>CM052811.1:50480316-50563817 GCA_028533885.1 Nasua narica
GAGGGTATTATGCTAAGCGAAATAAGTCAGTCAGAGAAAGACAATTATCACATGATCGCTCTGATATGAAGAATTTGAGAGGCAGGTCAGGGGGTTATGGGGGGGTGGGGAAGAGAAATGAAACAAGAAGGGATGGGGAAGGAGACAAACCATAAGAGACTCCTAAACTCATGAAACAAACTAAGAGTTGCTGGGAGGTGGGGGTGTGGGGTAGGGATATGGACATTGGGGAGGGTATGTGCTATGGCAAATGCTGTGAGATGTGTAAGCCTGATGATTCACAGACATGTACCCTGGGGTAAATAATACATTATATGTTAATACAAAAATTAAAAAAAAAAGAAATTAGAAATTATTAGAAATAAGAAATTAGTAGAAAAAAAAAACAAAAAACAAAAAACCAGAATACCACCAGATTGGATCACAAAGAGTTAAGTAGTACTCAAAGAAAATTCGTTAGCCCATGTTTCTATTAATCAACAGGAAACCCTGTTAAGGGAAAATTGCAAAAATAATAATAAATAAAATAGCATCTCCTCAGTCAGTTAAGAGTCGGCCTTCAGCTCAGGTCATGATTCCAAGGTCCTGGGATCGAGCCCTGCATCAAGCTCCCTGCTCAGGTGGGAGCCTGCTTCTCCCTCTGCCTCTGCCACTCTCCCTTGCTCCCACTCTTTTTCTCTCAAACAAATAAATAAAAATCTTTAAAAAAAAAACCGAAACAAAACAATAGTGTCTCCTCTCAGTCTGCCAATCCCACACTCTGTGCTTACACTACTTTCTCTTCATAGCCCTTACGTGACACATGGGACAGTTACTTGTTCGTAGTCTTTTGCCCCATTAGAGCAATAAGAAAAGATCATATTCATTCCTCAATCCCCAATGCCTTAAACAGTAATTGGCACATAGTAGGAACTCAAGAACTATTGAATAAATGGGAGAATCTAACCAACGAGTCTCGCTGCCTAGGTCACCATACCGGCTAGGTGTTCTCTGAAAGATGTGACTGGCATGAATGTCACCGACAGAACTGTTGGAGCTGGCGGAGTCCTTGAGAGCACGGACTTAGGGCTGGGTGTGGGCACCTGATACCTGCATGGCCTGGGGCTTTCCACTGCCCTGAGGAGGGAGACCCCCAGCCCGGGGCTCTGGTGTCTTCTCCAACATCACTGGGCCCGGGGCAAGAGGGAAATTCCAACAAGGCAAGCTATTCTGAGAAAATACATTTGGGAAACCCTGGATTAAGATCTCCTTAGTTCTTGGGGCCACAGGTATGCTTCTGTGCATTGTGATTCTCCAACGTAGGATGACCGTAGATCACATTCTTCAAACTTTTCTCCAACCCTGCTCCACCAAGAGCTGGAACCCTGCTTGTTCCCAGGGGTACATCTTAGAAAACACTGGCTTCATGCTTTCTTCCCCACTCAAGTGCCTTCTGCAGAGGCGGGTGGGAAGCTGCTGGAAAGCTGGTTGCTCTGGTTACCTAAAGAACCCAGAGAAGGGCCTTTCCTTTCTACAAAGCCACAGGAGGCCACACGCTCACCTGCTCCTTCCGTCTCCTACAGGAGGACGGAAGCACAGCCCTCTCTACATCCTACCTGCTCTACAGTCCCTACACCTGAACCCACCGCCTTCAGCATCTCAAAGTACTACCCCCTGGATTCACTTGGATCCTCTCTGCCTTCCAGGGGTCCCCTTCATCTACCTATCTCCTGACCCCTGCAGGGAGGGCTTCCTCCCTCCTGGAGCCCAAGGCCACTTGCAGGGCCGAGGAACACCCTGGAAGTGCCCACTCCTCCCAGCCCTGGGGCAGCCCCCTGCGGAGAGCCATTTAAATGGCCAGTGCCAGGGGTGCCTGGGTGGCTCAGTGGGCTGAGCCTCTGCCTTGGGCTCAGGTCATGGTCTCAGGGTCCTGGGATCGAGCCCCGCATCGGACTCTGCTCAGCAGGGAGCCTGCTTCCCCCGCTCTCTCTGCCTGCCTCTCTGCCTACTTGTGATCTCTTTCTGTCAAATAAATAAATAAAATCTTGAAAAAGAATAAAAAAATAAATGGCCAGTGCCTGTTGTAAAGGGGGGGAAAGGGGGTTGTTCCAGAACAGAACAATAAAATAATGGCACATGCTTTGGACATGTTTGTGTACATCTGCAGAGAGAAAGAGAAAGCTGAGGAGTGATGGCAGTTTTCTCTGGACAGTGGGATTGGGGGTAGTTTTTTCCTTTTTTGCTTAGCCGTATTTTATTTTCTTTTTAAAAATAAGCTGCATGCCCAGCATGGAGCCCAATGCCAGGCTTGAACTCAAGACCCTGAGATCAAGACCTGAGCTGAAATCAAGAGTCCCACCCCTAACCGAGTGAGCCACCCGGGGGTGAGGGGGTGAGGGGGTGGGGGGGATGGGGGAGGTCCCTGCTTAGCTGTATTATTAAATTTTATTTTTCTACAGCCTTTTAAAAAAGAAAGAAGAGCTCATGTAGGTGCGACAGAATCTGCAGCTGTCATTCGGTTCCTCACTAGCTGTGTGACCTCAGAGCACTTGACCTCCCGGGTTGGGTTCCTCATCTCAAAGTTGCCCCACCTCGTTCCTTTTCAGAGATTCTCCCGGAACCACTTGGGTTCCACAATTAGATTGCAAGCAGCTAGCGAGCAAGCGCGGGTTTCCTGCCGCCCACGCCTCCTCCGCATCCCCGGCTCACGCGGGGCCTGGCACGCCACAGCCGTTAGCTTTTATTACCGCAGGTGCTGGATGAATTCTCCGGGACTGAGCCGGGAGCCAAACACATTCATCCTTGTCATCGCTCCAATTCTGCGCCGCTGGGATGGAGCCCAAGGCACAGGAGACACAGTAAATCTGCTCTTTGGGCCCCACCCATTTCTCTACCAAGCAGATGTGGTAGTGGGGAGCCACGGCGGGTTGGAGGGGGATGGGAGGATGGGGGTTGGAGGAGGATCCCCCCACCTCCCGCTGGGCTGTCTGCAAGAGTGAGCGGTGCGCCCCAGGAGCTGAGTGCTGGAGAAGGGTTGGCTGACTTCACAAAGCCTCCTTGCCCAAAAGGTGTGCGTGCGTGTGGGCTTTCGGCAGTGATTTCTGCAGAAGGAAGGGATGAGGCCCTGACCGGGTGCAATGGCAGCAGGTAAGAGCCACGCCCGGGCTCCTTCTGGGTTAGCCCTGTGGCCTCCGCCACCCTGAGCCTAAATACATCACTTTGCTGCTCTGAGCCTCACTTTCCTCATCCACTAAAAAAGACAACAGCACCTATATTTTGGGTGATGATGACAATCATATGAGATTATGCATGTATGATCTGGCAATATAGCAAGCACGCCTGCGGGGTGTCTTATGATGGTTTGAAGGTCTAATTAAGTAGCCCCCAAGTGGCTCAGAGTATAGGGCTGGCTTAATGGCTGCGCCCCTTCCCTAACACTGACATCACGGACGTAACTCATTTAGAGCACGTTCCGGTTTTGACGTGGGTGGGCTTCATCTTTCTCTTCTACTGTGCAGCCCTGCGCAGATTTATTAAGCAAAAGCAGCTCATGGTGCTTCTTGTGTGTGCCAGGCGTCTGCTAGGTGGTTTCGATCCCTTTTACAGAGAGGACCTCTGCACCGGAAAAGCCTAAGAAACTCCTCTAGAGTCTGCTCTCGTCCCCGTTTTGTTTCACAGACTCTGGAATTTTCCATTTCATTCGTTTGATGCCATTTGTAGTGAAGGCTTCCCAATGCATCTTGGGAAGGAATGTGCTAAATGGTACTATATACAAACTCGCTTCTCCCACATATTAGCCACACTAAGTGCCACGCCTTTACATAATTCTGAGACATTCTTCTCAAGATATTTGTGGTCCAGGGAGGAAGTCTGAGCGGCCTTCTTGCAGCTGTGCCCCTCTAGGTTGGGAACTGTGACAGAGACTCACTCAGAGCTGGGTGCTGACTGAGAGGGAAGTGTTTCTACCCAATCTTGTGGAGGACGGAGACCCTCCCAAGGGTTCAAAAAATTCAGCATCAAAACGAGAGGGGAAAAGACACAGATTCACCAGGTGCTGAACAAATGTTTTCAGAAACAAGATTGGTGACAGACGGTCAAGAAATATAGCTGGAAGGATGGAAACTCAGCAGTTGGGATGCACTGGAATTTCCCACTTGACCTTTGGCTTCCACATGAGATTCAAGGACAGAACACTTTTTCAAAGTCATTTTCTACTTGGGGTGCTTGGGTGGCTCAGTCAGTGGAGCATCTGCCTTAGGCTCAGGTCATGATCCTAGGGTCTTAAGATCAAGTCCCACATCTCTCTCTCTCTCTCTCTCTCTCTCTCTGAAATAATCTTTTTTTTCTTTAAGATTTTATTTATTTGACAGAGAGATAGAGAGGACAAGTAAACAGAGTGACAGGCAGAGGGAGAGAGAGAAGCAGGCTCTCTGCTCAGCAGAGAGCCCGACATGGGCTCGATCCCAGGACCCTGTGATCATGACCTGAGCCCTGAGCCAAAGGCAGCCACTTAACCAACTGAGCCACCCAGGTGCCCCAATAAGTAATCTTAAGGAAAAAAAAAAGTCATTTTCTACTTATCTAGTTCAAGTTCTTTGGTAGAAGTGGGGAATCCAAAGTCTACCGACTATGTCCTCTTATTTTGATTTCAGCCTGTGGTTTAGAGCATCTTTGTATGACAAATATTTTATAAACTGCTCTCAATAGCCCAAATAAAATTCGAGGTTGACATAAGCTATCTACACACAAAGGAATATAATTAATATAATACCCTAAATCTAACACAGGGTTTTTTTTGACCTGCTGGCACTGTCCTATACACGGCAGGGCGGCTCACCTCTGCCCACTCAAGCCCGCAGCACCTTACCCCCGAGTCACGACAACCAAAAATGTCTCCAGATAGTGCCAAATGTCCTCTGGGGAGTAAAACTGTCCCCCATTGAGAACCACTCTTAGCAAAAGGGATCAATAGAAAGATAGTAATTTATAGTTAAGTAACATGTTATTTCAAAACACCAAGCTCAAGCATGTCCTCAGGCTGCCGGCACCTATTGATAAGGAAGACGTTTGGGATTTCAGAGAAGATCAGAGCTGCTAATGTTACACTAATAACACAACACTTACCTCTATCTAAGAAGAACAAAACCACCATAATCAAAATAGAGATCGTAGGCTAAGACAAGCTACAGACTCAAAGTCATAAATGAGCTGGGACTTTTTTATAAGGAGAGCCTCAGGATGGTTCCCTATTTTAAGACTGGGGCTATTGCTCTAGGGACAGAGGCTCTACTACTTAAAAAGAACTTGGGACTGTATCCTGTGAGGATGGGAGGAGAGAGACCAAGTGTTGCTGACGACCTCCAGAAAAGGAATCAGCATAATGCTCTCAAAAAAGAACAGGCAACTAGAAATAAATTTTAGAGTGTAATTCTCACAATCTAGATAAAAAATGATAATTTCTTATCATTGTGTTATTTAAAAATAGCTATATATTGTATAGCTATATACATTGCATATACTGTGTATACTATGTATACTAGTATATATACTATATACATTGTGCTATGTATATAGATGACAATATTATAACAATATTTTTAAATTTTATAAAACAATGAAATTCAATGAGACCCCTGTATTTCATGAGTCTATTATTTAAATCTGGCTCAAGTCTGTTCAAAGAAATCTCAAATCCCTGTTACGGATTTTCAGTTAGTTTCACTGCACAATAACTGGCCAACAGCATTGAAACCCTTTTCAGGAGAATCTTTAGTTAGAAATGCTTCATATCTTGAGCTGGCTCACACCTGCAGAGTGTGAGTAAATTACATGGTAATTTCCAGACAAGATCTTTCTTCCTTTTAAGCTTGTTTCTCTCTAAGGAATGGTCTTCTAAATTACTAGGCTCTTCAAGTAACTTCTTAGAACTTTTTTTCAGGATTATTATGTTCTAAGTATTGCTTACATTTACATTTGTAAGGAGTTTCGTCTGGAAGAACATTCAAAAGCCACATGGGACAGGAGATAAGTTTTCATTGCATGGGACTACTCCAAACCTTGCAGGGCACCTAGCTTCCATCCCCTCCCCAAATGTCAATGGGGGGTGTCAACCAAAAAGTATACCCACTAATTTCCAACATGCCTCCTCTGGGTTACCGCAGCTCCTGTTGATTAACCAAAGCTTCCACAACCACATTCCAGATGTGGGTCACTGCCACCCGAGACTGCACTGACAAGCACCCACTTTGGATGCATAGACTCCAGCTGGTGTTTGGGGCAGAAGATAGGGGTACTTCTCTTATCTCCACTACTCTTATCTCTACCACCTCGAACACTTCCATGCAATGTCCACTAATCCTAAGCCTACGAAACCCTCAAATCGTATTAACAAGGTAACAACTGTTGAGAGTTCCCTGTGTGTGCGACCCTGGGTCTTAGGTCAACTGTTCCATTCAAACTTCACAATAACCCTATGAGGTAGATGCTATTATTAGCCACATTTTACAGAGAAGAGTTTGGGTAACTTGGCCAAAGTGACCAACTGGTGAGTGGCAGGATCAGAATTTGAACTCTATCCCTTACTCTATTTGCTGTACTATTTCCCTAGAACTGGCTTCCCTGTATTCAATTTAAGTAAAAGTAAAAGGATGAAACCATGCCTTTATAAAAAGTTGTATGAGTTTATATCCAAAGTTTTTCCAGAGTTGGCATACATTCCACACAGCCCCCTACACCACTTGTTTTATAGCGTTGTGTTTTAGGTTTTATAGACCCTGAAAGATATCCTATCAGGAAAGAAATACTGAGCTAAATTTCCCATAGTCAGAATGGCAGAAGGTTTCATCTCAAGTGTCAGGGGATTGGTCATGGCTGCCTAGGGTTGAGAAGGATTTTTAAGGCAAGTTGGCGAGGTTCTCATCAATTAATAGTATCTGTCCAGGCTAGGGAGACAGCATGTGGTAGCCTCCATATTATGAACTTATTATCCTTATTTCCCTAGGTAGGAAATTGTACACTTCAGAAAAGTTTTCAAAAGAAGGAATAAAACTGAAAAGGAAGTTTTGGTGGAATTCTAAATAACCAGAAAACCCCAGTTCCTCAGAATGCCTTTCCATATAGTCATAGAAACATTAAAGTAGGAAGGACCTTCAAGGTTATTTGGACTTGTCCATCGGTAGATGAACGGATAAAGAAGAGGTACATATACAATGGAATATTCCTCAGTCATAAAAAAGGAACGAAATCTTGCCATTTGCAACAATGTAGATAGAGCTAGAGAGTATAATGCTAAGTGAAATAAGTCAGTCAGAGGAAAACAAATACCACATGACTTCACTTATATGTGGAATTAAAGAAACAAAACAGAAGAACAAAGAGGGGGGGGCAAACAAATCAAGAAACAGACTCTTCACTATGAAGAACTGATGGTTACCAGAGAGGAGATGGGTGGGGGGATGGGTGAAACAGATGAGGGGGAATTAGAGCTCACTTATCATACAGAGTAATGTCTGAAAGTGTTGAATATTGTATACCTGGAACCAAAACTAATGTAATACTATGCTAACTACACTAGACTTTTAAAAATTAAAACATTTAAAAAGAGATTATTTGGATTTATTTGCTTTAGAAACACTTATCAAAAATAGGAATAGAAACAAGAAGGAATTTCTGGTGGTGAATTCTAAGTTCACCAGAAAACTCAGTTCCTCAGAATATTCCATTCATGGACTTATAGAAACTTAAGGCGAGGAAGGACATTTAAGATAATTTAGGCCTGTGGTTCTCAAGTTTGGCTTACAGTAGAATCACCCGGGGAACTTTTGAAAAATTTTGGTCTGGGTTCTGATTTATTTGGTCTGGGGATAGGCTCAGGAATTGACATTTTCTTAAAATTCCCCTCCTAGTTCTAATGCTCGGCCTGGACTGAGAACTACAGATTTTGTCAAAACCCCTCATTTTACAGATGAGGAAATGGAGGCTTCGAGAAGCCTCGTGGTTTTCCTGGGGACACACAGCTGGGGGAGAGCAGATTCTGTTCTGTGGCCTCGGCCTCTGACCTGGGTGTGGGGTAGAACCCCTGGGTCCCTGATGCAGCAGAGCCCATGTCAGTCTCAAAATCTGTGTCCTGTTGGCCATTTTCCCCATAGCCGACGCTCAGGCAGAGCATGACCACACACCTTAAGACAGCCACGGTGTTGCGGCCTCCAACCCCTGCTCCTGGCATTCCCAAAAAGAACTCCAAGCCCCTCCCGCGGGGCGCTCTACTGCATGCCTGAGTTGTGTTTGTTTTTTAAGATTTTATCTACTTATCTGAAAGAGAGAGAACAAGTGGGGAGAGGGAAGGGCAGAAGGAGAACTAGGCTCCCCTCCAAGAAGGAAGCCCGACCTGGGGCTCAATCCACGACCCTGAGATCATGACCTGAGCCAAAGGCAGATGCTTAACTGACTGAGCCACCTGGGTGCCCCACATAGCTGGTTTTTCATGCTACTCACTATAGGTATTACATTGTATTACTTGCTTGCCCTCGGTGTCTGTTCATAGCACTAAAAACAATAGTAAGAAAGCAACAAACCACTGTCCCCAAAGTAACTTTAAAAAGGTAGAAGAAGAGAAGGAGAAGTGGGTTAAATTTGTGGGCTGCCTCCTATGTGCCGAGTACCTTACTTATTTATCCTCCCAACGACAGGAAGGGAAATGTTATTATCCCATTTTACAGATGAGGAATGGAAGATCTGGAGTGAGAGGTTCCTCACTCCACGAGGAATGGAGTGAGAGGTTAGGTCGCTTGCCCAAGGTCACACAGCTCATGGATGGGAGTCAAGATTCAAGCCAATTCTCACTACTGCCCTCTGTAGCCTCCTCCATTAGCATGTGTCCTTGTCCCTTCGAAGGGTATACGGCCCCACAGATGGCTTATTAGTTGCCAGGAGAAAATAGTAAGGATGCAGTGGAGAAACCTGACCAGGCAGTGACCGGCTGATCAAGACGAACATTAGCAGATGGACATCGGCCAACATCACTTCTGTTGTCTTCTGGCCAGGGCTACATCACCTGAACCTACTTGCGAGGAACCCAAATTGAGGAACACTCTATAAAATAACTAGCCTCTGTTCTTCAAGCATTTCAATGTCATAACAGGGAGAGGATGGCCAGGGAATGGTTCCAGAGTAAAGAAAACAAAAGGGACATGACCTCTTAAGGCTGTCTGTGGTGTTGGATTTGATTCTGCCCCGGAGTGGGGGAAGTGCTCAGAGGCCCTATGGGGCCAACTGACAAACTTGGAATGTAGGGTGTACCACAGAAAGAAATATTGTAACAGTATTAAATATCTTGAATCTGATAAGTATTGTGGCTGTGTAAGAGAATATCCTGTTCATCGGATATATAGGTATTAAGAGATAAGGGGGCCTGGTGTCTTGGCTACTCTCAAATGGCTCAGAAAAAAATAAGTATTGCTGTGGTATTCCTTCCAGGAGCCGGGAGAGCGCTAAGCCCGTGACGGATAGTGAATTAAAAATCTGTTTTTATGTGATTAAATAATCCCAGAGTTTCCGGACATCAAGGAAAATACTTTTCAAAGAGGCTTTCTTGGTTTCTGACACTTCTGTTTGATTTCACAGAAGGCACAGACAAAATTCTGATCCCTCAGCCACCCACTCCCCACTGGGCCCTCAGCTCCTCTAAGGGAAAAAGCCTACTGTGAATCTATCTTGCTGGATTCTCCTTTGTATATACCTCCATATTTCCTGAAAATGTATTTAGGATATTCTTACTTTTAACCATATTCACAGGGTGAAAAAGACGAACTCAGGAGAATATGGCCGAGTACACGCTCTGCTCTTCTGACCGGCCGCCATTGTGAAAATCCTGTCAGATTCTCGCTCTACCAGATGGGGAGGATTGAGTGGGGCCTCTTGAAGAAGAAACTTGTTTTTCGTTTGGCAAATACTGAGCCGGCCGCTGCTAGGTGTGGTATACAGAGCACTTATCCTGGACATTTGAGGGAATAAACACATGCTGGGCTCCTGAACGAAATGTTTGGAAACTCCGTCCAGGGTCCTTCGAGGCACTAGTTTCATGAAGAAAGAATGGCCTCCCAGCTGGTTGGCGGGATGCGTCTGTATTAGTCAGGGTCTCCGAGGCAGACAGCACAACCTGCCCTGGATGGTTTAAGTGGAAAAGAAGACTAATGACCATGGGAACTTAGGGACCTCACAGAAGCCCTGGGAAGACCAGAGTCTGGTTATAGACCATCCAGGAAGGAGTGGGGACTTCAGCAGGGCCTGCGCCACCTCCCCTTCTGGCAGAGCCCCTATCGCCCACATGGGACAATGGGCACTGGATTCCTGCCTGCCGGTGCCCCAAAGCCCCGGGCCTGCGCTGCCCCCTGGCCGGAGAGGATCCCTCTGGAGCTCTGCTCTCCAAGCCGGAGTGAGTGACGATGGGCAGATCTGTGCTGGAAGAGAGGCTGGGGTGGTGACAGCGACTTCTGTCTTGAGGAGGCAGCACTGACAGTGTAGGGAAGTCCCTAAATGTGGGAAGAGAGTTCAAAGATGCTTGGTGGCATCAGGCATCGCGGCCAGTGTCCACCAGTGCAGCATCAGTGTGGGGCAGCAAACCGGCGGAAACTCCAGTTGCTGGGTTCTGTCTGCTGTCCTTGTGCTTTCAGTCACCATCTTCCTCATCCTCCTCTCTGCTGCTGCTCCGACATTCTAAGGCTTATTCAGATATGAAAAAAAAAAAAAAAAAAGATAGGTAAAAGCCTCAAATCTTAGTTCTAAAGTGAACCGTTGAGGAAGAGACTGGAAGAATAGCTATTTCAAGCCCCTTGAAACCTGCTGGTTTCGGATGAGGAGAAGGGACCACAGCTACATGTCCACACTACTGTCGGGGTCCAAGATCCTCTGGGATGGGCTCTGCATGGTGTGGATGGGCAGTGGCTGGAGAGAAAAGGAGGGGAGGATGGACAGAGAGACTCTGCAATGGATAAAGCTCATTCTGTCCTTCCCACAGGACTTTTCCAAGACTTTCATATGCTGCAAGGGAGATTTCTTTCCCTAACCCATTGGACTGCAGAGCACACATGGATTGCAAGGCTCTTGCTGGGACTTGGGTTTCACAGAACACCCTTGGGGAAATGCTCCATTACCCAACGTTGCCTTAGAACCCCCCAGAACATTTCTTCAGATTCAAAACTCTTGGAGCTTTCCATGCAAATATAAGTAATCTTAAATGTCACTGGCTTCAGACCAATTTTGAGGGCGACTTTAAAAAGGGAAAGTGGGGGGCGGAGTTGCACCTGGGTGGCTCAGTGGGTTAAGTGTCTGCCTTCACTCAGGTCATGATCCCGGGGTCCTGTGGGGGGGGGGGGGGCGGTCTCTGCTCAGCGGGGAGTCTGCTTCTCCTTCTGCCCCACCCCCTTGCTTGTGCTCTCACACTCTCTCAAATAAAATCTTTACAAAAAATTGGCGAGAGGGGAGCAGTGCTCTGCAGAGTTGAATCTCTTTCAAATTCTCTTGACTGTCTCTGCCACCATTGCATTTAGGAAACACAGCTTGTGATCTTTAAACAAGGAGACCCCTGACCTTACACTCAAGCTGATGGTTAAATAACTATAATTCACACGGAGCATAATAATGTTATCCAGTGCCAGGGGAAGGAGGGAAGGTATTTCCTGCAAAATCCATGTAATTTCAAATGTGCTTATTTTGCACCAGCTGAAACTAACATTGTCATGAGTTTATTTTTGTTATTTTTTGTTTCGTTTTCTGGTTCACTGTCAAGTTCAACTTCAAGTTAATTTCAGACATGTACACGTGCAGAATTTGCAAAAACGTTGGTTCCCAAGTAGGCTGGCCCTCAAGCCCTTCTCCAAAACAGCTGCACAAGGCTGACAACTTCCCACCACATTTGGCTTAGAAATCCTCGGCGTACTTTACACTGAGAGAATGTAGCAGCCTCTCAAAATGCCCGCCGATCCTACTTTTTTGAAGTCATTAAGATGTTGAAAAACCTCATCTATGAGACGTGACACACAGTATTCCCAAGGAATCTAGTCCTGGATATGCTACAAGCACTGAATTGTGAAGGTTGCTAGTTTACCAGCCCCTTTACCCCAACATAGTATCTGACGGAGATTCCTTCACTTGGAATGGGTTTTAATTAACATTCAAGAGATCGCTTCACACTGTTATCAGCATATTCACTTCTTTTAAACCATTTTTTTAAGTGATCAATTATTTTCAACAAGTTTGTAAAACCTATTTAATCCTATTATGAAAACCTATGGCAAACGGACGTGAACAGCCTTACAGTAAAACTTGCTAGAGACAGTTAAAAAGAATTTATAGTCCCTGATAGTTCTAGACATCCAGAAACATAAGAGGAATCTGTTTCCAGGGCGTCTTTAGCCTCAGCCAGGCACTCCATACTCTTGGTATTCCGGTTCATATGAAAGCATTTAATCCAGGTCCTAACCCTCAACCATCCCCTGAGTATGTGAATTACAGATTCTTGCACATCTGAAGTACTTTCTTGCGGCTTTTTTTGGTCTTGCTTTGTTTTGTTTATCCTACACAACTTCCTTCCTTCCTTCCTGCCCTTTGCTCCCCGGGGCTTTGAGAGAGAGGCTAACCACTAATCCTGTCCTCCCTCAGCAGCAGCAGGGACAGGAGACCCGGGTCCAGGCCCCTCCCTCTGCTCCTAGCCAAAGGGGGACAGAAGCAAACAATGGCCATTTCCAACAACACTGCTCTTCCCAGTACGGACGGAGATGTGGGAAACATCCTTGAATTCATCCTTGAATAAGCAGCCCCCAGCTGCTGGGCATGGACACTGAGCTCGCGCCCCTGGCACATTCTAGTCCCTCCAGCCCGCCTTCGGGCGGCCGCACCCCTTGACAACGGCGCACTCCCCAAGGGTTTGCTCATCCCTGCCACTCTCCGCGCATTCCACACAGGCAAGTTCTTAGCAGACTTAGGGAATCAAAGGTTTCCTCTCCCCAAGTGTTCTTTTCAAGGGCCATTTGGATTCCAGGGGCCACTGCTAACCTTAATAACCGAAATTCTTTCCATTTCTCCCCTTCCCGTCGTGAGTAGAGATTTTGAGACCTCTCCTGATGAACTTGTCAAGTTCTGATCTAAATTCAGAGCCCTGGACCAGAATGAACACTCGCTAGGCAAAGTTTAAGCCTACTGGAAAAAAAAATTTTTTTTTAAACCCCAAACTTGATAAATCCTCAGAGGGCGACAAGCTCCTCTGGAACTCAGTGCCTGTGCCTGGCAGACTGCTCACTCATTCACTCCCAGAGCTACCACTTAATTCTCTTCCTGGGGTTGGTTTGCTAGAAACAGAAGAGCAAAGCTCTTATGGGGCACTTCATATCAAAGCACTTTTCTAATGCCACTTGGGATGTCAACCACTCCAGGCTGAGGGCACTCGACTCATCTGCCTGAGTTAAATTAAGGCACACAAAAGACAAGTGCTTTTCCCAAGGCCTTTGAGGGAGGGGGGTGGGGGGGGCGAGAAAAGTCAAGATGGGGTCTGAGGCTGATCAAGTCTTCGAAAGAGCGGCAGACAGACACGGATGGCCACCACGCAGAACTGTGGTAGGGTGTTGAAGCCAAGTGGCCAGAGACGCTCGAGTTAGACTCTGCCTCTATGACTTCCTAGCTCCACGTCCTTGTTCTGGTTTTTTTTCTTTTGCAGTCTGTTTTCTCATCTAGGAAGTGCAACTAGGAGACAGCAACTCCTAGCTGAATGACATGGGCATCACCACCTGGTGCCCTTCACAGCCTTCTCTGGTGTCCTAACTCGTGTGGGAGGCTTCTAGGGGGCTCCTGTCATTAACGGAGGGCTTGAGGACCCCTGTTGGCTTGGCTCACGGAAAGTCAAGGAAAAGTAAGAGTTCCGTACACACTGGTTCAAGATGCATTCTTGTTTTCTGAAAGGCAGTAAACCAAGGCCAGAAAATGCTCTCCTTTTCCAAAAGGGGTTTGAAAGAAAGGCCCTCTCAAACTAATGAGACTGGCAACACTTTGGAGAGTAATAAAGGATGCCGATTTTCTCCAGGCATACACAGGAAGGAGAGAAGGGAAAGGAAGAGAGAGAAACTGAAGGGGAAACCAGGAGTCCAAGAGCCCCTGGTAGTTAAGTTCTAGGCAGAAAGCACTGGGCTTCATTCTCTCAGAAAACGATTAAGTGAAACCTTTGGGAAAACATACCCAGATTTCCATCATTTATGCTACAGCTTACTTCTGTACAAAATGCCCTGGTTTCTGATTTAGGTTTTTCCAGGTGCAAAGGAGCTCCTCTTCGTGTGTCCCCTCAGTTCCGGAAAGCGGGGCCAGGTATCTACATTACGATAGGCGCCCCCACGTTGAGAGCCGCTGGCTGGCCCGAGCGTAGCCAGAAACACGAGGAGGACCCAAGGCCGGGGGGGGGGCGGCGCCGGAACACCTCGGAGACTCGGAATTCTCTTGGTCGAAATGAAAATAGTTTACACCGATACTGTCACAAATCCAAGATATCTGGGGCAAATGGTTTCCTCATTTCTCCTCCATGTGTGGAGATTCTTGGCAAGTTCTGCTCCTCGAAGGGTGGGCAGCTGTGAGTCCGGCCAGGGCCTTAGCTCCTCCTCCTCCTCTCCTAACCTCCTCTTGCCTTTTGCAGACGGAGTTCCCCCCAATCTACCTCACAGCTGGTTATTTGAGCAGATAAGCTCGGAGCCTGAAGAAAACAGGACCTCTTCTTTCAAGTAGTAACTGCACTGAAACAGTGGGAAAAGTCCCTCCTTCGGTCCCAGCCTCTGAATACCATCAGCTAGTGGAGCGAGCGACCACTTGATTTTGTTTGCTCAAAAGTTTTCCAGTCTCGGCGATTCCACGGCGGGGCTGGGGGCCCCATAAATCCAAACCAGTTTAGACTCTTAAACATGGACATTTCATCCCATAAATCCTTACCCTCACATATTTGTTCAAAGGACCCACAAATGCAACAAAACAAGCTTTCATTTAGAACTCTCAAGGGGAAGTCTTTTTTGTTATTTTGAAGACACCTGGAGAGAGATTTTTTTTGGCTCCCACCACCAATCTCAGCTTCTTTTGAAAGGCAGGAGCAGAAAGAAGGGTTTAAAGTATAAAAGAGCTCTACATATATGAAACTGGAAAAGAGAAAGTTAATCTTCAGCCAACTCTTGTCTGAGATTGGTAGAATTAACCAAAACTAAACATGACACTGTCACATGATTTTTGAAAGAAGAGTAGCTTAAAGTCAGAAACAGCGTTCCTAACATCACTTCCACCTGTTTGAGAAAAGGCACGCGGTAAACACGGACACCTCCCCCCCTCCCAAATTCACATTATGAAACAGCATGCTGCTTTAGGGCCCCTTGCGATTTTCAGTCAGTTTTTCCTGTGGCAAGAAACACATTTATAGCAGCCACTAAAATGACAATTGATCACTATGAACAGTTAAACGCTTCCACTGCGGGACAAATTTCAGGTTAACGCTTGGAACAAATGAGGCTCACAAACATCCGATATGCACTGTAGCTAACTGTACTGTCCCGGGTGGTGCTTGAAAAGGCTGGAGGATATTTGGTGTGTGCTCTGGAGTGAAATGCAAAACTTAAAAGAAGCCTTCATGCTGAAACCGGTAGGAATGAGATACAGGCAAACAAACAGCAAGAAAACGAACCCAGCATCAGCGACACCCTCTCCAGCAAGAGCCTCTAAAGCTCGCTTGTAGGGGCTGTCGAAGACGTACGTTCCGAAGAGAAAAGTAAATTCCTACTCACCCAGAGGCTCCATGCAACTCCTCAGAGGTTCCCGCACTGAAAACCAGCCACCTCCTTACCTGCGGCAGGTTATAGGATTTTCCCCCGTGCGTGCGTACGAGTGTGCGTGCGTGCGTGCGCTCACCTGCAGCACTTTAATATAAATGGCCCGGCCCCCTCCCTCCCCCTCCTCACTCAAATCTCTGGCTAAAGTCATCCTTGCCTGAAAAAGCAAATGCAGGGGTAAGCTTCTGCGTCTCTCTAGCAGCTATCAGCTACAATAACAAACTGCTGGAGCGCCTGGGTGGCTCAGTGGGTTAAAGCCTCTGCCTTTGGCTCAGGTCATGGTCTTTGGCTCAGGTCATGGTCTCAGGGTCCTGGGATCAAGCCCCGCATCGGGCTCTCTGCTCAGCAGGGAGCCTGCCCCCCCCCCCACCACCACTTGTGGTCTCTCGCCCTCTGTCAAATAAATAAAATCTTTAAAAATAATAATAAAATGCCACAAACTTCCAGTTTTTTGAACTGGGTTTATACTTTGAAAAAAATCAAAGCTTAACCATATATACGCGGGCTCCAAGCTGCATCCAAAAGCTCGTGTGTATGTCAGTTGCATGGAACTCCAAGCAGATATTTCCTCTCCAGAGGTAAAGCTACATCTGGTAGGTGGGTTGCTTGGCCAGACTACAGATCAGTTTACATTCCCTCAAAGGGCTGAATTGTAGCGTCAGCTTATACTAGCTTGAGTTCAGGGAGCTGGGAAGCATGCAAGTCAGAGTGAGGAGAAACATCTCTAAAAACGATTCTGAAATAAGCAGTTTGCTCTGGTTATTTCACTGTTTCCGGCACCCAGTTCCCATGTATACGACCCCTAAAAAGTAATACACGAATAACTCTGCATTTCCTTGGAGTCTGTTTTCTCCAAGGCTCACTTTAGGCCAGACTTGCAGACCTCCCCTTGCCTTAAATCACAAAGAGCTAGTATGCTTCACCGGGTGTCAGTTTTAATTCACACAAATGTGCAAATGGCTAATGGGGCTGTAACCTTCCCAGAGGAATTTGCATTTTCAGTAAAGGCCCTTATAGTCCACTAGGATTGAGGACTGAGGATCTGTTTGGAGTGAGGGGTGGAAGCCAGCACACCGGCCACCCAGCGCTGCTCAAGAGGTGGTTTCCAGGGCCTCTTCCTATCTCACTTTGGAAGCTATTCGCTAAAAGCTCCGTGAGGCATCAGGAGAGTGGGGCCAAGGACAAGCCGGGTGCGCCCGAGGGAGTGGCTCATTCCTTGGGGCTGCCTATTCTGTTAAGATCCTACAACAGAGGAGTGAGAGTTTTGAGGGGAATGCAGGACCACGGGCAGGTGCAGCTGGAAAACAGGCTGACTCTCAGCTCCAAACCGGGTGGGCCCAGAGGGCAGGAACCTGCATTTGTTTTAAACACTCCATTTGATTCTAACTTCCTATCAAGACAGACATGGAGGGCAAGTAATTTGACTATTTTTGAAATTTAGGTAATTTTACTCCATCTACATAATTTCCTGTAGGATACTTGATATATTAAATTCCACCTAAAGCTCTAAGTAAAAACAAAACAAACAAGCAAAGTGGCCTCTTAAATTGATCATCAAGGTCTTTTGAATTATACCTAGTCATATTTTTAGTTTCCAAACCTACATTCCTTTCAACAATTCTTAAAATTTAATGCCATTAGCTTTAGATCTAAGAAAGAAAACACATATGTGGAGATAGACTGAAGATATCAAAACAAGGGGTCAAATGTATGTTATCAACTTATTTTTGTCATTTGAAACTCACTTGAAACCCAAATTTCTTACTCTTCAAATATCAAGTTGGCATGAGATATGAAAATGTTTAAGAGCAGTTAATAGAAGTAATCCTCACTCAGGAAATCCTTAGATTTGGTTACCCAAGATAAGACAGGCCTTGCAATTTTCTTGTGCATATTATGATTTGCCTAGAGAAAAAAATCCCAACCCCTGCACACAACATCAAGGCTTAACAAAAAGATCAACTTAATATTGCGGCAGGTCTTAACTTCAGTTTCCTGAATTAACTGCTTAAAATGTCAACCTTTATTTGATATTAATACCTTTGCATTCAAATATTTACAATTACTTTTTTAGTGCATAGGAACTCTTAATTCCTGAGAGTTGGGCCCCTCTTGTCCAAACCCATATTCAAGGAAGAGCAAAACAGCTCGGTAGAGTCTCCTTTTTACTGGCCTTTAAGAAAAAGCATTCATCGAGCAAAAGCTCAACCTGATGCTGGTGGCCAAAGGCAGTGTTCTAGGGAGTTTACCTTGGGCCTAAAAACCATACTTTATTATTCTCCTGACCGCTTTTTGCACTTCTCAAACTCCAACCTTTCGACTGGTGCACGCAAGCACAGTTAAAATACTGTCTTCTCTTTCAAGGAAAAATATTTGCAGGCTTCTTTCCAGGCTTTTTCCTCTTCCGGGTGGGGAGGGACCGAGGGTGAGAGGAGGCAGGACAGGAACCGTTCTGCCAAAGAGTAATCGTTTCGATTCCCCCTGCCCAGTCAGGTATCTTACATCTGCACACAACACAAAATGAGATACTGAAAACAGGTACAAAGCATTGTTTGTTTTTTGCCACTGCCATAGTGCAGATGATTTAAACACAAGGAGCTATAGTGTAATAGCTTCTTTTCCCCTAACTTCAGATGTCCAACAATGCACAGCAAGATGCTTTAGGAGGCTTCTCAAGTGTTAAGTCTAATGCAAAAACCTGGTGTGAATTTATACAACAGCTGCCTTGTTGACAACCGCAACCCAAGTTTTTCTGTTCTACAGCTAAGGTTACTTGCAATAGAGGGGTTAAAGTCAGGAATTTGGTCTTTACAAAGCATTCAAGTTTTTAATAGGTCAAGGAATTTGAGCTGGTGGAAAAAAGGGACCCTACAAATACCCCAGGTACGGTGGATACTGGTCAATTAGTCCAAGATTAGATGGCGTGTTAAATATTCAGCCAAAATCAATCCTTGAACTCCTGGTGCACTTTCGCTGGGTACCCTCTCGGATGGTCCTAAAATTAGCACAGTTCCACACTCAGCTGTACAGTGGTCAAAGTTTATGGGTGAAGAAAACCAATGCAGACCACTGAAACATTCGTTCCATCAACAAGGAGCAGTGCCCAGTGTGTTCCTCCTCTGGAACACATGGAGACAGCTGTCCCATTACACTGGCAACTAAGAAGAGGTTGGAGAAGACACCAGAGGCAAACCTCACGACGTCCTGGGGGAACGTGGTCATGAAGGGGGCAATGAGATTCAAGTGTGCAAGTTCATGAAGAAGGATACACAAGAATCTTACCGTCTACTCCTCAGCTCCATCCTCAAAGGTGAGTACAGAAACAAGGAACAGTCGGTTTAATACACAGGCACCTTCATACAGGTCTGTCTAGCATTCCTAATCCTGCAAAAGCCACCTTAAGTCTTCAGGAAACAAAACCGTCCACCTGAGGGGAAAAAAACCCTCTAATACAGCTGTAGCTGTAATTTACTCTGGTTTCTAGTTTTTGTTTTCCTTCTGTATTTAAAATCATACCAGGAAAAAAGAGGTTTTTTGGTCAAATAATAGAACACTGAGTTGAACCTCGCCCAACTTTTTGTGTTGTGTGCAGATGAAGTTTTCAATCCCTCTTGCATTAGAAAAAACGAAAATATGAACAAAAATAAGTAGATGAAACTAGAGAGAAAAACAAAAGGTAAAACCAAGACAAAATTCAAATTTACTTTCAAAAATCTGATTTTATTTTCTCAATCAAAAAGAAGTATATTCACGTTAAATGTAGAATGCTTAACTTTCCATTGATCTCTCAAAACACTTTCCAGATATTAACAGTGCTTAGAACTGTAAAAAGTCAAGATCCAATACCATGTTTTAAAGAAAAAAAGTTTAAATGTAGGACTTATTTCTAAGAAACCCTTCTCAAAGGTCAAGGCATTGGCAATTCTAATTTTAAAAGAATTTTAATCATTATTGGAAATTTAAGTGACAATGGTTTTCAAGAGCTAAAAATCTGATCTCTTTTAAAACAGAAAAAATTTTCCTTTCTGAGGGACTCCTACCTGGCAATTCCAATTAAACATTATTTTCTGCTACCCCCCAAATTACTAAATGCATTATTTTACCTTGAAATAGGAAAATTAGAAAATGGAATTTTAAAATTATCCTAGATAGAGACACCATTTTAACAGTGGTGTCCGCTAAGCAGAATCATGAAATTAAAACCAAATTCTATATTCAAGGGACAAATGATAAATGCTTTTTCATTGTTCTAAGAGTCTATTCCTTGTTGTTTTCTACCCCCACAGATTAAAATCATGACCAAAGGCCAAGAGTTAATCCATTTACCGGAAATGAACAGCTGGTAGATACGGGCCCTACATTTGCGTCCTTTAACTAGTCCAGGACTCAAAGGCTAGGGGGATTTATACAAACATGATTTAGGAACACTTTAGAATTCCAAAATGACTGACGTCCATGTCCCTCAAATCTAGTACATGTTATTCATAGGCTATTCATGTCTACTGAAGCATGTCCAGCATGCCGGCAAACTTCTTTTACTTGTTTCAAATTGAGGTAAAACAGGCAAAAAATACTTAATATTAACAGAAGCTGCATAATTAAAACTAACCTTCTTTTGCTGCTTATTTCACGTAAATTGATTTTTAAGTTTTCTCACAGAAAAGAGACTCTATCTAAAGCCAATAATTTCTCCAATTTCAGTCACCTAAAAATTAAGCTTCTTCGTTCAAAGCCATTAGCAGTAAAGATTATTTTGAAATGAAGGAAAACATTTTGCCCCAGAATCTGCATTTTGTACTTAGCGTGATACAATTTATTATTTATTTTTCAAATTTAGAAAAAATTCAAGTCTGAGTACTATTTGATATTTTTTCAGACAAAAAGCAATACCGACAGGATTCGTAAATATGATTTTCTGACAGGCGGGAAAGTTTGCTACCATTTACAAAATATCGACAACTCCTTTCAAGCATAAGACTGAGACTTATTGTTTTGATTACTTTTTCAGTACAAATACAAATTTAAATCTTGATTTTTTTTTTTTTTGGCCGACATTTTAAGTAGTCAAATTTTTTTCCACTTCCAGGTTTCAAATTAAAATAACAACAAAAAAAACCTAATGAAAATTACCCAACTGGCAACAAGTCCCATATTTCAATGTTATTTTTAACCCAACAATTATAACCTACTGCCAGTAATTATTCATATGTATCTACCTATTTTTATTCAAGAAGCACTGGTCAGTTATATCAAAGCATTAACTGCAAGAATGGTACTTGGCACTGGATTACCTTAATGCTTCTGGTATAAAAAGAAGCACTCTTCTGCACTTTTTTCCTCTGTAATCTGAGTTTCCAAAAGCATTTTTAAATTGTTAATTTTGCACTGATAGACTCTAGGAGAGTCTACTCCCAGCTAACATGGTTGATTTAAAAACAAACAAATAAATCCCTAAGCCACATGGTAATGGAATATTACACTTGCTTTTTATATCATGGAAACAGTTCTAGGCAGACTGAAAGCAGAAGAAAACCTGCCAAATCAAAGTACTGTAAATAAATTTCATCTTACATACCTCAGAGCAGAAAAGCTCAAAAAATCAAAAAGTTAAAATCAAAAGACCACTCCCTGCCCCCACACAAAAACCCACCCAAAACACTTTAATTCTGAGTCTAACATTTCCCTAAAATGTTAATTCCAGAAGCTTTACGGTACTTCAACTGTGCAAGGACTGTCGAAAGCACCACACCACAGAGGAAATGCTGTAAAAGGGGTCAGCGGCCGCTCGCCATCCCTCACCACCCCCACCCCAATGATATGTAAAAACCCCTGTAAAGTTTTTTCTTATGCTAATAAAGGCATACCACCTAGCGTGCTAAAGACTAAAACTAGCAGCATTAGAGCAGTAAAGTGAAAATAGGAAGCCTACAGGAATGATCTAAATGCCTACTTAGAAGAAACAAAGCAGCAGACAGGACCCTTTGCCCTCTCATCATGTTTGTAGGGAAGTGGTTGAATTAAACAGATCTACCCACATTAACAAAAATTTAACAAAGCTTCCCAAGACACCAGAATAAAACCTGACCTTTCCAGTCAAAGGGCACAGAGAAGACTCTTCCAAGTCCCGGAGTTGAATGAGTTCAAAGATTGGCAATAAAGGCGAAAAGAAAGCGTTAGGGGAGTGGTGCGAACGAGCCCTGGAGTAAGTTTATCGAACAGTCACACCAAGTTTCTCCAGCACACGAACACCCTTTTCTTGGTACTCTTGCCGGGTCATCCAGAAGTTGTCTTTGTCTTTCATGATATCTGCTAGCACGGCACCCCCCAGGAACACCATATGCTTTCTGCGCGGTGGGTCTTCGATGCGGATCTTAAATTTCTAAAGGAGAAAGACAAGATCGTAAAATGTCAGAAGTGCATGTTTTCTATTTTATTGAGGATGACTGTTTCATATATTTGGCTGCTGAATTCTCACAAGTCCTGTGATGTAAGTAGGACGGCATGATTTGTTATCTGAAGTAGAGACATTTTTGGTAATTTGCCCAAAGCTCACACCGAGGAGATCACACATCCATCCCAGTGTGCTTAGAACAGTCCTGATTTACACCTGTTCCCCATCACTATTAACAACACCCCCCGTCACTCCCCAAATTGTCTTGATATGAACAATAAATTGCATGATCAGCCTACTGAGAGCCCAAGTACCGGAGTCCTGATTGTGGCAGGTTTCCTCACCTCCTGGGGATGACGGCATGAGAAAATCACTTAGCCAGTTGTCAAGTCAAGAGTTTGGATAAAAGAACTATGGTTTCTTCAATGTCTAATGCCTCTATGATTGCTGTTGCGTGTAAGAGTAAGACTGAAATTCTTATAAGCAAAGCTCACTTTCTATTGTCTCAAATGCAAATGAAATGTTGTCAAAATAAACAAGGCCAAATACGGTCAAATAAACCAATAAACCAACCGGAGGGATGCTGGAAAAAAAAATGAACACGGTAACCAAAATTAAAGACAAGTGAAATAAGTTTTACGCTCTGCAGCCACCATTGATCGTCTAATAGAAGACACACCTCAATCTGTGTGATCAGTACACACCTGAAAGAAAAACCTTAAAAAGTCATAATTTACTGTGTCACAAATCCTGCGAAAAGACTCAAGGTAACTATGTCATTTTAGATTGTCTTCACGTCACGTACCTGAATGTAGGATGAGGTATAAAGAGCAGTTTACTTACTTAAAAAAATGGGCCTGGCTTTGTTGCAATAAAACTTTATACCAAGAGCCAGTAGATAAAGGCCTGAAGGTCGGCCACCCCGGCTCTAAGGGACACCTGGCTAGCCCCTGAAGACACTGCCGCCCCTGAAGCTCTGTCCCCACAGCTCTCGGCCGGCTGCTGTTCCTCTCACACTACCTGGTCTGGTCACACCAATTCTTGCTCTCCGCCGCGCTTCTCTCCCTCCTCCCTGCAACTCCCAAGTTGAAACTCACTCTATCAGACCGTTCCATCCACCATTCCTCTTTGCCAAGTTGTTGGGACAGAGCTCAGAGATGCATTCAGAATTAAGTGACTCCTGGCTACGCATAGTATATACAGTGTACTTCACGCACTCCAGTGTTGGTAGAAAAAAAAAATCAATGCCAAATTACCATCAACTGTTACCTACTAGTTTATAAATTACTTTCTATTGACATTGACATTGTCAACTACCAATTGACAACTACCAATTAAAGTCTATTTAAAGAGCGGGGACAGCTGATGGGGATGCAAAATATTTGCTACACTATGTTTTACAGTCTGATTAGGGAAATAAGACATAGGCGAGAAATAGCAAGAAAAATAACCTAGAATCAGAAATCTGAGACAGTCCAAGAGTAGCAATGAAGGCTGGTTACAGATCCAAAAAAGTAAGCTTAAAAAGAACCCCAACACCCCAAGAGGCATTTCTCTCTCCGAAGCACAGCAGTGGCCCCTTATCTGTGGTTTCGGTTAGCCATGGTCTGGCAGCGGATGATGGCCCGGCCGACACAGCGCTACATCACGAGGCCTGCGTGACTCCCGTCACGTCATCTCGACACGGAGGCATTTTACCCTCACATGACTGCAAGAGTGAGTACAGTACAAGAAAGTACTTTAAGATTCATAGAACTTTTTTCCAGTATATTGTTATAACTGTCCTATTTTATCGTTGTGGTTGTTAAGCTCTTCCTGGGCCTAATTTAAAAGTTAAACTTTATCATAGGTGTTCTCTTATAGGAACAAACAGTATACATGGGATTCAGTATTATCTGTGGTTTAAGCATCCCCTGGGGGCCTTCGAACGTATCCCCACAGAAGAGGGTGGGGGGGGGGGGGAGGGAAGACCATAATGGCAGCTTCTTCCTGTGCCCTCATGAGCACCTGGACTCCAGGCTGTCTGGCACAGAGGACCAGAGCCCGGGACCTCACTGCCTCCAGCCACTGAATACGGAGGTGACCGGGCAGTACAACCATTCTGAAACAGAGCTTACCTCGAACCATTTATTTCTTCCTATCTCTTCAAGCGGCAAAGCGGCATTCGACTTCATTAATAATTTGTTTAAGAAGACTTCTTGCTCCCTCTGGTGGTTGTCAAGATTCACAAGCTACCTTACTGGGTTTTAAAAAGTATGTTAACAGCTGGATTACTGATTGATACTTACAGAAAGTTTTTCCACATCTCCTTTTAAAACTCGTTCTAAGTAAAGCTGTTTAAGTTCTCGTTCCAATCGTGATGGCAGCCCAGGGTACATGGTAGACCCTCCAGAAAGCACAATGTGCTTATAGAATTCAGATCTAGAAGGACACAAAAGGTATTCGTTTGGGGTTGCAGATGAGAAAAAGAGTCTTTCAGCATTCCTTTTATATCTGTTAGCCTCAAGGGACTGCTGGCAGAATTAAATAAAATTCAACATGGAAATTGCAAGGCTGAATGTTTGTTATTAATGCTGTTATTAGATTAACAAACCCTCTCTACATGTAAAATACTTATTATAATTTTAATGAGGATGCTTCTAAAGCACATGACACACTTTCTGGCAAATATAATTGAGACTTTTTAAAAAAGATTTTATTTTTTTTATTGAGGGAGAGAGCAAGCTGAGGGTGGGAGGCAGAGAGGGACAAGCAGACTCTGCACTGAGCTCGGAGCCTGACATGGGGCTCGGTCTCATGACCTTGAGATCATGACCTGAGCTGAAATCAGAGGAGTCAGACGTCCAACTGACTGAGTCACCCAGGCGCCCCTATAATTGAGCATTTATTGTGCCCAGAGTTTACATCACAACCGTCCACTGCTTGGACTATGTACGTCATCACAGTGCTTCACTGGGGTTTACTATTACTAACCATTTTCTACTATCATTTCAGTTACTTTTCCAATTTTTCTATTTGCCTTTTGTAGTTTTCCCTTTTTTTCCTTTGCCTTGGAACTAGATGCTGTTATTTTAGGCGAGATTGACGTGTTTCTCCGTTGTAGCAGTCCTCTCTTCTTTAAATATGCTCCCGATTATGATACCAGACAATCAAATCTAAAATAACTGCATACGTAGTAAAAGTAATATAACTAAGTGAGGGTCTGAGGAACTCTTCTCCTAGTAAAGTTCGGGAGCTGAGTCACATCTATTTTGGCCTCATTCAAGCTGGCTTCCAGCGGCTCAGGCTATTATAATCCCAGCTTCTAGTAGAGTGAGGTTTTTATATCTACTTGCAGAAATACACACATGAGTGTGGCCTATGCACTGCCTGATGGCTCCAGGTGGTATGTCCCCACTAGCACTCACAGGTGTTCCTTCGGCATGCAGGACACGCAAACGTCGAGCCGCGCTACTTGCCGATGCTAGCTCTGCCGTAAGGGTACTGAACGGGACTCCAGTGCTTTGGGAGGCAACGCTTCTATCACCACCAACAGGCATATACTTTTAAGTCCAATTTTACTATTAATGATCATTAAGGCAAGGAACAAAAGCATCTACCTAATTCCTAGTAAGAGAGGCTTAGATTTTTGATCATCTTACATTAAGTTTGTAGCTTGTTATAAGCCAACTGCTATTTTTATTACTTTCCATTATTACCCTACTCCTTGGCCATCCCACAAAAATTAGTTTGGTGGTTATTTAATTCAGGGTCAAATAGACAAGTAAGCAAACACCTGCTTTTCACAAAATGTTTCTGAGTGAATTCCTCTGTAACCTGGGTGTACAGGAGGGCTATTCAGCTATGACGCAAACTCTAGATGCAATAAAAGGTTATAAACTTATTTAATAACTAAGTAAATACAAATTTTTGTATAGCCAAAGAACACCATAAACAAGAGACAAATGGAAAATCAGGAGAAGTATCTGCAATAGATATCACAGAGCCATAATATAAAAACAGCTTTTAAAAAATGGAGGGGGGGGGGCCCTGGGTGGCTCAGTGGGTTAAAGCTTCTGCCTTCGGCTCAGGTCACGATCTCAGGGTCCTGGGATCGAGCCCCACATCGGGCTCTCTACTTAGCAGGGAGCCTGCCTTCCCCCTCTCTCTGCCTGCCTCTCTGCCTACTTGTGATCTCTCTCTCTCTCTCTCTCTCTCTCTGTCAAATAAATAAATAAAATCTTTAAAAAAAAAAAAGAGTCACTTATGGCTTGTTTTAAAAAATTGAGGGGGAAAATTAGAAAAATTCTACAGAAGAAGCAAAAGCCATGAATGGATAATTCACCAGAAAAAGATAGAAACAGCCCTAAACATAGAAAAATATGTTCAACTTCACTCTTAAGTAAAATACAAATTAAAACTACATTGAGATATCATTTCACTCAGACTGGCAAAACAGTTAAGTTGCCAAACTAGGACCAAGCTATGGGGACACAGGTGCCCTCATCTATTACTAGTGGGAAGGAAAAAGGTCCTAACCCCCAGAGAGGGAAACTGAGCAGTAACAAAACTATATACATTTACTTACCCTCAGACCCAATAATTCCCTTCAGAAATTTTTTCAAATTATACATGCCCAACAGTACAAAAATATACTGTGCACAGGGTTATTAACTGCAGCATTATTTGTCTGCAGAAATACTGGAATTTACCTAAGTAACCCAGATTCACTGAATAAACCGTGGTATGTATACACTGGAAAAAAAGGACAATCCTTAGGAAACGGTACAGGATTGTTTAGGATATATTAAGTGAAAGAAGTAAAGTGCAAAAAAGCATTTATACTAAGCTACCTTTTGTATAAGAACAAATAAGAAACACAGAAAGGATAAACCGAAAGCTAATGAGATCATTTACCTATAAGAGGGAGGAGGACTAGGGTAGAGAACAAAGGGCTGGGAGAGTAATACTTCAGAATATTCTTTTTATATAGTTTTGACTAGATGGTAATGTTTTACCTACAAAACTAAAGCTAAACCAGGACTATGCTATGCCACAAAACAGAATGCGCTCAAAGAGATAAGAGCATGTCAAAGGACACAGAGGTGTGTTTGAAGGGGCACTCCCTGGCCAAATCAGAAACAATTTGAGCATCAAAATAAATAAAAGCAGTAATAAATTATAATCACTGGACAAAATCATGAGTTCACGCTGGTAACACAAAAAATAAGGCAATGCACTTCCTTATGCTGGAATGCCAATTAATAAATATAGAAGGAATGTCAAAATTAGAAAACTACCTTTCTGAGACCAAAATAAAAATGGATTTAGGCAAGAATCATCAATAGATACTAAAAGGGGTGGGTGGCAGAGTTTAATGAGGAACAGGAGATCAACACAGTCTCAAAATACTTTCCCACAAGTTACTTATACACTAAGAAAGGAAAAATACAAAAACTAAACAGGAAACGTCATTAAGAGCTTAATTCTAACATCCCAACAAGGAACAAACAGATCTCATCTCTGGATCGGACATCCTGAGGACACATCACCTCAGTACTGTTCCAGCCCCAAATGTGTAACCTGAATCTAATCATGAGAAAATACCCAAACTCAAGTTGAGAAAAATTCTCTAAAATAACTGGCTTGTACTCTAAAAAAATGTTGCCATCATGAAAGACTAAAGAATTGTAACAGATAGAAGCTGACTAACAGACTTGACAACTATATACACTGTATGAGCTTAGACTTGATAATCTCCTGGGGAAAGGAAAAATTGTATAAAGGACATTATTGGGACAGTAGACGAAACTGAAAAATGGATGGCAGATAACAACAGATCAGTAATCACTCTCCTGAGCTCAGTAATAGCACTGTGGCTATTTAAGAGAATACCTCTGTTCTCAGGAAATACAAAGCAAATATTAAGGAGTAAAGAGGACTTTTGTGTTCAACATACTCTCAAATGGCTAAAAAAAAAAAGAGAGAGAGAGGGAAAATGACAGAATAAACTTGCTGAACGTTAAACTTAAGAGAAGTGAGTAAAGAGTATACATGACCTTATCATATGGTTTCACTCACGTGTGGAGCATAAGGAAGAACATGGAGGAGAAGGAAAGGAGGGGTGAATTGGGAGAAATCGGAGGGGGAGATGAACCATGAGAGACTGGACTCTGAGAAACAAACTGAGGGTACTGGAGGGGAGAGGGGTGGGCGGCTGGGTGAGCCTGGTGATGGGTAATAAGGTGAAAAAGGAGGGCACGTATTGCATGGAGCACCGGGCGTGGTACATGAACAATGAATCTTGGAACACTGAAAAAATAAAATTAACTACAAAAAAAAAAGTATATATGACTTCTCTGTATTATTTTTGGAAATTTTCCTTAAGTTTTGAATTATTAAAAAAAATGTGTTTAAGGTGGTTTCTGAGACACAACGATTATATATCCAACATCCAATGTCACCCTCAAAAAATTCTTTTCCCTTATCTGTTCAAACCCATGAGTGAGGTAATAGACAACTTAGTCACTTTAACTATACATACTCCATCTATTGATAAATAACTTTGAAACCATCACTTGTGATGTACCTGGTATCAATGTCAGCTGCCTGGATTGTGTTAAAAAGCAATTCAGCAACACCTACTCCTTCAACATTGATCAGGTGAGGCTGAAATAAAGCTTCTGGTGCTTCAAATCTCTCTCCCCCAACTTTGATAATGCGGCCATCTGGGAGCTAGAAACCAAGAATAACCAGGTATTAGTCAGCAAAACACATTAAAAAATTTCCCAATGTTCTCTAGAACACTAGTACTTTAAACACATCTGTTCAATAACCAGAATCATTATCAGCAACATGATTCTCCTAAAATAAATTTTTGAAAAAGAAAAAAAAAAAAGGCAAAGTAAAATACGTTTAGATGGTTATTAGCATGCTGTTTTGTTTTTTAAATGCAGAGCATGCCATCATGCCATGCTCCAACACATCAGGAATTTCTTGAAAAAAATCACGAATGCATGAGTGTGTTATGTTCCACTGCTGTGTGCAGCTAAGCATAAAAAAGGAAGCTTTAGGGAGCGCCTGGGTGGCTCAGTCAAGTGTCTGCCTTCGGCTCAGGTCACTGATCCCACAGTCCTGGGAGAGAGCCCTGCACTGGGCTCCCTGCTCAGCGGGGAGGGCTTCTCCCTTTCCCTTTCCCCCTGCTTGTGTTCTCTCTCTCACTGTCTCTCTCTCTGTCAAATAAATATATAAAATCTTTTTTTTTTTAAAGGAAGCATTAATAAGCCACTGCATTTGGATTACTGCTGGTGTCAATGCTGCTTCTCTACTTTAACACATTTGTGGTTTATTTTATGGATATTTTTACAATGTAGCATAGACATTCAGTTAAAACTTTTCAATAATTTCTTTTACAAAATAATTACACCGTGAAACTTTACTATTTTGCCATCAAAACATTTTATATCACATGTAAAGCCTCTGTCAAATCATGTAATCCAAAAATTGTTTTATGATCAAAAAAGTGCAGCCGACCCTATCACACAATGTGGGTTTGAAATGCACAGGGCCACTGACACGGATTTTTCCGACAAATATAGTTCAGGACTGTAAATGTATTTTCTCGACCTTACGATTTTCTTAGTAACATTTTCTTTTATTCCTACCTTACTTTATTGTGAGAACATGGTATATAATACACTTAACATACGAAATATGTCTTAGACAACTGTTTATGTTATTGGCAAGGCAATGACAGTAGGCTATTAGTAGTTAAGTTTTGAGGGAGTCAAAAGTTAAACACTGCATAGGAAGTCAGCGCCCCAAGGGTCAACTGTATATATTTTTGTAACCCACCTCAAATTCTTTGAGAAAGGAGGGGAGAAATTAAATAAAACATGTTTTACATTTCTAGTTCCCTCATCTTTTGTCTCATGCCATTTTCTTACAAATAAGTCAGGTAGAGGAAAAATTATAAATCTAGAAGAACTATCAAAAAAGCTTCAGAAAAGAATCCCCAGGGCAGATCTGGAGATTAGTAAGTTGCTTATAAATTATTTGAATCAGTATTGCTTAAAAATAAAACAATTTATAAAAATTAACAATTATTTTTAAAATGACTATTTCATACATATTTGTGATATGTAGAGCTTACATGAATCAAATGGTTTAAGAATACTTGCTTTTATTGCCCATTACTTGATTTCATTTTAGTAATAACTAGATCAAAGATGAGATATGGAAGTTATTTTCTACCCAGATGAATATAATAGACTTAAGATAATTACATTATACATTAAAAATTCAGGTAGAATCAACTCTCCTGGTGTAACCTCTAACTGGGTTCTCAGTCTTACTACTTACGCTTTCAAGTTAACGTTTGTTTTGAACAGCTCATTAAGAAAATACAAAGTCAGGAAAAGACTGCCACCTACTGAATTATTAGAGCAATACTATAGAATGAGCACTTCCCAGAGAATGCTTCGTAGAACATGAGTCTCCTGAAATGCTAGAATCCTGTAGTCTAAAAAGGCTGAGAAACAGGCAGTGTACCACATTCTCACAGACAAACACGTATTAGCACATCAAAGGTTCTGAGAAGTTCTTCAGTAAAGTGAAACTGAATCCCAAACTTACTGGAAAATGTAAACTCCACTTTAATTTTTGTGAAATTACTTAATAAAATCTCAGGGAAATAACATTCTGTAAAACATGTTGAAAAATGCTATTTTAGATATCAGAATCTCAAAATAACATCTCTTATCTAAATATATCCTAAGGTAGAAAAGCAATTTATGATTTGCCTTATTTCACATTATATAAATAACTAAAATAACTAAATCAAAGAATCTTATTGTAGAAAGACATTAAAAGTCACACACATACACACTCTAACAACTCAAAACAAAAATACTGATTCTAAGAAAACCTACTTAAGCACACACCAATAATCATGGTGCTCCATTTTAAAACCATGTATGTTATGAAATACTGGAAATACTTACTGTGTAAGATTCAACTAATACTGTGGTTTCTAAGGCCAGCTTCTGCTCCTGCTCAATATTGTACCCCACATAACACAATTTTTCTTTAATCATGCGAACTGTTTCAAAGTCAGCAGAATGGTTGAAGGCATATCCTCGCAAAAGCAGCAGCTGGTATAAAAAAACAGCAATAAATTCACAATTAATCTGAATGAGTTCAACTCTGGCATGTGTTCACTGCTCACTAAACAGTTCATGTCAGTAACAAATGCAATGGACAGTGGATCCTTAGGTCTTACTGAGTATTTCAGAAATGGGAATAGTACTTTCCATAGAAGGATTTATATTTCACTTTCACAGAGAGTGAAAGAATTAACAGCTTATGAATAATAAATGGATAAAATAAGCTTAAAAAACCAAAGTAGTTTTAAAAAATTACTGTTTTGAGTGCTAATGTTTAGAAAGTTTGGATAAATAATCAAAATAAATATTTTGATAAATATTATTTTAGTACTGGACTCCTATAATCTGCCATTTGCTCCATCAATGCCATATTCATGAAATATCCCTAGGTCTTAGAAAGTTTTAGCCCTAACTTCTAACATTATGTCTGATACATAGTAGATGGGCAAGAATATTTGTTAATCAAAGAAATGATGAAAATTTAAATAAACAGAAAAAAATTCAAATGAAGATAATTCAAGTTAACAGAAAAAAAAAAAAACAACAAATTGGGACTTTTCATACAAAAACTTTAAAACCCTTGGACATTCCTCAGACAGAATTTTGGCCTGGAATGAGAGTATTATAGTTCTCATTAGCTTAATCTCATTACTACTCTAAAAGAGATGAAAGGAACCCCATGTCAAGATAAAGATTTATACAACCCATTTTACTGCACAGACATCACCCTAGAATAGTTTCTCAACAGTAGCACCAATCGTATTGTGAACCTTAATACTTTGTCGTGGGGGCTGTCCCGTTCATTGTAGGATGTTTAGTAGCATTCCCGCACAGCTGGAACAACCAAAAATGTCTCCAGACATTGCAAAGTGTCCCGGGAGCAGGGTGGGGGGGGGGGCGCATCGCCCCTGGTTGAGAGCTACTGACCTGGAGAGAATAGACTAGTCTAAACTTTTTTTTTCAATATTAAATATATACACATGCCTCTAAATAATAGCCTTATGTACTTTCTCCAATGTTTTATTTATTTATTTATTTGTTTATTTTTTAAAGATTTATTTTTTATTTATTTGAGGCACAGAGAGAGAGTATGAGAGGGGAGAGGTCAGAGGGAGAAGCAGGCCCCCTGCAGAGCAGGGAGCCCGATGCGGGACTCGATCCTGGGACTCCAGGATCATGACCTGAGCCGAAGGCAGTTGCCTAACCAACTGAGCCACCCAGGCGCCCTCCAATGTTTTAAAGAAAATTTTAACTAATTATAGTCAGAAGTAAATACTAATATATAGTAAACGCTAAAGACCGGATATATTCCATGAAAACTACTAAATATTCAAGTCCGGTACAACTGGGCCTGTTTGTCTAGTTTTTTATTTATTTGAAAGAGAGAGAGAGCATGAGTAGGGGAGTAGAGGGTAGGGAGTAGGGACAGAGGGAGAGGGAGAAGCAGATTTCCTGCTGAGGGGATTTGATCCCAGGACCCTCAGATCATGAACTGAGCCCAAAGCAGACGCTTAATGGACTGAGCCACCCAGGTGCCCCTCAAAGGAAGGTTTCCTGGCAGAAAAGGCTGTCTCTATTGTTCAAGAAGTTTAAGGTCTCTTCTATCTCGCTCCCAGATCCTCAGGAATAGCAAACATAATTATGTAATGATGTATTCTATTCTCATTACAATACCAGAGAGCATGTGCGTAAATCTTACAGGGATTTTTATATGAATAATGGGGTAAATGGGTCATTCCCCTAGTGGTGCAAAAGATCTGCTATGATCCTGAGAGGATATATTCAAATATGTTAAGTTAGTAAATATAAACTACAAAAGCTAATTTCTATGATATCCTCTCTTGCTTACCTTGATAAGATATCTGGTAATATCCCTTCCAGCGATATCCAGTCTCCTTGTAAGGTGAGGGAGAGAAAAGCCTTCATACACTGGACAAATGTGAGTTACACCATCTCCAGAGTCCACCACTACTCCAGTCAATAAACCTGCGTGAGAACCATGAGGTTTTAAATAAAAAGCCAAATAAGAAAAATCAGAGCCAAAATCAGCAAATTTCAAAAATTAGTATAGAAGCCAAGCTAAAAACTTCACCAACCGAAATGGTCTAGAAGCCAGCATTTCTTTATTATTATTTTGCAGTTTACTTCTAACATCTAGACACTAAAGTGAGTGTTCTCACTCATGTCTCTTGTGAGACTTTTAGCCTAACTGTTTGCTATCCCAAGATATGGGAAGAAATAGACTCTGAGACCTAGGACTGAAAAACACAACATGTTCTTAAAGCTCAGTATAACTCTTTATTTTTCTTTCCAATTTAATCTTGATCCCTGAATTCCCCTGAAGTGGAATTTTCTAAAGCATCATGGTAACTTTTAGGAAAACCATTTTGAGAGATAAATACTATACAAGTTGATAGTGAACCCGTTGAAATAATGTACTTATTATTTTTGTCATATAATATATTCAAAACTGTGTCTTGGAAAAATTCCTATTGATACTAGATAGATGGAAATTTGAGAACAATTAACCTTGGCTAGCCAAAAGATCACTTCAATTATTCACCAGAAACCAGAAAGTCAATGTCAGTTAAACCTTATAATAAAAAAAACAGCAAAGAAGCTGCCTTGTTTCCTATACATACTATTTAAACTACAAATGACTGCAAAAGTTACCTTCTACACTAAGGTTAATTTAGAGGGGGAAAAAAAAAGACAAAACTTTTTCTAACTCAAATTTTCTAATAGTTAATAGTCTAATAATTTTTTTTTATTTGACAGAGAGAGAGAGATCACAAGTAGGCAGAGAGAGGGAAGCACGCTCCCCACCAAGCAGAGAGCCCAATGTGGGGCTCGATCCCAGGACCCCGAAATCATCGGGGTCCTTAGCCAACCTGAGCCGAAGGCAGAGGCTTTAACCCACTGAGTCACCCAGGTGCTCCTACTTTAATAACGTTTTAACGTTTTTTTAAGGTTAAAAAAATTTTTAACCTTATAGAATATGCAAAGTTTGTTAACCATTATCATTTTCACTCTCTTCCTTTCTTAATACAAACTTGAATGCACCATAATATTTAATCACAATGATTTATCTTTGATACATTTACTCAATCTACCTCCTTTTGAAGCTGATATACTGTCTTTCCTTGATTGATGGGGTCTATAAATCTTCATAAAAAGCTTCATAAAAATCATCTACTGCCTTTTAATGCTGCATTCCTTTCAACAAGAAACATTTCATTAGGGGCGCCTGGGTGGCTCAGCGGGTTAAGGCCTCTGCCTTCGGCTCAGGTCATGATCTCAGGTCCTGGGATCGAGCCCCACATCGGGCTCTCTGCTCGGTGGGGAGCCTGCCTCCTCCTCTCTCTCTGCCTGCCTCTCCACCTACTTGTGATCTCCCTCTGTCAAATAAATAAATAAAATCTTAAAAAAAAAAAAAGAAACATTTCATTGCAAAAAAAGAGGAATCCACATCATTAACTCAAAAACACTCCCAGTAATATCAACTAAAGCAGGGATTTACATTTTATTTTCCAAACAGACCTTCCCATCCAACTGCAGCTTATTTTCTTCCACTCCCACCAGGTTACAGACTAGCCTTTCGCTGTACACATCTGACCCATTTCCAGTGCCACATCATTTTGTCACTTGAGTATCCATTCTTTCCACTTTGATTCCTATGGATTCTTAAAGATTCCAGTCGCATTCATACCTTTTCATTTACACCTTTCCTGACAACCTCCAGATTCCCTAATTCCAGTTACTCCCTTCAATCCTGTCTGTAGCATGCAGTCAAACAAGGCTTCCTAACTCACCATGTCACTTCTCTTACTCACAACCCTTCCATGGCCCCGAATGCTTCTTCCTACCTTGTTTTAACTGGTAGCACTAGCTGCCTTGTTTACAAAGAGAATTTTACTGTGGGTCAGAGTTCTTTTGATCATTACCGGACTATCATTTCTCACAATTAAGGATTCAAAAGTTACACAAAAAAATGACTAAATATCAGGAATTAAAAGACAGTATCTTCTCATTGGATGGAAACAAATGCATGAATACTGCTAGAAAAATCTGTTATGGTCAGTTTTATTCAAATACAATTAAAACAAAAATTCACTTCAATAGAACTGTCCATCCTCACCACCTAATGAAACTATTATCACCAGTTTAAAAGCTTAGATCCCCAAAATTTTACTATCTATTTTTTTCCAAAGTATTTCTAAAATAATTTCTAAAATTCATTTTTCTAAAAAAAATAAAATTAGGGGCGCCGAATTTTATTAGGGTGGCTAATAAATAATTATTAGGGTGGCTCAGTCTGTAAAGCATCTGACTTTGGCTCAGGTCATGATCTCAGGGTCTGGGATCCAGCCCCATGTCAGGCTCCCTGCTCAGGAGGGAGTCTGCTTCTTCCTCTCCCTCTGCCCCTCCCCCAACTTGTGTCTCTCTCAAGTAAATAAATAAAATCTCAAATAAATAAATAAATAATAAAATTACCTCAGTGCAGGCAACCAACCTCCTTGTAAAGTAACGAGTGATTTTAAATTCCTTCTTCAAAGGAAAATTATTCACAGCTGGCATGTAATCTAAGGTCAAAAAGACCTCACTCAATGCCACGTCCTTTGCACTAAATACAGTGCAAGGTACATTCCACTTGACGAATGAAAAAAGCTTTTTTGAAAATGAATTAATTATATATTTATTTATTTATTGGGACTTTGTTTACTTTAATATTCTTTACCTAGCATTTAGGACAAAGCTAATACAGAGTAGATGCTCATGAGTTAAATAAGTGAATAAATAAAAAGGCTTTATATTTTCCACATGCAATTAGTCCCACCAATCAGAAGATCTTTACAGAGAAGGCTTTGAACCACTTCTACACCATTTAGGCTCTTTAGTGTATGTGTGTGCACGTGTGTGTCTAAAATATTTTCCATGTGTTAAAACATAAGTGTAATTGGATCTAAACTTTTTATTTGTTAGTACACAATTTTATCAATTATTTCTGTATCACTTTGTATTTAGAGTTTGTTCTTTCAAATATATCAAAAACTTTTTTGGGGAGAACAATTTCTCTTTTGTGCATTGTTATATATTCTCACATACATATCATACTTAGTAAAATACTGCATACAATAATCACATATAACTACAAACTATAGTTATATATAACTATATATATAACTATAAACATATAACTATAACTATAACTTAACAAAAGCTTACTTTTTTGAAAATTTAATTCCCTCAAGTATTTTCTAAGTATTTATGTGTAGTACTGAAGACAGTTTAATGAGCCAATGTGTATTTTTACAAGGTGATTTTTACTAATCCATGTTTAGAATTAGATGGGTCACCACAGCGAGTTTTCTAGGTACTACGTCATACACATAGCTAACGACTAAGGCTGAAGACTTAGCTCAGGTGTCACCTCCTTCAGAAACCTTCTTTGTTGCGCTGAGTCAAAATTATCTGTTTCTGTATCTTTTTCCCTATTAGACTCTAAATTCTTTGAGGGCACCTTCACATTTCAAGTGCCTAACAGGCTGTGTGGCACATATCTGACAGCCCCACAAATTCTCTTAATAAGACTATCAGAATATAAAGAGCTCTCCCCACACAGCCAAACTTATTCTCAATAGAAAGGGATGCAGTTACTAATTGCAGCACCAAGAGAACATAAAAGTTAGGAAGGCACTTCCAGATGTCTACCTTCTCCTCTACTACCTATACAACAAGTGTGATTTTATACTAACCTTTTTGAATCTCTATGAATTTTTTTTAAAGGTCAGTTTTTATGTTTTTAAAAATTTTATTTATTTATTTGACAGAGAGAGAGAGAGAGGGAGAGAGAGAGAGAGATCACAAGTAGGCAGAGAGGCAGGCAGAGAGAAAGGAGGAAGCAGGCTCCCCGCTGAGCAGAGAGCCTGATGCAGGGCTCGATCCCAGGACCCTGAGATCATGACCTGAGTTTGAAGGCAGAGGCTTTAACCCACTGAGCCACCCAGGCGCCCCTCTATGTATTTTTTTTCAACTCTGCCAATTCTTTTTTTTTTTTTTTTTTTAAGATTTTATTTATTTGTGAGAGAGTGAGCGAGAGAGAGCACAAGTAGGGGGAGTGGCAGAGGGAGAGAGAGAAGCAGGCTCCCTACTGAGCAGGGAGCCCAGTGTGGGACCTGGACCCTGGGATCATGACCTAAGCCAAAAGCAGACGCTTAACCAAACCACCCAGGCACCCCAACTCTGATAATTCTAAGGACAAATTCCAGTTCATTCTTCACTGCATAAAAAGTTTTTACTTTAAAAATGTTGAGCAGGGCACCTGGGTGGCTCAGTGGGTTAAAGCCTCTGCCTTCGGCTCCGGTCATGATCTTAGGGTCCTGGGATCAAGCCCCACATCAGGCTCTCTGCTCAGCGGGGAGCCTGCTTCCCCCTCTCCCTCTGCCTGCCTCTCTGCCTACTTGTGATCTCTTTCTGTCAAATAAATAAATAAAATCTTTAAAAAAAAATTAAAAAGTTTAGGGACTTTTTTTAAGTCCCCAAGACTGGGTGGGCTCAGTCTTGGTTAAGCATCTGTCTTTGGCTCAGGTCATGGATCTCAGGGTCCTGGGATCGAGTCCCATATCGGGCTCCTTGCTCAGCAGGGAGCCTGCTTCTCTCTCTGCCTGCTGCTCCCCCTACTCATTCTCCCTCTCTCTCTCTGACAAATAAATCAATAACATCTTTAAAAAAAAAGGTCTAAAAGAGGGAACCTCCTACTTTCAAAAAATTGAGTTCTCCTTTTACCTTAAGTCCTTCATTACATAATGTAGGAAATAAAAATATATGTGATTTTTTGGACAAATTTTAGAAATTATGAAAATATTTGAGTAAATATTTGAAAATATTTAAATAAATATATAAATACTGTGCTTTACTGGGATCTACAACTTATTGAAAAACCAAATTCCTCTGACATAAAATGCACTCAATGTCTTCTGAATTGATTATTCTAAAAGTTAAGTTTCACCTACCTTGAGCATACAAAGTCAGAACTGCCTGGATAGCTACATACACACCAGAAAACTGGTAAGTTTCAAACATTACCTGAAAATGCAAAAGGAAAGAAAGAAATGCTGGTATTTAGAAGTTACATAATAAGTATATATTTTATGCTTTCTTGATGGTCCCAGAGTAGATTAGTTGCCAAAATAGAATCATAAGGGACCTAAAAGAGTCCTCCATTCTCCTCAGCTATCACAGAGCTCCAATGTGGGAACAGATTTTTGGATATACACTGAGTCCTCAAGGATTTCATAAGTGCTACAAAGCCAAGATTTCTGAATGTTTTAGTTAATAGATAATTAGAGTGGAAGAAAGATTTCTGTATCTGAAACAAGCCTTTCTTAATGATGTCCATTAATGATGGTATCTTTTAATTCAAGGACAAACTACAGAAGTTGCTTAACTGCTGACCTCCCCCCATCCCTCTGCCCTAACCTGGGCCAAGACTAGAGTTACCTCCAACAGGTAAAAAAAAGAAAAAGAAAAAGAAAAAAAAAAAAAAGAAAGTAGTAAAACAGCAGGGCAGGTAGCCAAAAACATATGCAGTAATTCCTGAAAGCTGGCAGATAAGAAACTGCCTAGTTGTTCCGCCCACCCTCCCAGGTTGAGCCCTGCCTGTGGCGCTGCTCTCAGCTGAGCTACACTAAAGGGAGGAGTCTCCGCCCTGCCCTCTCTGGTCACAACCAGGCTCATTCTGTAGTCCAGGTGGCTGGGAACATCCTGTAGGACTTTTTCGGTCATCTACAGGGAGCACTCCTTGCCTGGCAGGGCTGACTACCACTCTGTAAATCTAGTGACCTAGAAATTTTATAACTGATCGCAATGAGAATTACATAGGATTTAAATGTTATTACTCTGAAATACATATTCATCAATTAAACAACTAGATATTCTAACCAGATATTCTACTCTAGCTAGTACTCATCAATTAAGCGACTAGATATTCCAACTAGTATTCTATTCCATATCCCTCCTCCACCTGGGAGAAAATGGAAGAATGAAGCTGTATTTGTGTTTGTCATCTTGAAAGTCCATTAGAATTTGTTTTTATTGTAAGATAATTAAAAAGTATTTGTTGTACTAAATGAACTCACTGGATAAGATAAAAGTAGGGCATTATCAGTCACAGCCAAATTTCCACCCACAAGTAAAAAAGAGTATTAAAAGAACGTGAGACCTAATATGAAATAAAATCAGAAAATCATAAAAAAAAACACAAAAATGTGAGACCTTATAGCACAGCGAGACCAATTCTTGTCACTCTAGCAGATTAAAAAAAAAAAAAAAAACAACATGTCCTAGTCAAATAGCTAGCTAGTGGAAGAGGCATCCAGGTATAATGTCATTATATCATCTCCTTAACTTTGCATCTGAAAGGAAACTTGGTTTTCATTCTCATGTTGTATTGCTTTCCTAAAGAGGTTTCCATGTGTAGGAGGAACATTTGGTTTAATACAAAAGTACCTCTACTCTGATTTTACAATGCACTGCTAAAAATAAATAATGACAAATAACAAATGATTAATAAATGATAAGTAAATAAATGATAAATCAATGGAAGTAACAAATGACTACTTAACCATCACAATGTATTAGTAGTTATAAATCATTTAGAAAGAATAAGTTGCAACTAAAATATGAACTAATATAATAACGGCCTATCTTTCACAGTTCTAGGGGTGGTCAGGAGAGGAAAAAAAAAAAAATAAGATATAAGCCATAAGGAATGACATGGATTTTGTAACTAAAACCAGGGTCTTAATTTTTAAAACACTTAATATAAAACTTAAGTTTTAATCCAGAATTTAAAAATACTGTCTAGCAACAATCTCTTGTATAATCCTTCCAAAATTTCCATCAACACCTAAATATGGTCATACAGTAAAACAGAATATTTACGTAAAGCAGTATCTACAAAGCTACTAAGACAGAAACAATTATTATAAGCTTTTACCTCAAATAAAACAAAAGACAAAGACATACAGTTCCTACCGCATATAAAACAAAATATAATGAAAGACAACCTTGAAAAGTTACTTATCTAAACTCTGAAGAATGCAGACTTCTTGCTCTCCATACCTGCTTCCCCCAGACCCCTTCAATCTCCTCTCCCTAACTCCCATCTCCCTGGTCCTTAGCCTTCCCACCACTGCTCCCAATTCCCTGGTGAACTGATTATCTATATCCCGGTGACTCCCAAGTTTCTATCTCTAGCCTTAGACTTTTCTTCTGAACTTGATCTTTTACAGGTTTCCCTGCTACCTGAAGGTAGAGCATTCCTATGAAACCCTAGGTAAAGCGAAATGTTGTAAATCAAAGAACCAATTACCATTAGTTTATGTGGAAAACTGAGTGTTCCCAAAGCCCAAAAATAACCTCTCTTGGGCTTTTCTGATACCTTAGGACACATCTTGCTAATGGATGTACAAAATAAAACAAGATAAAGCCTAGATGCTCACAGACACAGTTGAAAGCTATGGCGCCTTGATGCTGAGACGCTGAGTGTAGTTCCCGGATACGAGTTCGGCAGGGCCACTCTCGCTGCTCTGGGTGTGTGCTGCCTCTAACAGCTCACTGCAAAAAAACCTGTTGAATGCAATTTTCACTTTTCCCCCTTTCTCAAGGAAGTGAAAATCCTCTTCGGACTTCTTTCAGTTAGTGAAAATAGGTACTAATGCAGGTCTTTGGTCAAAGTGAAGTGGTGTAACAGGAACTTTCGAAAAGCAAGGGCTACCTCTCTCTCTAGACTGACATTTTTTTTTTAAGTTTTAATTTATTTATTTGACAAAGAGAGAGATGACAAGTAGGCAGAGAGGCAGGCAGAGAGAGAGGGGGAACCAGGCTCCCCGCTGTGCAGAGAGCCTGATGCAGGGCTGGATCCCAGGACCCTGAGATCATGACCTGAGCTGAAGGCAGAGGCTTTTAACCCAGGCGCCCCTCTCTCTGACATTTTTGGTTGGATGTCTAATGAGGGCCTACCATGTCCAAAACTGAACGCCTGATCCATTCCCCTCAAATCCTGTTCTACTTATCTCAGTCTTTTCCCATCTCAGTTGATGGGAATGTCATCGTCCAGGTGCTCATGCCAAAACCTTTGAAGTCATCCCTGACTCTCCCCTCTATTACCCATATTTAATGCATCAGAAAATGCTTCGGCCCTACCTTCAAAATAGATTCACAGTCTGGCCACTTCTCTTTACTTCTGCTGCTATTGCCCCTAATCCTAACCATCATTATCTTCTGCCTAGGTAACTCAAAGTCTTCAAACCAGTCTCCCTTCCACCCTTGTCTCCTTATGGTCTACTCACAACACGCAGCCACAGACACCTAAACTGGAGCATGTCCCTTCCCTGTGACAGCCCTTCATTGCACTCAGAGTAAAAGAATAACTCTCTTTAAGGGCCTGCAAGGCCCTTGATGATCTGGCCCTATTATTTCCCTGACCTCATCCCCTACTGCTCTTCCATACTGGCCTCCTTGTTGACTCGCTAATACACCAGGCTTGTTCCCATTTTAAACCTTCACACTGGCTAGCTACTTCCCTTGTCTGGAATGCTCTCCCCCCATATATCCTGGCTGATTCCCTTATTCTTTGTTTAAACGTTACCTTCTCTCAGACGCCTACTCTCACACCCTATGAAAAATGTCACACACACGCCACTCCCCTTAACCTGCTCTTTCCCCCCTCTTCAGCATCTATTATCTTCTAACAAACCATTCAGTTAATTCACTTTGTGGGTGGTGGGGGAGAGGTGGGTGTCACCCGCCAGAGCATAAGTTCCATGGCAACAGTACTTGATTTTGTTTATTGATATATCCTACTTAGAAATAATGACTAGTTAGGTGCTCAATAAATAGGATCGGGGGCGGCGGGGGGAAACAATTATTTTCATTCCCTTTATCCTTAATAACAATGGTAAAAAGAACATTGACTGTAACATCACATCACAGAAACACATACATACAAATCCCATTTAAAAACTTACCTCTACAATCTTCTCTCTGTTTTTGGTTGGGTTCATGGGAGGTTCTGTGAGTAAAATTTTACAATTTCTGGTATCTATGTTAAGTTTCTCTGGTCCAAATGTATAATCCCACAGGTGTTTCATGTCATCCCAATTTCGTACTATGCCATTTTCCATAGGGTAGTTAACTTCTAACATTGAGCGTAATTCACTTGCCTCATCACCGACCATAAGATCCTAGAAAATTATAATATCAAGGCTTTAGGCCAAATTTTTGCATAAAATATCTTCAGAAAATTACATTCCCATGATATTTTGGAAACTTGGGAATAATTTAATTTTAATTTTTCTGGCATTTTCAGATAAAGTTCTTCATTCCACAAGTTTAAAAATATTTTCTTTCAAAAACAATGCCTTGGAAAGTTTAATCATGAATAATAAATTTTTATGTACAATCTGGTTTAAATCAATAAATGGACCTTACCTTTAATACATATGTTTCCAAAAGAAGAGCATTAGCACAAATAAACCCCACATTTTCATATTTTGGAGGGTTTTGTATGAGGTTTCATCTGTTTCTTTTGCTCAAATGTTCAAAAAATAAGGCCTGTGATATGTGAAATAGCACATCAGGGAAAAAAAACTTGTAGAAAAATGCTCAATGCATGCAGCACAGCTCTTTGTACTAAATATTGAAATGATAAGTGTAAATGATACGTTTTAATGTATAACAAAGCATAATGAAAGAAGTTTAAAATTAAGTGATTCTTTATTATATTGTAATAATGCAGATATGCACCACAGTACTTGCAAATTTCACAAATTTCCACCTGCACATGCCTCAGTTAGAATTGAAATTAAGTTTCTATATATGCCTCACCAAGATCAATGGAAATTTGTAGAGATGCCAAAAGTTAAGACACAGGGAAACAATTTTAAAAAATTAGCTCATGAGCAACATTTCCAACCTCAAAGTATTAACACTGGAAAACTATGCTAGCACACAAGAAGCAGAGTACTCACAAGTCTTGTCTCCAAGGAGAGCATACTTAAGATGACCCACATTTCAAAAGTCAAATTTTATATGTATAATAAGGCTAATGATGTCATAGAATTTAAGCTTATTTTAAAAATCAGCTAGTCAAGCTATTAAATAATCCTGATTTCTACATACACTGATAAATTCAACTTAAAAAAGCTATCAGAAATAGCTACTGTTTGCTACAACACCAAAAGTTTAAAACATTAAGAAATGAAAAGAAACATTAAAACTAACATAAAATGTCCCAAATTAAGGTTTAAATATATGTGAGTTTAAAACTTTTAAAAATAACAATTTAAAAAGAGATCAGAGGTAAACCAGGGTGAGGGCTCAAAAAAAGATTTCTGGAAAATCCACTGAAAGCAACAACAAAAAGGGAAAACAAAGTTAAAGCAGATGCTAGAAACGTTACAAAAACTTCTGTTGCAACTAATTTCTTATAAAGTTAATTTACCACAACGTAAATACTCAAATTTCTTAAATATTAACTGTTTAAAATGATCTGATAGGAAAATGGAAAATTAAAAATCTGCATCTGTGAATTCTAGTCAATGACATGCATATTTTGAATTACTTCAGAAGTACATTGATACTTTGAAATACATCAAAGAATGAGATAAGACTAATGGAGGGATGAATAAATAAATATATGATATGTCAGGGGAGTAAATATTAATGTTAGAATCTAGGTGATGGGTATATGGGTTTCACTGCAGAATTTGTTCAACTTTGCTATACATTCTAAACTTTTATAAAATGTTAGGGGGGAATTTACACCTGCAAGAACATACATTACTTTAAACCATTAACAAATATAATACACAATTTTGTTACTTACTTTCCTCTAGAATGTATCATTCTATGTGTTGTACAAACTTAATAAATTAGATAATTAGATGGCTTATATAATCAATATACATTCACAACTATAGTGCATCAAATTTAGAATTAGTCTGATCTGATTTCATCAGAATATTTACTTCTATTTCCATGCAAGAACAAGGATTTATATATGTCTGACCCAGTACCAAATAAAATAAAATAAAAATCTCAAAAATCTCTCAAAATAAAAGTCTCATCTATCTACTTCTAGGGCATACATATTATAAAGGATTAACTGACAGAAACATCTGGCAGAGAATATTTTATAATCCCTCTGAACAAAGAGGAAGAACAGTTAAAATGGAAAACAGGTATTAACCTATGAAATTAGTACAAATATTCTCAAGTAGCCTCAGTACCTAAGCCGAAAATTTATCTGTATCTAAAATTTTAATTAAAAAATCATAGAACATATCATCTTCCCTAGAACATTTCAACTTCCAAAAACTACAAATGCCAAGAGCTTTATGTGACTTGCCTTATATCTCAGAACCTCAGATTTTTACCACCCACCCCATCCCTGGATTTCAAGCCTAAACTACCACCTGTTACTTGAAAGAATGAGAAATCACAGTAACTGAGATGCTCTTTCAAAGGCATTTATCTTTTATGAAAAGCTGGCAGTGTAGCTTATATTTACCAAGAATTATTCTGAACAAAGTCACCTGAAATTGGAAAACTGAGTTAACACATTTTAAAACCACAATTAAATCCCTAAGAAGGAAATTCCATAAAAAATCTTGTTAATAAAGCCTACACTATTCTCTACAAGTAAACAATTCCCTTAAGATTTTAAGACTAATGCATGATTTTTATTTAGTATAAATATAGGAATTTCCACATTTAAATGTTTTCATTTATCCAAAAGAATACTCCACAAAGATACTATTACTAGTTGAAATATAAATCACTAAAAATGTCTGATCTTTGTCAAAACTGCTTACAAATAATATCGAAAACACACAAACCTGAAAATACCTACTACTGAAGTAATTAAGGACTATCACAGAAAAATATAAAAAAGACTAAATTGTCTGGGATGTGCCCAGCTTCTAGTTTAAAAGAAAAAGGGGCCACACAATGGTATTTATTTAGGAGGAAGATGTGTTGTTTATGGGAAAGTCTTATAAGACTTTTTTTTCTTATTTATTTTCAGATAATGTTGTAAAAATCGCTCATCAATAAAAATGGTATAAGAAACAAGTCAACCTCTTTTCCTCCCTTTTTACTATCTATAGTCATTGGCATATTAAAGTTTTACTCAGTTTATTATACATTTACCACCCAACTGGATGCAAATACATACAGACTATGATAGGCAATGTTCAATTTAACATTGATCAATAAAATAGATTTATCCAAATGTAACAACTTCACCCCAATTCTCTGGATCACACATATTCTAAATAAAACTATTTGGTTTCTAATATTATGCACACCACATTCCATTTTAATTATAACATTCATCTACAAGAAACACAAGGAAAACAATTCAACTATGTTAGTAATTAGTTCTGGTTTGGTCCATTGTATGCAATCAGGAAAGTATAGGACTTAATTAGTTGCTACCAAATTGAAGCAATGAAAAAGGTTAAAAATCAAAGTACTTAAAATTAAAATATGGAATTACCCCCCTCCCCGATACTACAGGGACACAAAACAACAACTACTGTCCCATCAAGCAAAAGTGGAAAACAAACAGAGAGCATGTGTGTAACCTCACTTACCATCTTTTTGTTATTCTACTTCAACAGGTCAAGAAAGGTGAAGAGAGAGAAGGTAGAAGTAAGAGTCAGAAAAGGCCTAAATAAATCCTCACTGAAATTTTTAAACATACAAGCAATAGAGACAAATTAGGTAGAGGTCAGATGCAGTACTATATTTTACGGAGTTAATAATTAGGGCCAAATAACATGGACAGTTATTACTCCTGAATGAAAATTAACTCATTAAACAATTTAAATTTCCAGGTTTTAGTCTATCACCACATTTCAGCTAACAAAACACAAAAGTATAAGTCAATCCACTAGGCACAGGAATTCTAAAAAGTCAAGTTTCTTTACTTCATTACTGAATTTAAGAACCTTAAAATTAAGGAAAATAAATAACAGAAAAGGTCTAGCTGAGTAGGTAGAGGGTGAGTGTAGAGTGGTTTTTTTCTAAGCTCTAGGAGTCCAGTTAAATTCGACACAGATTTCTTTTACTATTTTCTACTGGAAGAACAAATTAACTTGAGACTTAAAAGATCGAGCAGATTGCACAGAACTGAGCCAACAGAACACAGAATGACAAGCCATACAAGCAAATGCCCCTGGGGAATTCCTTAGCAAAAATGTCTTTGAATATAGACTAGTTTCATTTCTATCACTTGGCCTTAAAAAGCAAGAAAGTGGGAGTGAAAAGATATGTAATCATTTGTGCCATGTTAGAGACTAAAATGGTTAATATGTGATATAGCTATACACCTCAAAAATGTTATTCTCCATAAAGTAGATAAAAAAAGACATTCTTTAAAAGCCTGATACTGAATAAAAGGTGTGACTTCCAACTTCGTTAAAAAAGTTTGTCCTTATCACTAGTATCGGCTAAATTTTAAGTCATTCATTTAAGATTAAATTCAATAAGAATGAAAGGCATTCACAAAAAGAGAAGAAGGTATCCCCTAAATTTCCCAAAAGAAAAGACCTTGAAAAAAAAATTATCATTTTGAAGATCCCATTTGATTGTAAGCAGAGGCCAGAATCATTCACTATTTTAAGTCTTTAAAAATTTAACCCAGAACCTCAGTTTCTGTTGGCGTCTATACTCATTGTGTAATTCAATTCTCTAGTATCAAGAGCAGAGAGCTACCAAGTAGCAAATCTCTCCGTAGCTATTACTACCTTCCTAGATATCTCAAACAAATGTCCCAAAGAGGTACACTTAACTCGTATTTCAAATGACTCATAATCTAACTGAAGTTCTGCCAAAGACTGTCCAGATAGGATCAACAATGCTAGCTTGTTCACAAATAATTCAGTAAAAGGGCCCTTAAATTCAACTGCATTTTTTATGATATGATCCCTAGGCCACCTGAAAAATTTAAGTCAATTGGTGACCACTGTCCTTTTGATTGTTCTGTTTTTTTCTTTTAAAATATTGTAATTCCCATTTGATTTCCAATCCCTTTAATACAGAGAAAAATCTATCATCCTTAATGTCCAATCTCTCATGTTAAGTACAGTGAGTAGGCAATGACAACCTTCCTCATCTTTCCTTACAGTAAGATAAATAATGCAATAATGCAAGGCCAACTCAAGATTTGCACGGCTTCTTCCTGTACATTATGGAAATCAGTTACTATATTAGTGAAAAAACGAACCAATAAAATTATGTCCTGTGTGTTCCTGACTAGCTATATTAAAAAGTAGGAAAATCAGGCCATGAGAAAGAAGAAAAAGTCTTAGGTCCCAACTAGACACTAACATACAATGAAAAATATATGGAACTGAAAGACATAAAAATATCAGGCTGATTTCTTTTAAACATTATATGTAATAAGGGCTTTAAGTCCCTAATACAATAGTCACATCAAGATAAAAATCTTATTAAGAGTTTTACTCCATTCAGAGAGTAATGGCATTTGAGTTTTTGTGTCTTTCTTCAAGTGTTGATATAAATTAAAAATATAAGGAATTCTGCCTCTTTGCTTTTCATGGTATCATATCTTAAAACTACTTAATTCAAAGAACACTCCACAAGTTTTGGTTCTCATTTATCAATAAATAAAATATTACCTTGATTTCAATGTTTCCCACTTTGGTGGTTGATCTGATAATAGGTCTTCCAACCAAAGCTGGGAAGATGTGTTCTGGAAAGTTAGAGCCTGCATATCCACACTTCACAAACTGGAAGAGAGCAGTAAAAGTGGGTTAGTGTCAAGGTATTTATCATGTCCATTTAAAAAGAGCATCTGGAAAATACCACTTCACATCTATACAATATTTTAAACTTTTGGTGCTTTCAAATTATCCGTAGTCACCCAATCTATTCTATCCTCCTTTTATTTCCTTTATGGCATTGACTACTTCAGAGTTCATGTTTATTTACTGTTTAACTGCTTATTTAGCGTGTCAGTCTCCCCACTACAGGGAAAGTCTCAGAAAAGCAGGGAGCTTAAGCTGAGCAGTTCATGGTGGAGCCCAATGCCTCAAAGTGATCTCAGCACACAGTGGTCACACAGTGAGAAATAGACAGATTCACTCAACAAATGCTAAGAATTTTTAAAAAGAGAAATGTTAGAAACTGAACAGAACTAATGCTTCAATTCTAAAGCAGGCTTTCATTTATCTCCGGCAATTTGCTTAAGCAACATTTACCAAAATGGGGGAGAAAATAGCATCTGGACTAGTATCACATTAAAAGAATATTTGGGGCATTTTTGACTGTTCACACTTTTATTTTTAGATAAATGTATTTAGTAATACCAGGTAACCAGAATTTTATATTCGGATAGTGTAGTTCTCCAGTGGGGGCATAACACTGACACTGATAATACTCTGTAAGAAACTGATACACTACGAGACTTAACAACTATAGTAAAACTGAAAATAGAACCAAGGGTTTTGGGGCACCTGGGAGGCTCAGTGGGTTAAAGCCTCTGCCTTCGGCTCAGGTCATGATCTCAGGGTCCTGGCATGGAGCCTGGCATCGGGCTCTCTGCTCAGCAGGGAGCCTGCTTCCCCCTCTCTCTCTCTCTGCCTGCCTCTCTGCCTACTTGTAATCTCTCTCTCTGTCTCAGTAAAATCAATAAATAAATCTTAAAAAAAAAAACGGGTTTTTAATTCTTGTACCAATAATACTGTCTGTTCAGTCTTTTTTTTTTTTAAGATTTTATTTATTTATTTATTTGACAGAGAGAGATCACAAGTAGGCAGAGAGGCAGGCAGAGAGAGAGGGGGAAGCAGGCTCCCCGCTGAGCAGAGAGCCCAATGTGGGGCTCGATCCCAGGACCCTGAGATCATAACCTGAGCTGAAGGCAGAGGCTTTAACCCACTGAGCCACCCAGGCGCCCCTGTTCAGTCTTATTTTTAAGAGCAGACATTGCAAGGAAAATGCAATTAAAAACTTAAAGGGTAGGGGGAGGAAGCTATAGACCAGGAAATGTAGTCACAGTCTCTACCTTCTTCCTTAACAAGTCTTTATTCATATAAGTTATATTGTACAAAGATTTTTGTGTCTATAGATAAATCCCAAGCGCCTAGAACAGTGTCTGGCACATAGGAAGTGCATACTATATAACTGATCAATAAAAATTAAAAGTTTTGCTGTTGATATGGAAGTATGATACTATGATTATTTTAATATAGAGAATATGTTTCATGTTGAGAAAAAGTACATTGTTTCATGGCTCCAGGCACTATACATTCTCTGAAAAGAATTAAGGAGAAAAACAGTATCTGAGTGTGACACATGACAGTAATAATAAGATGTTGACAGAAACTATTAACCTACCCCTTGACAGAAAGCTACAAGGAACTGTTTTATTTGATGGTGGTAAAACTTAGCAACGATCTTAAACTTACTGACTTTTGACTAACCCCCCAAAATACCAAATTTTCATATTTCAAAGATCTCTACACCAACCTTGCTGGAGATGTTGATGAACCACATTTAATTATAAATAGCCTAGAACATTCTGCCACTCAGAATTTCAAGTGAATTTCAAGTCTTCTATAAATAGAATTTTTTAAATATCTTAACGTCATGACTTAGGCAGATTAAAGCTATAAAAAATCTGTCTGAAATACCACCTGAATTCCTATCCTCCCAGTTCACATTTACATTCTAGAATTTCCATAAAACATACTGTTCATATACATTTTCTTCCGAACCCACAAAACCTAGTCCTAGTCAGCTAACCTCTGAGCCACCAAGGCTAGGGTATTTTTCAGTTACAGCTACCTGTTTCTAAAACTATGATACAATTCTTACTGGATTATTTTTCAAAGCAATAATAGGATATGATGGCATAAGGAATCATCTTTTTTTTTTTAAGGTTTTATTTATTTGACAGAGAGAGAGAGTACAAGCAGGGGGAGCTGCAGGGATAGGGAGAAGCAAGGAGCCTGATGTGGGGATGGATCCTTGGATCCCTGGGATAACGACCTGAGCCACCCAGGCACCCCCAACCATATCCAAATTTCTATATGAATAAAATTTGTCATGATCATCAGCCTAACATCAGTGTTAGTCATAATTTACCTTATATTCTAAATATAGAAAGTAAATACTATGCAGATATTAAATTCTTACATTTACCTCAAAGTAATGAACAGATAAGGACACTGGGTGAGTTAAAAGTGTCCATTCCAGGCTGAAAATGCTCCCTTCTATAGTTTTAAATGTTTTTAAAGAAAATAATAAATGAATGACTGAAAAAAGAATAAGTTTCCAAAGGGCCATCTTCAGCATGTTAAATATAAACAAATGACTTAAGAGAGAAATCATATCAAAAATTGAAGGTGGGAGGACGAGCCTGGCATGGGAAATAAATCAAATCCTGGTGCAGGGAGGAGGCTGTGAAGGTTGACATGCTTCCCCTCTCATTCTGAGCTACACATACTGAGAAACACACAACACGGCAAATACAAATATAATCACATTTGTCAATGTTTACTGATTATAAATGTTCAGATGGGTGGTTTATAGCTTAAAATTCTTGTTTGAGAATATTTTAAGGGATGAAATATTTGCCAAGTGACTAAGGTAAAAAGACATCCCTGAAAAAGACTCCTGAAATAGGAGACCCCCTGAAACTATAAAAACAATTGTAAACCCACTTATTCCTGTGCTTTACAAAATAAGGAAAGTTGGCATTTAATTCAAATTAAACATATCCATCACTTGTTAATGAAATTACTTATTCAGCTTAAGCAGCAACTTACTGGAAGCAGATGCTGCCTTAATAATCCAGTGCTAGCACTCCTACAGGGTATTAGATACTCAGTCAAAATGACAATAGCTGCACTATTTCACATTATTTCAAATGTGAAAGCATTAATAGCTATAATAACAAGAATCTAATTAAAATAATCTATTTTTAATAACATAAGATGAAGACACAATTTGGCATTTCCTTTCTTGCAAAAAGTCAGTACTTTAAAAAAAATCTAATTCATGTGATAAAATGCAAAGAAAATATTCTTTTCCAAACTACTCATTTGGTATCATTTTAATCCTTGCAATACCTCCCCCAGTCTAATCATTTTAAGACTTGGACTTAGTTCTCTCATTGTGTGCAAGAAGGCTGTGTTTAAGAAATAGATTTTACCATATATAGTTTCCTCTTCATAGCGCTGTGGTTTGAACTGGCTCCCTTACTTGCCACTGAGTCATCAAATGGTAAGAACATGAACAGTATAATGTTCTCTCAAGCAAAAATGAAGAAAAAAAGTCCAACTACATTTGCTCTAAAAGTACCTTTCTCCCCTCAAAAAATAAACTGGGATTTATAAAGACCCATTTGAGCTTATTTCATTTATATTTTCCCTTTATTAATTTAATCTGATGGTATAGACATATTCATTAATTTAATTGCCTAGTGATAATTCTCTTAAGCCACAAAAATATCTATTCTATTTCAAAGCATTTTGCAGAGTGAAGCCAAATTTGTTTTTGGTTTGTTCCTACTTCAAGCACTCCTAAATTCAACATATAAACTAGCATAAATCTGACAAAGCATACCATAAGCAACAACAAATGTGTGAATTATAATGAAAGCATAATTATCCTAGCACGAGAAGCTACTTTGTATCATTAGACCCTAAAAATTGTACCAGTCATACAGAAAGGACAGGTGTCTTCCCGGTGGGTGAACTAGCTGAATGCTGACGAAATCACCCAAGTTTGGTAACAGTACACACCAGGGACCTGGGCCCAACTCTTGAAAGACACCTAAACCTAAGCAGATCTCCGGATTTTCACCTGTGTGGCCATTGTCAGTGGTTCTATTTAGATGCAAGCTCTATTTTAGGTTTGAATGGTTATGAAGATGAAATGCATCAATTAATGGAATCAGGAAAGTTTTCCTTCTCTAGGCCACCCTAATGAGAGAGACCCTGGTCTAGTTGGAAGCTAGGGAGGAGGAGAAGAAGGACCAACATCTGGCACGTGATCATAAGACTCACTCACTCTTAAGAGCATTCCAATTAGGGCCTGCCAGCAGGGTTAAAAAAAATCATCAATTTCTCAAATATCCTATAAGTCTAAAACCTAAAATGTGTAAGAGGCCAGTTGCTTTAGGGCAACAACTATTTACACAAGTTTTTAGAAATTAAATTTGAACACCTTCTGTAATATTTAGTTGTAGATAACTCAGTATAACTTCAGGTACCAAAACAAAACCAAGAGGACTGTGAAGTATACGCAGTAAGAAACAGAGAATTTCTGTATTTAGAATCTTCTAAATTTTCAGGTATCACAGCATACCTAGCTACATGTTACATCAGAACTGTTTCTTCATTTGAAGCCAATCATGTCTACAGAAAATCTGGATAAAATTTTAAAGTAACTAGAAATTTAACACCAAATACATAAACTTTGTTCAAATTAACTACATTTTTCCTCTACTGATCTCTTTAAGGTATAAGATTCTTAAATTAAGGATTAGCCATAAGCCTAATCAATAACATACAATCAGCTTTCTAACTCAGGTAAACTAATGAAATAGTAATAAAAATGAACTCATGACTAACATGCCTATTCTAAGTGAATATTGACAAACTCATACACTACAAGGACAGAGCTCGTTACCCTTTGAAGAGGAGGAGTCATTGAAATATAACTGGCTCTAATTTCTAAAGCGTTATCAGACATATTAAAAAATATTTTAAATTCAATTTTTAAAGCTTTAAATTTATTTAGAGGTCAATTTGAGACTACAGGGGGAATCAGGCTACTATTTTTTTTTAAAGCACCTTTAACCGAGTTTTATTTTTTATTTTTTTAACTTTTTAAAAAGATTTTATTTATTTGACAGAGAGAGAGAGAGAGATCATAAGTAAGCAGAGAGGCAGGCGTAGAGGGGGGGAAGCAGGCTCCTCGCTGAGTAGAGAGCCCGATGTGGGGCTCGATCCCAGTACCCTGAGATCATAACCTGAGCTGAAGGCAGAAGCTTTAACCCACTGAGCCACCCAGGCACCCCACCTTTCACTGAGTTTTAGCTCAGTTAAAGTACTTTTTTTACTTTTACTCAGTAAAAGCAATAAATGTTTATAGTTAATTTGGTTTAAAGACAGTCTCACAGGCTTTGTTAAAAAAACAAAACAGCCCTTCCCAATAATTCAGAAGAGTCATGAAGTCTTTCCCATCTTTCCTCACTCTTATACCCCAGGCTCATAGGTAACCACTATAAACAGACCTCTACCCTCTAAAACTTTCGTGTACAAGTTCGTGGAATATAAATGGGATCATTCTAAAACTTTTTTTTAACTTAACAATAAACCTTAGACATGTTTCCATAGTGGTGGATCTTTTTTTTAAGTATACCATTTTGTATGGATGTCCCATTATATGATAACCCTTATTACTCTTGTGTTTTTAACTTAGTTCATAGAAAACTATTGTAATCATTGCTTGTAAAGGTCTGTGGTACAGTAAGGGCAGTATTATGCCATTAAATATCAGCTCCTTTTTCCCCCTCAACAATCCAGTTTCCAAAATGTTTTAAAGTTCAAGTAAAATTTTTTGTTTGTTTGTTTCAGGTGTACAACATAGTGATATGACAACTATATGTTATGCTATGCTCATCACCGATGTAGCTACGGTATAATGCTATTCAATACCTCTGACTATATTCCCCATGCTGTACCTGTTATCCCTGTAATTTATTCATTCCATAACTGGAAGCCTATTTCAATTCATATGTCATATTTATGAAAAAAGAAAAGTCACAAATATAGCAACTCCAAAATAGTTAGAAATCACTGTAATGTAGGGGGAAATGATCACTACAGAACTCATCCCAATTAAGTAACATTTCTGTCTTCCAATGTTCTACTCCAAGTTTTTTTTTTTTAATGGGGGCGGGGAGTTGAAAGCAACAACTTTCAAATGATTTCTAAATCACTGTTTTAGCCAGATTTTTACAATCATTTGCCTTTTTGAATCTTAAAGACTAACATGATCTGTGTTCTGCATCTAAGGAAAAAAAATGGGGGAGGGAGATACCAAAATTAGGTTAACTTCCCCCAAGGTCCACAGTTAACACTTGGGCCTTAAAGTGGTCCTAGATCTCCCAAGATCAACAGAACATACTGTCTCTGCGGGGCTGCGCCGACGCGACAAATTCCCAGCATGCAGAACAAAAAGTAAATGATGCTTTGCTCAACTACACCCCCCCACCTTCAAAAACTGCGAAAGGGCTGCGGCTCATTGCATGACAGCACTTCCCTTTTTCTTTAAAGCCGTTTCCTGCCTCCCGTTCCGTATCGTCAATTACACAGGAAGAGGAAGGGCTCTGGGTCTTTCTCTTTTCTACAGAACCAGTGACCCTGGGGAATGGAACCCTTATCGAACAAACGTACCCAATCTTTTACCCCTCCAGCCCTTTAGCCAAAGTGTTCCCATTCGGGCGCGGAGCCGGCCACCACCGGGCAGCAGACTGGATCCCCCTCCAGTGTCGGCCTTGTCCGCCGCACCCCGAGTTGCGGTGGTGGCAGGCTCGGGGAGACCAGGAATGGTCTCGGTCAGCTCACTCCCCACGCCCGCGAAGGCCGGAAGCGCTGCCCCGCGTCCCTAGGTCCCAGCGGCCCGAGGGCCCAGGGGTGCAACCCCGAGCGCCGAGGGCCCACGCGCCACTAGCACATCCCCACCCGGGCCTGCGGCCACGACTTCCCCGCCGGGCGCTTACCCCGGTGCCGTTGTCGCACACCACCACCTTCCTTCCCTGGCTGTCCATCGTCCGCCGGGAAGAGAGCTGCCGCCGCCGAACGACCTAAGCCCCTGCCGCCCGGCCCTTTCCTCTTCCTCCTCCTTCTTCGCGGCCCCTCCTTCGGCCCAACTTTCTTCCCCCAACCGGAAGTCACCGGCCGGCCCCACCCGCCATTTAAGATACAGTCCGCACGGAAGGGGTGGGCATGGGAGAGAGGAGGCCGAGACTGGCAGTAGTGAGGCCCAATAAGAGGCGGAGAACTGTCGAGGCCCCGCCCAAAACTCCTGTTTCAGCTTCAGCTCCAGCTCAGCCGTCGCGGTCACCGCCCACCCGGCTTCTTCCCTACTGCTTCTAGTTCCTGGAGCTTCGCCGGGCTTTAATGGCGGCAGATCTAGTGAATATTGCGGCCCAAGGCGCTGCAGGAGTTGAGGGGCCCCCTTATCCGTCTGCAAAAGGGCAGGCAGGTGAAGGACACTGGATCTGTGCGAGATGGCAGTGGAACATGGCCAGAGGAGACACCCTGGAGGATGGAAGGCAGGGGAAACAAACCCGGACATCCCTGCTGACCCACCGTTGAGCATGGCTTGGTGTGTCATTGCTTCTAGGCCTCTTCAGGGAACAGAGCTGGAATGGATGCACACATATGAAGTCATGCGGTTATACTGATACCTCCAATTCCAGCCCAACCCTTTTTTGCCCAATTTGCCCTTAGTCAAGTGAGCAGGAGTGGGCGCCTATCTTTTCAGGCCTCTCGCTCACCACTTTCCTTCCAGCTGCACCATGTTGCTTCACACCTCTTCACTGTATGTACTTATTTGAACCAAGAGCCTCGCCTTTGAAATCAGACAACCCCAGCTTCAAATATGACTCTGCCACTCAAGAATTCTGTGATTTGGATTTATCCTTGCCTATGCATACGAATGTTAACCTCTACTTCCATAGGTGGTTGTGAGGATAAAATTCTATGCATAGAGTATATATTCAGTGGTAGTTATTGATTATTATTTCCATACTTCTAAATGTATAGGTCTTTCTACCTATAGTGCCTCTCTTCTTTTTTTCTTTAATCGATCAGGAGACTTCTGCTCATGCTCTAAGACCCACTTGTCACATCTATGAAGACTTTGCTGATAACCCTCAAGATGCTCTTTACTCTCTTTCTTCCTAGTTTACCATGGACATATGAAAAATATTATTGTGCTTCTTACATTCAACAAATATTGGATGAGTGATATTAAAATTTATCTTGAAAAAATGCCAGCATATTTGAGAGGTGAGAACTAGAATTGTGCCTTTCACATGGCTGTACATGTGCACTGACTAGAATAAAGCTTGGATCATAAACCCCTCAGTCCGGTATTATAATACTAGGCTGCCTCTCAGTTTTCACTCTGTTGTTTTTTTTTTTTTATTAGACCAGTGGTTTTCAAGCCTTTATAAAGGTTTAGGCGGCTTTATTCAAATTTAATATTAAAAAAAGATTTATTTATTTTAGAGAGAGAGTGCAGGATCATGGAGGGAGTGGTGCAGAGAGAGAGGGAGAATCCTTAAGCAGACTCCTGCTGAGTGTGGAGCCTGATGCAGGCAGGGCTCAGTCCTAGGACCTTAAGATCATGACTTCAGTCAAAATCAAGAGTTCACCACTTAACTCACTGAGACACCCAGCTGTGCCCCCTCAAATTTAATCTTACATGGAACCTCAACATATAAAATAGATTAAAGCTGCCAGCTCTCTCTCTGTCAAGTAAATAAATAAAATCTTAAAAAAAAAAAGAAAAGAAAGATACAAAACTACAATACACTGAAAACAAAACTACAAAACATTGTTTAGAAAAATTAGAGAAGATCTAGATAAGTAAACATACCATGTTCATGGATTGAACATTCATTGTTAAGATGACAGGTCTCTTCAAATTGATCTGTAAATTCAAATGTAATCTCTATCAAAACCCCAGCAGGCTTTTTTCTATTTAGAAACCAACAAGTTTGATCCTAAAAGTTATATGGAAATGCAAAAGAGCCAGAGTAGCCAAAACAATTTTTTTAAAGATTTTATTTATTTATCTGACAGAGAGAGAGAGAGAGATCACAAGTAGGCAGAGAGGCAAGCAGAGAGAGAGGGGGAAGCAGGCTCCACGCTGAGCAGAGAGCCCGACGTGGGGCTCGATCCCAGGACCCTGAGATCATGACCTGAGCCGAAGGCAGAGGCTTTAACCCACTGAGCCACCCAGGCGCCCCACCAAAACAATTTTGAAAAAGAAAAGCAAAAGTGACAGACTTCCACTGATTTCAAAACTTATTATAAAGCTACAGTAATGAAGACAGTATGATATTGTCACAAGGATGGACATATAAATCACTGGTACAGAATAAACAACCCAGAAATAAACTTACATTTATGGCCAATTGATTTTCAACAAATCTACTAAAACAATTCAATGGGGAAAGGATAATTTTTTTAAGCAAATAGTACTTGGACAACTGGATATTCTTATATGTGGAGAAAAAAAGAACTTTGATCCTTACCTCACACTATACACAAAAATTAATTCAAATGGATCATAGATTTAAATTTAGAAGGGCAGGTGAGCCTGACTGGCTAAGTTGGAGGAGCAGTGACTCTTGATCTTGGGTTTGTGAGTTTGAGCCCCACATGGGGTATAGAGATTATTTTTTAAAATCTTTTAAAAATTAAAAAATAAAAGTAAATTTAGAAGAGCTAAAACTATAAGTTCTGGAAAAAAAACGAGAAAAACCTCTTGTTGAGTTAAGTAAAGATTGCTTAGATATAACACCAAAATCATGATTCATAAAAGAAAAAATAATAAATTGGACTTAACAGAAATTTAAAACTTTTAAATCATGTATTAAGAAAACCAAAAGACAAGCCACAGACTAAAATATTTTTGCAAATTATATATCCAACAAATAACTTGTATGCAGAATAAATTAAGAACACATAACAATAATAAGAAGACAATAATAACTTCGAAGACACTCTAATATTAAAGCAGGTGAAAGATTTGAGTAGACATTTCACCCAAGAAGTTTTATGAATGACTAATAAGCACATGGAAAGAGACTCAACATCATTAATCATTAGGGAAATACAAATTAAAACCACAATGAAAGTGGTGGCCTGCAGGCAGCAAGGCCATGGGTGGACTGGGTCTTGTGCTCCTCCGCCAAGATGACAATGAAGGGCCGCACCAAGCACTGCAGCTGGGAAATGCTGGGCAGTCTGCCCTCAAGGGTGGGAGCTGCCAGGCAAGAGCCTTGCAATCCTGCACAGTTTCGGCATTTTCTTGCAAGGGCTGCTCTGTGCAGTGGCCTTCAACATGTTGATGCTCAAACCAAATAACCAAAGTATGAAGGAAGTCCCTAGAGGATATTGTTTTTAGACACTTCCAAACAAGTCGTAGGAATGTTTTTAATCCACTTTGAAAATGTGTACCTAGCAGATCTCATCAAATAGAACCCTTGTTCGCTTCATCTTCCTCTTGAGACACAACTGTTAGCAAGTTGCTCATCTCTGTGGACATGCAAGCTATGAGCATCTTAGTCGAGTAAGAGCAGTGGGAGCCCCTCCATTTGGACAAATGTGGAGACCTGCTGTAGTGTGGAGCCCAGGTCCGGCAGTATGCTTTTATATCTTGATTGTGATTTTTGAGAAGTGTGTCACCTTCAATGTCCTTCTTATACTTCAGTGGAAAAAGGTGGCCCATTGAGTCCCATTGAAAACCCAGATCTGAAACTGGCCATCATCATGCTGATTGCCTTTTTCTTTGTTAATGCTTTAATGTTTTGGATAGTGGACTACACTCCTAATTTCTTCAGCATGCTCTCTTGAAGAAAAAATGCACTATTTTACAAAACCATGGTATCATTATATCTAGGGAAAATTAGCACTAATTTTATATCATCTAACATTCGGTTCATATTCATATTTCCCCAGCTGTCCCTAGTATGTTTATAGCTGTTTTTCTTCCTAACCAAGGTCCAATCAGGGTTCAGATATTGTGTTTTTTGTTGTGGCTCTCTCTTTTTTATATATTTATTTTTATTTATTTTGAAGAGAGAGAGAGAGCGTGAAAGGGGAGAGGTCAGAGGGAGAAGCAGGCTCCCCGCGGAGCAGGGAGCCCGATGTGGGACTCAATGTGGGACTCGATGTGGGACTCGATCCTGGGACTCCAGAATCATGACCTGAGCCGAAGGCAGTTGCTTAACCAACTGAGTCACCTAGGTGACCTCTCTCTTTTTTAAAAAAGATTTACTTATTTAGTTGAGAGAGAAAGAGTGAGAGAGACAGTACAAGTTAGAGGAGCAAAGGGAGAAAGAGAGAATCTCAAGAAGACTATACTGAGCATGGAGGCCCAGGCAGGAGCCCATGAGATCATAACTTAAGCAGAAACTAAGAATTGATATTCAACTGACTGAGCCACCCTGGAACACTTTTTAATCTCTCTAATCTCTTAACCTAGAATAGTTATTCTACTTTTTTTTCATGGCATTAACTTTTTGAAGAGTTCAGATTATTTGCCTATAGAAATGTTCCATGTTCTGGATTTGTGTGATTGCTTTCTTGTGGTTGGTTCAGGTTTTAAGTTATGTTTATGCATAATGATGTTATGGCATTTGATGATACTATAAACAGGATTGTTACATGGATATTCTTTGATTTCGATAGTACAAAATTAATATCTTATTGATATCAGAACCAAGCAAAAATTTTGCAATAATATAAATAATGTTATTGTCTTGATTTAGATCTAACCTGGAAAGAGTACAATTTTTTATGCACACACAGAAAAGTAGGAATCTGTGATTCATGATTCCATAACTTTGTTGGGGAAGGGAATAAATATTATGAAAGTTAATAAACTAAATGTTTTACTATCCAAGTTCCTGACTATATCTATCTATCTATCTATCTATCTATCTATCTATCTATCTATCTATCTATCACCTATTTATTTATTGTAGCCTCCTGCCCAATGTGGGGCTTGAACTCATGACCCTGAGATCAAGAGTTACATGTTCTACAGATTGAGCCAGCCAAGTGCCCTTTTTCTCAATTCATTTAGCGTCTTACTTGTTTTTGGATTCTCTGTAAAACATAAGTACATCTCAGTGTTAGAGAAAAATAATTCTGAAGAATTTATGTGTTTTATGATTTAATAGTTTTAAGGTTTTTTTAAAAAAAGATTTTATTTATTTGTTTTAGAGGGAGCATGAGTGGGGAGAGGGGCAGCAGGAAAGGGAGAGAGAGAATCTCAAGCCAACTCCGTTTTGAGCGTGGAGCCCAACATGGGGTTTGATCTCACAACCCTGAGATCATCACCTGAGCTGAAATCAAGAGTTGGATGCTCAACTGACTGAGCCACCCAGGTACCCCTAAGTTATTTTTTAATAGTTGACCTGATTACTATTTTTGGCTTTTATTGTGGAAAATTTCAAACACATAAAAGTACAGTAAAATGAACCCAATGAGCCCATCAGCTAACTTCCGCTGTGATTGGCTTTCTGCTGTTCTTGTTTCATCAATTTCTCTTCACATTCAGGTTTGTTGTTCTTGTTTACTGGAGTATTTTAAAGGAAATATCAGGGATCATACTTTACCTCCTTTAAATACTTCAGTATGTGTTTCTAACACATATTTTAAAAATCTAATCACAATAACATTATTATAGCCAACAAAATTAACAAATTCTTATTATCTCTTAACACTCAATCCATATTTAGCTTTCCCCAGTTGTCCTCAAAACATCCTTTTTCTCTTTTTTCATTTGGGTTTTCTCAATCAAGATCTAAATAAGGCCTGCACATTGCATTCAGTTAATACATCTCTTAAGCCTAATTTAGTCCAAGACACTTCCCTCTCTCTTTTCTTACACCATATTTTGGGTGAAGAAACAGGATCTTTTGTCCTCTGGAATTTCCTGATTCTGGATTTGGCTGATTGTATCCATGCAATGTTGTTTGTCTTGTTCCTCTAACCTCCATATTTTCTAGAAATTGGTGGTTAGATCTAGAAGTTTGATTAGATGTAGGTTCAACTATTTTGGTAAAAGTGTTTCATAGGCAGTGAGATGTTATTCCTATTGCATCACATTTGAAGAATGTGTTGAAGAAACACATTGGAAGAAAATGTGTGGGTGTCCCACAGTTAGTGATGTTAAGATTATTCAGTGGATTTTGGTTTTATTGACTGATATATTAGAGTTCCCCATGAGTTTGCCACTTAATTGTTAAAGCAGTCATCAATGATTGTTGCCTGATTGGATCAGAAAACAATCAGGTAATTCGCCTGACCCTTAATTTCTCATTTCCAAAGCTAATAGGTTTTGACCCAATTAGCCACTGCAGCTGATTTTCAATAGAAGTATAGTTTTAAAACTAGGTTAATTAAATGATTTTTAAAAATCAAAAAACAAATCTCATTGGTACTTAGTGTGCATAAGCTATAGTTTTAGTTGGCATTTTAGTTGTGATATTCCTCATTCAAAAGATGCATATTTCTCCCCTCACCTCACCATAAACAAAAATTAACTCAAAAGAGATCAAAGATGTAAATTTAAGAGGTAAAACTATGAAACTCTTTTAAAAACTTAGGGGGTAGGGGTGCCTGGGTGATGCAGTTGGTTAAGTGTCCAACTCTGGGTTTTAGCTCAGGTCGTGATCCCATGGTCATGAGATCAAGCCCCACATTGGCTCATGCTCAGTGCAGAGTCTGCTTGAGATGTCTCCCTCTGCCCCTCCCACTCCTGCTCACACGCTCTCACTCTCTCTCAAGTAAATAAATAATCTTTAAAAAAAAAACACAGAGGGTAAGTCTTCATAACCTTAAATTAGGCAATGGTTTCTTAGATGTGATACAAAAGCACAAGCAATAAAAAAGAAATAGATAAAGCAGACTTAATCAAAATTAAAAACATTTGTGCTACAAAAGATACCATCAAATGAGTGAAAAGTCAACTCGCAGGATGAGAGAAAATACCGGCAAATTGTATACCTGATAAAGGACTTGTATCTAGCCTATATAAAGAAATTTTAAAATTCAATAACAAAAAAGAACTAAACCAATTTGAAAATAGGAAAAGGATCTGAATAGACATTTACCCAAAGAAGATATACAATATGGCCAATAACGTCATGAAAAGAAACTCAGAATGATTAACATTACAGAAAGTGTCAGGTAAGTGCAAATCAAAACCACAGTGAGGTTTCACTTCACACTCACTAGGATGGTTGTAATCAAAATGACAGAAAATACCAAGTGCTGACACAATGACAAGTGGAGAAATTAGAAAGCTTATCTATTGCTGGTGAGAACGTAAAATGATACTGCTGCTTTACAAAGCAGTATGGAAGTTCCTCAAAAGGATAAACACATTTAACATATGACCTAGCCATTCTACTCCTGGATATATACCAGAGAAATGAAAACATATGTGCATACAAAAACTTGTACATAAATGTTCATAGCAACATTATTCATAATAACCAAAAAGTGGATATCAACCAATGAATGGATAACCAATGAATGGATATGTCCATTGTCCATCAACCAATGAATGGATAAACAAAATTTAGTGTGTTCATATACACATAATGGGATATTATTCAGTGGCAAAGAGGAGTATAGTACTAGTACTGTTGCATGTTATTACATGTGAAACTTGAAAACATTACAGTGAAGGAAGCCAATTACAATTCCTTCTATAATTTATGATTCCATTTATATGAAATATCTGGAATGGGCAAATTTATAGAAACAAATGGTAGATCATGGTTGTCTATGACTAGGTTGGTGGATTATGGGGGAGGAACAGAGAAATGAGAAATGGCTGCTAATGGGTATATGGTTTCTTTTTGGGCCAATGAAATGTTCTAAAATTGTTTGTGGTGATGGTTGCACAACTCTATTGCAGTATTTACTTATTTTTCTAGTTTTATTGAGATGTAATTGATATATAGTGTTTATATATATTAAATAAGTGAACTGTTTAAAATTATCTATTGAGATAATTATATCTCAATAAAGCTAAAGCAGTTCACTTTACAAGTGAGGGGAACTGCAAGTACAAAGACTCCCTGGGGCCAAAAAAATGAATGAACCAATGAACAAACGGAAGAAAGAAAGGGCAGCCTGGGTGGCTCAGGGGCTAAAGCCTCTGCCTTCGGCCAGGTCACAATCTCAGGGTCCTGGGAACGGCTCGATGCTCAGTGGGGAGCCTGCTTCCTCCTCTCTCTCTGCCTGCCTCTCTGCCTACTTGTGATCGCTCTGTCAAATGAATAAATAAAATCTTTAAAAAAAGTAAAGGGAATAAAAGAAAAGAAAAGAAAAGAAAAGAAGGAAGGAAGGAAGGAAGGAAGGAAGGAAGGAAGAAAGGAATGAGGTTGCTAGGTTGATTGACAAAAATTTGTAAGCTGGAGAGCAGATGGAGGAATGGTAGTCATTAAACCTTAGAAAGCTTAAAACTTAATTCCTGAGGTTAGGATGGGGAAGAAGCAAGCTTCTTCCTGAGGCAGAAGTCTGAAAAGGAATTGACTAAAAATGGTTTAAAAATTAGTCAGACTCCTAACTATCCTCCTTCAGCCCTTGCAGCCAGATGACACCCTGCCCTGCCTCCCATGCCATACCTTCTGTCATGGAATGAAGTGGCTTTTCACTAGAGTGTATTAAAGCCAAAAGGACTCTGTTCTCAAGGATAGGCATAGTTGGGGACCACAGGGAGATTAATGGGACATCTATATCCAAACCAGTGGGACACCCAGCCTCTTTCCTACTGAACTGCTAATAAACTGATACTCAGTTTTCGTATAGATACTGACAGCTGGGGATCCCTCTAACAAAAATAGTCAAAGCTCTGCTAGGTCATATTACAATAAAACCCACTAGTCAACAAGATTCAGTGCCCAACACAGAGCTTCCAGTCAATTTTTCAGTCTTTCTCTCCTAAATATCACTGGACAGCCTAAGATCATCAAACATTTGAAGAGAATCTTTAACCCCTAAGACAAAAACCAAAATAGTGACAATGGAGGAAGCAGAAGAGAACTTTTAAAAATCATTATAATTAATATCTTTGTGTCCTCAGAGAGATAAGAAATTTTTAATACAATAGAAAAAATTCAACAGAAAGGTTGGAACATAAAGGTTAAGATGCTTTCCAGAAAGTAGAGTGAAAAGACAATAAAAATGGAAAAAAGATAGGAAAAAATTAAATTAGAGGATCAGGCCAGGACATTTATTTAAGATTGTGTTTATTTATCTGAAAGACAGAGAGAGAGATAGTATATGAGTGGGGAGAAGGGGCAGAGTGAGAGGGAGAAGCAGACTCCCCACTGAGCATGGAGCCCAATGTGGGGCTCTATCCCAGGACCCTGAGATCATGACCTGAGCCGAAGTCAGACACTTAACCAACTGAGCCACCCAGGTGCCCCAGGCCAGGACACTTAATATAAGAAATAATAGAATTTATGGAAAGAAAGAACAGAAAATAGGAGGAAAGAAAGAATTTGAGAAAAAATGCAAGATTATTTCCAAGAACTGAGAAACAATTTTCTAGAAAATGCTCCATTTCTCAGAAAGTTATTGAAGGATGAACTCCTGGAAAATGAGGCAGTTATTCAAGAAATATTTAATCATGAGAAGTAGAAGAGCAGAGATTCACCAAGACAGAAGAGAAAATAAGAATTCCATGACTGATGGTAGAACAAAAATCCCAAGGAATCTGCTGTGCATCACTCTAGAGTCTGAATCAGGACAGAGTACTTCAGGAAGGAAATCAAGCTCTCCCTCACTCCCCACATACCCATACACAATAGATTATCTGATATATTTTAAGACTTTGAGAGGTGCCTGTGTGGCTCACTTGGTTAAGTGTCTGCCTTTGGCTCAGGTCATGATCCCAGGGACCTGGGACTGAGTCTGGCATTAGGCTCCCTGCTCAGCGGGAAATCTGCTTCCCCCTCCCCGTCTCTCTCTTCCCCTCCCCTGGCTTGTGCTCTCTCTCTCTCAAATAAATAAATAAAAATTAAAATTAGAGACTTTGGGAGCTATATATAAGTATTCCTAGTGGAGAGTTTTGTGATAAACTAGTGTTTGCTTCTTAAACAGAGGAAAAATAAGATATCGATTAAATCTAGGGGAAAATTTTAAGTTGTAATACAAAAGAAATGTTATTACGTATACTACATGGCTCAGTACGAGTGTAAATAACAAATAATGGTCTAATCAAATATTATAATAATTGGATCCGCTAGGCGGATGAGGGGAAGGGAAGGGTATGTGTGTTGGGGAGGAGTTGTAATGCAACTAAATGATCTTCCATAGTAGATGGGTAAGGGATGGTGTTTACACTGAAAAAGATCAGGCAACTGGGTGGCTCAGTCAGTTAAGCATCTGCCTTCAGCTCAGGTCATGATCTCAAGGTCCTGGGATCGAGTCCTACATTGGGCTCCCTGCTCTACAGGAAGTTTGCTTCTCCCTCTGCCCCTCTCCTCACTCAATCTCTCTTGCTCTCATTCTCTCTCTCTCAAATAAATAAAATCTTTAAAAAAATAAACTGAAAAAGATCAAGAAATAGCTGAAGAAGCATGTTCAGAAATAAGGACTTAAGTATCAGAAGAAACAACTAAGAGTTGAAGGTAGTTGCCTTGGGGAAGCAGAAATTGAGAATAGAGAGGGTAAGGCCAGCACTGGCTGTGTAACATTATAAAATAATTATTCATATATAATTATTAATCATATATAATTATATAATCTATAATATATTAACTTATGATGTATAATAATTATAATAATATAATGTAATTATTGTATGATTATAATAAATTATAAATAATTTATAATTATGAATAACTATGTGATAAATAAATAAATATAACATATATAATATAACATTATATAATTATTATAAATATATAATACATAATATAGTATAGCATAATTATATAAATAAATATGATAAGTAAATAAAACCATTTGACTTTTTTTTGAGATTTATTTATTTGAGAGGAGATAGAACATCTATGTGAGCTGGGGGAGGGGCAGAGAAAGAGGGGGAGAGACTCTCAAGCCGACTCCCCTCTGAGCACAGATCCCTCAAGCAGACTCCCCTCCTGAGCGTGGAGCCCATCAAGGGGCTCCATCTATCGACCCTGAGATCATGACCTGAGCCAAAACCAAAGGTCAGCCACTTAACAAACTGAGCCACCCAGGCACCGCTGGACTTTTCCCCAAACTTTTCTAGGCTGTTTAATCAAGTTACTTACAATGTACACATTCCTGACAATACCCCATTGTAGCAACATTGTTTATTTCCAAATTTTTCTGCATTCAACTTAAAAGGTGTTTCTTCCCGGGCAGCCTGGGTGGCTCAGCAGTTTAAAGCCTCTGCCTTCGGCTCAGGTCATGATCTCAGGGTCCTGGGATCGAGCCCCGCATCGGGCTTTCTGCTCAGCGGGGAGCCTGCTTTCCCCCCTCTCTCTGCCTGCCTCTCTGCCTACTTGTGATCTCTCTCCTGTCAAATAAATAAATAAAATCCTTTAAAAAAAAAAAAGGTGTTTCTTCCCAAGAAACTGAACTCTTCTATCAAATGCGCTTGATCAAACAGGAGGATTGGGTTCATAAAATGGATACACTACAAATTTTATATATAAATCACAGTCATCAGTAAAGAAGTTCTTTATTCCATCTTCTTGTCTTCTGTCACAAGTATAGTAAATCGCACGTGACCTGCAGGAACAAATCCTGAAACAAGCCACTCTGTGAATTCGTCCGCAGTTTTCAGGTCTAAGGGTTGAGAGCAGTGTGAGTGATGAACCGGTTCAGATGATGATGATCATCGTTGGTTTCTGCTTTTCCAGGTGGCAAAAACTCCATTTCAAAAACTGGATTATCAAGGTGGCAGAATTATAAATTATTATAAAGCAGAAGCTTTCAGACATTGTCTTCAATCAAAGACTGGCAGTCGCCTGGCTGCAGGAAACAGCCAGTCAGTTTCCACCGCAGACCCTCTGTTGGAACTCCCTGAAAACCATTTGACTGTTTAACCTGTGTGTGTGTGTGTACGTGTGCATGTGTGCGTGCGCACACGTGTGTGTGTGTGTGTGTGTGTGTGTGTTAGAGTGTTAGTGGAATACCCACTACTAAATAAACAATGGCTGATTTTTTGCTTTTTGGCTTTCTTTTTATCAAGGCTTCTCTACCCTATGCAACATAAATTGCAAGATCATAGTATATCTTGTTTAAATTAAATTTTGACCCTTGGTTTGGGAGCTTCCTTAGGCTTTTACATACAATAGGGACAATACCCTAGCATAATCTCATCAGCAACACTTCTACAAGCTTTTACAACATGATTATATATGTTGCTACCTCAACCCAGCTACTTACTGTTGATTCTTACAGGCTTCTATTTCCAAGTTTAATTTTCTGTCCTTGAGGTTTGCTGACTGACAGGTACACAAGGACTCTTTTATTACATAAATTTTATTATAAGTTGTATAAAAGGTCTATACCATAATAAGAGGTCTATTACATAAATAATGTGTATAAAACTAAACATATATCCACTATACCGTGTATGATAAAACTATGTCTATGGGGCATATTACAAAATGATATATAATTTTAGTGAAGATTATTAGAGGTTTTTTAGTGAAGATAATGTGGATACGCTGCATTATTGAAAGAAACAATGCAAAGTCTATTAACCCAGATAATTTTAAAAAGAACACAGATTTAAGAGTCATTTAAGAGATAAGAGTCATTCATTCTCGTTGTTTCCTGAGGCTGTCATTGCACTCAGAATTTGACTATTAACAGATGATTTTTTTTAAGATTTTATTTATTTATTTATTTGACACAGAGAGAGAGAGAGAGATCACAAGTAGGCAGAGAGCAGGCAGAGAGGGGGGAGGAAGCAAGCTCCCCGCTAAGCAGAGAGCCCGATGCGAGGCTCGATCCCAGGACCCTGAGACGATGACCTGAGCCGAAGGCAGAGGCCTTAACCCACTGAGCCACCCAGGCGCCCCAATAGATGACTTTTTAAAAAGGGTTCAGTGCCCCTAAACAGTTTTTTAAATAATAAGTAAAGTAGGTTTGAGTTTTACTTTTTACATGATTTAGGGGGGAAAAGTATGCCTGACGACAGTATCCAACCATCAGCATGTAAACTCCTGACCTCCAAGTGATCTGTCATCACCAAAAGAAAAGTAAATGATCAGAACAGCAGAAGTTTTAATTTAAGAATCACTTGAATTATCTAGATGAAATGCCTAAACTTGATTAAATTCAGAATTTATGTATGTTTAACCTAAATAAGATATTCAGTTACTTTGACATTGTGATTAAAATCTGATGGGATAACTTGCTACTGAAAAGAAACACGAAGCTTGCGGGGGCAGTGATAAATTTAAATCTCTAATGAAAGATTAAAAAGGGATAGGTTCCACGGCCAAATCCCCCAACAGCAGCGTGAGGAACAGCATGGAGCTTTCGTCACAAGCTGTTTCGGGCCTTGAAGCTTAACAAACAAGTCTAAAATAAAAATATGTGAGTTTATAGGCATGAAAATAGAACCTAGTAAGACAGCCCGGGTGCTGCCTCTTCCATTGGCCTGGAGGCTTAAGATCTATTTCTTCCACTTGGGATTACTTCTTATCTGTGTTATGGTCTTCATGAATCCAGCTGAGATCTTCACCTACAGCTCCCAGACAAAGCTGTCAACCTCGTCAAACTCCAACTCATCAGCCAAGGTGGTTTTCAAATAAGGTGTAGACAGCAAGAGGACTGAGCAGGGAGTTAACTCTCCGCCACAGCTAACGCAGCATAGCAACAGAGTCTGCTGGTTTCCACCCTTTCCAGCAGGAGATCCCACTGAATGCACTTTGCTGCTTACTTTTGGCTTGCTCTGAACTGTTGCTAGGCCAAGCACACACTCTCTGGGTTCGGCATGCACAGGTGACTGTCCGACATGTGTTCCAGTAACTGTTTTGTTTTGTTTTTAAGATTTTATTTATTTATTTGACAGAGAGAGACACAGCGAGAGAGGGTACACAAGCAGGGGGAGTGGGAGGGGCAGAAGCAGGCTTCCCACGGAGCAGAGAGCCCTATGCGGGCTCGATCCCAGGACCCTGGGATCATGACCTGAGCAGAAGGCAGACGCTTAACAACTGAGCCACCCAGGCGTCCTGTGTCCTGATAACTATGGTGGCACACCCTGAAATCGTCAGTACCACTGTTCTGAAATAACAGTGTCACTGTTCCCTTGCAGAATATTAACAAATACCTCAGATATCCGTGACTACCTTCAGATTTGTTACCACCCCCCTTACTGTAAAGATGAGTGGCCTGGTATGCACAGAGTTAAATGGTGGAATAATGAATGTAGTTATATCATGGGAAATAGAAGCTAGTGGGAAGCATACTGACCCATGAATTAGAAGGCCTGCGTTCTAGTTCTCATCTTAAGAAGACTTAGCTTTGTGACCCTAGCCAGACTTTCTAAACTTTTTTCACTTTATACATTTGTTTTTTTTTTTTTTTACCCCAAATAAATGCATTACTCTTTCAATTTATAAAAAGTAGTATCATTGGGGCGCCTGGGTGGCTCAGTGGGTTAAAGCCTCTGCCTTCAGCTCAGGTCATGATCTCAGGGTCCAGGGATCGAGCCCCGCATCGGGCTCTCTGCTCAGCGGGGAGCCTGCTTCCCCTTCTCTCTCTGCCTGCCTCTCTGCCTACTTGTGATCTCTCTGTCTGTGTCAAATAAATAAAAATCTTAAAAAAAAAAAAGTATCATTTTACAACACACAGTTACAACATTGAAATTTATGTTCCCTTATATTTTTTCATTGGTGATATTTTTTTTAAGATGTTATTTATTTATTTGACAGGGAGAGACATTGAGAGAGGGAACACAAGCAGGAGAGATGCCGGACTCATCTCAGGAGACTGGGATCATGACCTGAGCCAAAGGCAGACACCTAACCAACTGAGCCACTCAGGCTCCCCTCACTGGTGATATTCTAAGTAGGGTGAGCATTATATGTTCCTCATATGCTTGTTCCTCATATACTTGTTCCTTCCTCATTCTCCTTCCCTTGTTGCCTTTTTCTCCTCAATTAGCAGAAAAAGATTCTCCATGTTCACCCCTATGACCTATATTAAATTTCTAGATGTGTGATCACTTCTTCATACTTGTTCAGGTAAATATACATAATTGACACATTACACTTGAATTGAATTCTCTGCAAATTATAAATGCAGTGTGCTGGTACCTGAAAAATGTTGTCATCAATGACAGACTGGGTCACCCCCAGTGGCAAAGAAACCTAACTATGCTAAAGTAGACTAACTCATATTGGAGACCTATCCTATAATTTTGGTAACATGGCACCTTCACTTAACACCTAGTGCAGAGAACTTGAGTTTCCTTTTGAATATCTGGATTAGATTTTTATCTTGGAATGTGAAGTTACTGGAGAAACTGACCTGTTCAAACCTGTTGGGCGTTCTTAAGGATGAACGATTGCTCTATACTCTGATTAAGATTATAGACTTTCCGTTGGTGATTTGGTCTGACAATCACAAAAACATAGAAAAAGGCTTTTTTAAGCATTATAGACAGTTTTGTAAATTTTGAGGACCTTGAGGAAAAGAGTTTACTAGGGATTTGCTAGTATCAACTGTGTACGACTTACAGGTACAATCTATTACTCATTTAGGAAGCATGGCGTGAGATCACTAAGCATGTTATAGCATGACATTATCTCTGAAAATGAACACTAGTCCATTTATGGAAGGTTAAGAGGAGTCAAAGGTCTAAATAAATTAAGTTCTAAAGAAAATAATAAAGTATCTGAGTAGGAACAGTGGCTGGCTATTTACTGGGCAACTCGTTTCTGTCACAGGCTAAGTCCTCTTACTATATTATCTAACTTAACTAAATTCTGACAACAGTCTTATGGGGTAAGTACTAGTACCACTATTTTACAGGTAAGAGAAGTGAGACGGAGCTGAGAGAGGTTAAAATCAGCTACCAAAGCCTCACTCCTGGTAAGGACATCAGAATTCAAAGCCAAGTCTGTCTGATTTGAAGTCTGAGTTCTTTCCATGACAAAATATTGCTGCTGTTTTTCATTCGGTGCTTTTGTTTTGTTTTGTTTTAGCTAATAGTTAATCATATAAATACTACATGAATTCATTCTTCTTTTAATATATGGTGCATTATAGATACACTTGAAGTCCTCTTTATACACATCATTAATTCCAGTTCCTTCACACCTTCCTGAGAAGTAACACTGCTTTAAGTTTTGGGAGATCCTAAGAGATCATTCTTAGAGAATCTAATACATTAGACACACAGGAAAAGATATTCAACATCATTAGACATAATGGGAACACAAATTAAAATCACAATTAGGTACCACCACACACCTATTAGACTATTAAGTAACTAAAATAAAAAAATAGTGATAACATCAAGTGCTGGTAAAAATAAAGAAACTGGATCTTTTAGACATTGCAGATCAGAATATAAAGTGAAACACTCAGTCTAGAAAATATGCCTGTTAATTCCTTAAGAAACTAAACATCACTTACCTATAACCCAGCAAATGTATGCTTAAACTTTTATCCCAGAGAAATGAAAATAAACTTTCACAAAGGAACCTATAGGGAATGTTCATAGCGGTCTTACTTGCAATAGCCAAAAACTGGAAACAACCCAAATGTCCTTTAATGAGCAAATGGTTAAGCTACGTATGGTTCATCCTTACCATGGAATTCTACATAGCAATAAAAAGAAACAAACTATCAGAGAATCCAAGATGTTAAAGGAGTAGGAGACCTTAGTTTCTTCTGGTCCCAGGGATTCAACTAGATAACTCTCAAATCATTATGAACACCTGCAAACTCAACTGGAGATCTAAAAAAGAATTGCTGCAACTCTATAAATAGAAAAATGACCACTTTTTGCAAGGTAGGAGGTGTGGAGAAGTGAATTTGAGGTGATATATGGGAAGATAAACCACAGGGGGAGCGAGCCTCCATAAGCTGGGCTACCAGAAAGTGATGTAGCACAAGATTGGAACTTATACTTTTTATTTTTTTTAAGATTTTATTTATTTATTCATGAAAGAGAGAGAGGGAAGCAGATGCAGTGGGAGAAGCAGGCTCCCTGCAGGGCAGGGAACCTGATGTGGGAGTCAATCCCAGCATCTGGGATCAGGACATGAGGCAAAGGTGAATGCTTAACCAACTAAACCACCCAGGCACCCCCAAACTGGAACTTTTAGAAGTCTGCACCAGATGAAGGACCTGCCTGCTTGAAAGATGCTCAGGTAGCTAAGGAGGGCAGAATCCTAGGTGGGACAGTGTGGTCTCAGGATCCCCTGGATCACAGAAAGAACAGGGTTGCCTGAGTGAGTCCCTGGGGCATCAGAGCAGGGAAGCCAGTAGCAATCAGCGAGCCCAGGAGAAGGCTCTCAGCTTGGTGTTGCCATAAACCATGAGCCGTGGCACAGTCAGGCAACTGCTCTCTGACTACTGACTTTTGCATTTATGTATTTTTTTTCCCATAAATACTATCATTCTAAAGTGTCATTCTGAAAACTTGATTTCTCCCTGAACATTCTGGGTTTTTTTAAAAAAAGATTTTATTTATTTATTTATCTTTTTAGAGTACACGCATGATAGAGAGAATAGGGGGAGGGGCAGAGGGAGAGAGAGAACAAATCTCAAGCAGAGTGCTAGAGTGAGACGCAGGGTTCCATGTCACCACCCTGAGATCATGACCTGAGCCAAAATCAAGAGTTGGATGCTTAATTGACTAATCCACCCAGGCGCCCCTCAACATTCTGTTTTGAGGTCCATCCAAAATTAATACATAGAGACCTAGGTCTTGTAACTATTGGATAGGATTCTAATATATGAATATGTCATGTTTTATTTATCCCTCTCCAATTTATGAACATTTAGACTTTTTTCAATTTTTGCCTACTACAAAGCTTGGTGTAATGAATATTCTTGTATGTGACCTGTTGTGCACATGGACAAGAGTTTTCTAGTATGGTATTTCCTGAGGTAATATACAATACTAGCTGGCAATATTTATTGAGGACTGGCTATAATGTTGTTATGATTGATGAGGGAAGTTAATTCACTTACCAAAAGTCACACACTCAGTAAGTGGTAGAGCCAGATTTCCAACCCATCCTGTCCAATTCCCATACCCATATTCTTAACCACTGCGGTGTGTTGCTGCCTGCAGCAGTGTTTAGTGAAAATCTTTTGGATGTCTTCCCTGAACATTGATCCAGGTGTCCTCAATCTGTACTTTGCAGTTTAATCTTTCAACTTAAAATGGTGTCTTTTTATTTATTCTGGTTAATTAAATTATCTTGATTTGAGACCATAATATTTCAGCATGTTGAGATAAATATTTGCTTCAAAAACAAGCATTTTTAGAGCATTTCCTATAAAGTATTCCTGCCAAAAATGTTGAACTTGAATCTAATCAGGCTTCTAGTGTTAACTTCCTTTTATTTTTAAAAATTTTTTTAAAAGACTTTATTTATTTATTTATTTTACAGAGAGAGAGAGACAGTGAGAAAGGGAATACAAGCAGGGGGAGTGGGAGATGGAGAAGCAGGCTTCCTGCTAAGCAGGGAGCCTGATTCAGGGCTTGATTCCAGGACCCTGAGATCATGACCTGAGCTGAAGGCAGATGCTTGCTTAACCGACTGAGCCACCCAGGCGCCCCTTGATACATGCTTTAAAGGCATTGTGGTTATGTAAGAAGATGTCCACTTTAAAGAAGAGATTCCTACCAAAGTATCTTCAGGTGAAATGACATGACATTTGGAATTTGCTCTAAAATACTCTGGGGAAGAAAAAAGAAGGGTAGATACAGCAAATGGGCAAAATCCTGACAATCATTGGATCTGGAAAGTAAATATATAGGAGTTCATTGGACTTTTCTATCTACTTTTTACTATTTTATCAAATGTTATAATAAATTTTATAGTGTTTTTAATTATAAAGTAATAGGAAACATGGCAGGGTGAAGATAAAGCTTAGAAAAGGAAGAGAAAAAATAGAGCTCATAATCCACTACCCAGAGACAACCTGGGTTAAGTGCATTTTCTTCTAGTACTTTTCTATGCATCTTTTGATTAGATTTTCATAATGAAGATAAAAATCTTGATATAGGGGGGCCTGGGTGGCTCAGTGGGTTAAGCATCCAACTATTGATCCCAGCTCAGGTCTTGATCTCAGTGTCATGAGTTCAAGCCCTGCATTGGGTTCCACACTGGGCATGGAGCCTACTTAAAAAAAGAATCTTAATATAATTTTGTGTCTCACTTTTCTCCTTTAGATATATAAGCATTTTTATTTTTTATTTTTTTTCTAGTTTTTAAAGATTTTATTTTCTTGTTTGACAGAGAGATGCACACTGAGAGAGGGAACACAGGCAGGGGGAGTGGGAGAGGGACAAGCAGACTCCCCGCTGAGCAAGGAGCCCGACACAGGTCTCGATCCCAGGACCCTGGGATCACGACCTGAACCAAAGGCAGATGCTTAATGACCGAGCTGCCCAGGCGCCCCCATATATAAGCATTTTTAATATAGTCATGAATTCTTCAAGCATCAAATTTAATGATGGCATAATAGATCATTGAATAGTTATAGCCAGACTGCATCTGATACCTCTCCTCTGTGCTTACTTATCATTATATTAAGGTCTCTTTTTTTTTTAAGATTTTATTTATTTATTTGACAGAGAGAGACAGATCACAAGTAGGCAGAGAGGCAGACAGAGAGAGGGCAGGAAGCAGGCTCCCTGCTCAGCAGAGAGCCCGATGCAGGGCTCAATCCCAGGACCCTGAGATCATGACCTGAGCCAAAGGCAGAGGCTTTAACCCACTGAGCCACCCAGGCACCCCATGGATTCTTTCTTTCTTTCTTTCTTTCTTTCTTTCTTTCTTTCTTTCTTTCTTTCTTCCTTCCTTCCTTCCTTCCTTCCTTCCTTCCTTCCTTCCTTTCTTTCTTTCTTTCTTTCTTTCTTTCTTTCTTTCCTTTTTTAAGATTTTATTTATTTGAGAGAGAGAGAGAGAGTGAGTGAGAGAGCATGAGAGGGGGGAGGGTCAGAGGAAGAAGCAGGCTCCCGCTGAGCAAGGAGCCTGATATGGAACTTGAACCTAGGACTCCCGGATAATGACCTGAGTAGAAGGCAGTCACTTAACCAACTGAGCCACCCTGGCACCCTATGTTAAGATTTCTAATAAAATACTTATTCTGTATCACATTTTTTGTGTGGGAGAAGGTACACTCTTCCTATATACTAAACCTAACACAGTGCTTGACACATAGTAAATACTTAACAAAAGTTTATATAAATTAAATAAAAAATTGATACTTTTTTGGATTGTTCAATTAGCTGTGTATAATGGCCCATGTTACTTTATTTTGCCAATAAAAATGTCATGAAAGTCTATGTTGGAATCATTATTTGAATGACATTTTACTGCATATCCCTGGTCTTTCAGTCTATTAACCCAACAAAAAATTAAAATGACTTTTGTTAATAAACTTTCCCTTGTTCTTATTGCTCACCTGATCCTTAGAAAAACTGATGAAGGGCGCCTGGGTGGCTCAGTTGGTTGAGCAACTGCCTTTGGCTCAGGTCATGATCCCGGAGTCCCGGGATCGAGTCCCATATCGGACTCCTGGCTCTGCGGGAAGTCTGCTTCTCCCTCTGACTTTCTCCCCTCTCATTCTCAGTCTCTCGCTCTCTAATAAATAAATTAAAAAAAAAATCTTTAAAAAAAAAAACCAAAAAACTGATGAAGCATTCACATAGTAATCTACAAAAATTATACTGGGTAGCAACACCAAAATTGTTTGTCTGGCAGCAAACTAGTTTTCCATGAATCTTTCATATGAATGCTGCTAAATTTTAACTAATGTAAAAAATTAATATTTTCCATTACTGAGTATATACCTGATCATGGTGATGTCTGCCATGACCTGGAGCAAGGTAGGTGATGTGATATAGGACAAGGTAGCGTACAATTTGCTTTGAGGTACAATGAGTTAGTTTAAGATTGGATAGTTTGATTAATTTCAGTAGGCTCTAGGCTATCGGGATGATCTCTAGTTGTCTGGTACCTGGTCTTAGAGTGAATTAACTAGTCCCAGGAGGGGACATCTCTCCAGGATCAAAGCCCCAAATATCAGACTGTCAAAATACAGAAAGTAAGTATGTCAACACAGCTCTTATAAGTGAAAAGTCCAGGAAAATTAATTTTCTGGCATAGCTGGATATGACACATATAACATTATCTAAGCGTCATGCTCAGGCTCCACCTGGCGGTTCCTGGCAGTTCCAGACTCCACTACTCCCTTTTCCACCCACACTCCATGATGCCTAAATGACTACAGCCACTCTTCTCTGCATACTTTTTGCTTCAAATCCAGAAGGAAAGAAAGAGCTTCTTTTTTGGAATAGCCAAACAAAAATCCTGGTCCTCATTCTTCTTGGTCAGACTTGGACCATTCGGTGCAGTCAGTGGGATGGGAATGGCTTGTAGGGAGCCCCACTGGCCCTGCAACCCCATGGATTGAGAATAGAGTAGAGGTGGCTCTTTAGATGTTCTGGTATGCTGTTTTACTAGAAGAATGGAAAGCAGATGCTAGGGAACAAAAAACCAAAATAAAACCAAAAAACCAAAAAATAAAATGAAACAAAACAACAAAAACAACTGTCCCCTACACAAAGGATGTCAGACATATTTATCCTGGGGTATCTCTTACCTTGTAATCATTCCTAACTTGTTTTGTGTAACTTTGACTCTTTCAATTTAGTCGCAAGTACGATGAAAAACTGTAGTATTTTGACTTTCAGGGAAGATGGAGGAGTAGGAGGCTCCTAAACTCACCTTGTCTCATGGTTACAATTAGGTTACACCCACATCAGTATAAATAAGCCAGAAAACAACCCAAAGACTGGTAGAATAGACTCTATAGCTAAGTGTAGAGAAAAGGCCACATTGAAGAGGGTAGAAAGAACAGAGATGCAGTTAGGTACCAAAAGGACCCACAGGACTTTTTGCAGAAGAGAAAGGATGTTGTGGGAATGGAGAGGTAAGAGAAACAGACCCTTATACCAGGTGCCCCAGGCACAGGGAACCTGAATGGGAAGATAAATTCCCATAACATTTGGCTTGGAAACTCAGGGGAACCAAATTTAGTGAGTTCTTATAATCAGCAGAGCTTAACACTTGGAACTTAAAAAATCAGCAGACTTGGCTCTGGCTCCCTCATATTAGGAGGGTGATAAGAAACTGGGTCCCCACTATTAAAGGGATATGCAGAGATACAGCAAAGAAACATCAGATTGAAAATTTCCTGGGGTAAATGGGAGGGAGATTTGTTTACTAACCTCAGAGCATGTGCTGGGAAACTTCCCCAGGAGCAAAGGAATGGGCAGGTGCCCACTGCCCATTGGGGATGGAGGTGGCAATGGCACCCCCAACCCCACGCCACAAGTCTGGATACATGAACACCTGCAGGAATTAGCACAGTGCTAATACTTGCTACCTAACTTGCTAAAAAACACACCATGCCCCATGTTCTCCTGTAGACATGCACCTTCCAGCCAAGCCTTGTCTCCAGGTCCCCTCCCACAGTAGACCTAGAAAACCTTGCTAATACTGAGCATCCTGCCCCAGCATATTTTTGCACAAGATAATCACTGGACTTGAGAAAAGAGTGGAGGACCTCAGTGAGATCCTTAATGAAGAGATATAAAACATAAAAAAGAACCAATCAGAGATGAAGAACTCAATAACTGAAATTAAAAATACACTAGAGGGAATAAATAGTAGACTAGAGGAGGCAGAAGAACAGATCAGCAACATGGAGGACAGAGTAATGGGAAGCAATCAAGCTGAATGGTAGAGAGAAAAAAAATAATAAAAAATAGATTTAAGCAAATAACTAACACCATCAAGTATAATAACATTCACATTACAGAGATCTCAGAAGGAGAAGAGAGAGAAAAGGGAACGGAAATTTTATTTGAAGAAGTAATAGCTTAAAACTCCCCATATCTGGGGAAGGAAACAGACTTCCAGATCCAGGAGGCACAGATAGCCCCCAGCAAAATCAACCCAAGGAGATCCACACCAAGACATGTAGTAGTTAAAATGGAAAAAATTAGTGATAGAGAGTTTTAAAAGCTGAAGAGAAAGTAGTTACATATAAGGGAAACCCCATGAAGCTATCAGCTAATTTTTAGTGGAAACTTTGCCAGTCAGAGGGGAGTGGATGATATATTCAAAGTTCTGAAAGGAAAAAAAAAAAAAAACCTTCAGGGAAGAATACTCTATCCAGCAAGGCTATCATTCAGAATAGAAGGAGAGATAAAGAGTTTCTCAAACAAAAGTTAAAGGAATTCATGACCACTAAACCAACCCTACAAGAAATATTAAAGGGGAAATTTGAGTGGAAAGGAAAGACCATGAGCAGGAGTAAGAAAAATTAAGAAGCACAAAAACAGTAAAATTAAGTATATCTATAAAAATCAGTCAAGGTATTCACAAAATAAAAGGATGTAAAGTATGACACTATACCTAGAATATGGGGTGGAGGAGGAGTAAAGAATGGCTTCGAACTTAAGGGATCATCAACTTCATATAGAGTGCTATACACATAAGATACTAGGTACAAATCTAATTGGAACCACAAACCAAAAACTGATAATAGATATGCAAAAAACAAAGAGGAAGGAATCCAAGTATATCACTAAAGAAAGCCAGCAAACTATGAGACAAGAGAGCAAAAGAAAGGAACACAGAAAAACCTACAAAAACAACAATAAAACAAGTAACAAAATGGCAATAAGTACATACCTATCAATAATTGCTTTGAATGTAAAGAGACCAAACAGTCCAATCTACACATGGGGTGATGGAATGAATAAAAAAGCAAGACACATTTATACACTACCTAAAAGAGACCCATCTGAGAGCAAAAGACACATGCATATAGAAAGCAAGGGGATGGAAAAGCATTTATCATGCAAATGGAAGTGAAAAGAAAGCTGGGGTAGCAATACTTACATCAGACAAAATGGACTTTAAAACAAAGACTGTAACAAGAGACAAAGAAGGACACTATATAATCATAGAATAATTCAACAAGAAGACATTACAATTGTAAATATTTATGCAGCCAAGGTGGGAGCACCCAAGTACATAAAGCAGCTAGTATAAACATAGAGGAAATAACTGATAGTAATACAATAATAGTAGGAGACTTTAACACCCCACTTAGATCAACAGATAGATCATCCAAACGAAATCAACAAGGAGATACTGGCTTAACTGACACATTGGACCAGACAGATCTAACAGATATATTCATAGCATTCCATCCTGAAACAGCAGAATATACATTCTTTTCAAGTACACATGCAACATTCTCCAGAATAGATCACATATTAGGCCACAAAATAAATCTCAACAAATTCAGAAAGACCAAAATCATACCATGCATCTTTTCCAAACACAATGCTATAAAACTAGAAATTAACCAAAAGAAAAAATTTGGTAAGAACACAAATACATGGAAGTTCAATAACATGATACTAAACAATGAATGGGTCAACCAAGAAATCAAAGAGGATATAAAAAAATACATGAAAATGAAATGAAATGAAAAATGAAAATGAAAACACAATGGCCCCAAATCTTTGAGATTCAGCAAAAGCAGCTCTAAGAGGCCAACCTCAAGAAGCAAGAAAAATCTCAAATAAACAACCTACCTTTATACTTAAAGGAGCAAGAAAAAGAAGAAAAAAAACAAAACCCAAAACCAGTAGAAGGAAGAAAATAATAGATTAGAGTAGAAATAAATACAATAAAAACTAAAAATACAATAGAACAGATCAATGAAAACAGGAGCTTGTTCTTTGAAAAGATCAACAAAACTGATAAACATTTAGCCAGACTCATAACAACCACAACAACAAAGACAGAGGACTCAAATAAAATCAGAAATAAAAGAGGAGAAATAACACATAATACCACAGAAATACAAAGGATACTAATATAAGATTATGAAAAATTACATGCCAACAAATTGGACAACCTAGAAGAAATGGATAAATTCCTGGAAACATATAACCTCCCAAAACTGAATCAGGAAGAAACAAAGTTTGAACAGATTGATTATCAGCAATAAAATTGAATCAGTAATCAAAAAACTCCCAAAAAATAAAAGTCCAGGACCAGAAGGCTTCACAGGTGAATTCTACCAGACATTTAAAGAAGAAGTAATACCTATTCTTCTCAAACTATTTCAAAAAATAGAAGAGGAAGGAAAGCTTCCAAATTCATTCTGAGGCCAGCATTGCCCTGATACTGACACCAGACAAGAACACTACAAAAAAAGAGAACTACACGATAGCCCTGATGAAAACAGAGATAAAAATCTTCTACAACATACTGGCAAACTGAATTCGATGATCACTAAAAAAATAATTCACCATCATGTGGGATTTATTCCCAGGATGCAAGGGTGGTTCAAAATTCGTAAATCAATCACTGTGATATATAACACCAATGAGAGAAAGGATAAAAACCACATGATCATTTCAATCGATGCAGAAAAGGTATTTGACAAAGTATAACATCTGTTCATGATAAAAACCCTCAACAAAGTAGGTTTAGAGGGGACATATCTCAACATAATAAAGGCCATATATGAAAAACCCAAAGCTAGTATCATACTCAATGGTGAAAAACTGGGAGCTTTTCCCCTAAGACCAGGAACAAGACAAGGATGTCCACTTTCACCAACTTTATTCAACATAATACTGGAAGTCCTAACCACAGTAATCAGACAAGAAAAAGAAATAAAAGGCATCTTAGTTGGTAAGGAAGAAGTAAAACTTTTACTATTCACATATGACATGATACTATCTATAGAAAACCCTAGAGATGCCACCAAAAAAACTACTAGAACTGATCAATTAATTCAGTAAAGTTGCAGGATACAAAACAATATATAGAAATATGTAGCATTTCTATGCACTATTAATGAAGTAGCAGGAAAAGAAATTAAGAAAACAATCCAATTTATAATTGTACCAAAAATAATAAAACACCTAAGAGGTGAAAGGCCTGTACTCTGAAAACTATAAAACATTGATGAAAGAAATTGAAGATATACAAACAAATGAAAAAATTATTACATGCTTATGGACTAGGGAGAACAAATATTCTTAAAATGTCCATATTATTTAAAGCAATCTATAGATTTAATGCAATCCCTATCTAAATACCAACAGCATTTTTCATATAACTAGAATAAATAATCCTAAAATATGTATGGAACCACAAAAGACCCTGAATAGCCAAAGTAATCTTGAAAAAGAAGAATAAAACTGGAGGTATCACAATCTCAGATTTCAAGTGTAGTGATCTGAAGGGGCACATGCACCTGAATGTTTATAGCAGCAATGTACACAATAGCCAAATTATGGAAAGAACCTAGATGTCCATCAACAGATGAATGGATAAAGAAGATGTGGTATACACACACACACACTGGAATACTATGCAGCCATCAAGAGAAACGAAATCTTGCCATTTGCAATGACGTGGATGGAACTAGAGGGTATTATGCTAAGCGAAATAAGTCAGAGCAAGACAATTATCATATGATCTCTCTGATATGAAGAATTCGAGAGGCAGGGCAGGGTGTCGTGTGGGGATGGGGGAGGGAAATGAAACAAGATGGGATCAGGAAGGAGACAAACCATAAGAGACTCCTAAACTCATGAAACAAACTGAGGGTGGCTGGGGGGTAGAGGGGTAGGGATAGGGTGGCTGGGTTATGGACATTGGGGAGGGTATGTGCTGTGGTAAGTGCTGTGAAATGTGTAAGCCTGATGATTCACAGACATGTACCCTGGGGCAAATAATACATTATATGTTAATAAAAAAAAAATCTCAGATTTCAAGATATAATACAAAACTGTAGTATATCACAACACTATGGTACCAGCACAAAAACAGACACATAGATCAATGGAATGGAATAGAGATCCCCAAAGTAAACTCACAATTATATGGTCAATTAATCTTTGACAAAGGAGGCAAGAATATACAATAGGAAAAAGTCTCTTCAACAAATGGGGTTAGGAAAACTAGTTGGCTACGTGCAAAAGAATGAAACTGGACAACTTTTTTACATCATACACAAAAATAAACTCAAAATAGATTAAGGGCCTAAATGTGAGAACTGAAACTATAAAATCTTTGAGGAGAGCACAGGCAGTAATTTCTCTGACATTGGCTATAAGCTACATTTTTCGAGGTATGTCTCCTGAGACAAGGGAAACAAAAGCAAAATTAAACTATTGAGACTATATCAAAATAAAAAGCTTCTACATGGCAAAGGAAACAACCAACAAAACTGAAAGGCAACCTATTGAATGGGAGAAGATATCTGCAAATGATATACTGAATAAAGGGTCGGTATCCAAAATATATAAAGAACTTACATAGCTCAACACACAAAAACCAAATAATCCAACTAAGAAATGGACAGAAGACACGAATAAACATTTCTCCAGAGAAGACATCCAGATGGCCAACAGAAATATGAAAAGATGCTCAACATCACTCATCATCAAGGAAATGCAAATCAAAACCACCATGAGATATCACCTCATATCTGTCAGAATGGCTAAAATCAATACAAAAAACAGCAAGTGTTGACGAGGATATAAAGAATAGAACTCTTGCACACTACTGAGGCAAATGCGAACTGGTGCAGCCATTGTGGAAAACAGTATGGCAGCTCCTCAAAAAATTAAAAATAGAATTATTATATAATCCAGTAATTCCACTAGTGGGTATTTACCCAAAGAATATGAAAACATTAATTTGAAAAGATACATGCGCTCCTATGTTTATTGCAGCATTATTTATAAAAGCCAAATTATGGAAGCAGCCCAAGTGTCCATCAAAAGATGAATGGATACTAGCCCTTTATCTGACATATCAGATAAAGGGCTAGTATCCAAAATCTATAAAGAACTTCTCAAACTCAACACTCAAAGAACAAATAATCCAATCAAGAAATGGGCGGAAGATATGACCAGACATTTCAGTAAAGAGGATATCCAAATGGCCAACAGACACATGAAAAAATGCTCAACATCATTGGGCATCAGAGAAATACAAATCAAAACCACAGTGAGATACCACCTCACACC
>CM052811.1:50564317-50604757 GCA_028533885.1 Nasua narica
AGAGGCAGGGCAGGGGGTTATGGGGGGGTGGGGAAGAGAAATGAAACAAGATGGGATGGGGAAGGAGACAAACCATAAGAGACTCCTAAACTCACAAAGCAAACTAAGGGTTGCTGGGAGGTGGGGGGGTAGGGATATGGACATTGGGGAGGGTATGTGCTATGGCAAATGCTGTGAAAGGTGTAAGCCTGATGATTCACAGACTTGTACCCTGGGGTAAATAATACATTATATGTTAATAAAAAAATTAAAAAAAGAAAAAAAAAGATGAATGGATAAAAAAGGTGTGGTATATATATAGAATGGATTACTCAGCTATACAAAGAATGAAATCTTGTCATTGGCAATAACATGGGTGGATCTAGAAAGTCTAATATTAAGTGAAATCAGTCAAAGAAAGTCAAATGCCATATAATTTCACTCATATGTGGAATTTAAGAAACAAAACAAATGAACAAAGATATAAAAAAAGTGGGGTGCCTCTCTGGCTCAGTCAGTAGAGCATGTGACTGTTGACCTAGGGGTCATGAGTTCAAGCCACACATTGGGAATGGAGCCTATTTAAAAATAAATAAAATCAGATAAAATTAGAATTCTTCAAAAGAAAAAAAAAAAAAGGAAGAGACAAACCCAAAAAACACTCTTAACTATAGAGAACAAACTAATGGTTACCAGAGGGGAGAAGGGTGGGAGGATGGGGGAAATAGGTGAAGGGAATGAAGAGTACACTTATTGTGATGAGCACTGAGTAATACACAGAATTGTTGAGTCACTATATTGTATACCCATGCTAATTACACTGGAATAAAAATTTAAAAAAATAATTGAAAAGAAAATCCAATACAGCATAATCTTATTACAAACCATTTGTAAGCTTATTACAAACTAGCAGCTAGGGATAAGGATAAAATTATCTGAACCACAGTATTACTAAACTCACATAACAAAAAGATACTTTATATGAAAAAAGAATAGAACTGTAGAATCTCAAAATGTCTCACAAATACCAAAAAACTAAGAACTGTCATATAAAGTTGATATATTAGTTGACAGAGTTCCTCAGCATCCCTCCCCCACACCTTATACTATCGACACACGTCCAGTCTTTCCATATTTCATCTGTTTAAGATTTCTCAAATCAGGGGCGCCTGGGTGGCTCAGGGGGTTAAAGCCTCTGCCTTCAGCTCAGGTCATGGTCTTGGGATCCTGGGATTGAGCCCCACGTCAGGCTCTCTGCTCAGCGAGGAGCCTGCTTCCCCTTCTCTCTCTGCTTGCCTCTCTGCCTACTTGTGATCTCTCTCACTCTGTCAAATAAATAAATAAAATCTTTAAAAAATAAAATTTAAATTATTGATACAGTTAAATATGCACCTGCTATTTTGCTTTTTGTTTTCTATATGTCTCATGTCTTCTCGTTCCTCTACTTTTTCTGTATTGCTTTCTTTTGCATTAAGTGGATATTTCTTTTGGTTTTTTTAAGATTTTATTTATCTATTTGACAGAGAGATAGAGAGAGAGCACAAGTAAGCAGAGGAGCAGGCAGAGGGAGAGAGAGAAGCAGGCTCTCTGCTGAGCAGGGAGCCCAATGCGGGGCTCAATCCCAGGACCCTGGAATCATGACCTGAGCTGAAGGCAGCTGCTTAACCAACTGAACCACCCAGGTGCCCCAAGCAGATATTTTCTAGTGTAACATTTAAAATCCTTTAGTTATTTAATATATTTTTGAGTTATTTTCTAAATGATAACTCTAGGACTTACTATATACATCTTAACTTACCAAAATGGACTTTAGACTTACATCAACTGAATTTCAGTGAGATATAGAAACATTATTCCTGTATATATCTTTAACTTCTCTTCCTCCTTTCTGTACTATTATTGTTGTATATATTATGTCTATGTATGATACAAACTCAAAATTCATTATTATAGCTATTACTTTATAGAATTTTATGTCTAGTGAGGAAGCTAAAAGAAGAAAGAAAGCAAGTATATATTTATGGAGTTTGTTTTATTAACCTTCCTATTAATCATTCTCAATCTATTTATTTATTCCTGTGGATCAGAATTACCAGGTGGTGTACTTTTCTTACTCCACGAAGCTTTGCTCTCAACATCTTTCTGCTGCTATTGCCAAATATAATACATTTCTACATATTAACAATACAATTATATACACATTGCTTTATATAATTGCTTTAAAATAATTTGAGAAGGGGATATATACATTTATTGTTTTCTCATATTACATAATTGGATAATTACCTTCAGTATTATTTTTTTTTTAAGATTTTTATTTATTTATTAGAGAGCGAGAGACTGAGAATGAGAGGGGAGAAGGTCAGAGGGAGAAGCAGACTTCCCGCAGAGCCGGGAGTCCGATATGGGACTCGATCCCGGCACTCTGGGATCATGACCCGAGCTGAAGGCAGTTTCTCAACCAACCGAGCCACCCAGGCGCCCCTTCAGTATTATTTTTTTAATGTGGGTTTCAATTACTGGCTGAAATTACTTGCTTTCAGATTAAAGAATTTCTTTTAATATTTTTTGCAAGGCAGGTCTGCTGACAATGAATTTGCTCAGTTTTTATTTATCTGGGAATGTTTATATTTTACCTTCATTTTTGAGATATGGTTTTTCTGGATATAAAATTCTTGGTTGACACAACACTTTGAATATGCCATTCCAATAACTTCTGGCCTCCACTGTTTCAGGTAAGAAGTCAGCTATTAATCTAATTTGGCTTTCTTTGTTCATGACTAGTTGTTTTTCTTTTGCTTTCAAATTTTCTCTTTGTCTTTGTACTTCAGCATTTTTACTATGATATATCTATACATAGATCTCTTTGAGTTTATCTTCCTGGGAGTTTATTGAGTTTCCTGAATGTATAGATTAATTTATGGATTATTTTTCACCAAACTTGGGATGTTTTCAGCCATTATTTTTTTGACTGTATTTTCTCGTTCTTTCTCTCCTCTTTTTTGGCTACTCTCATTACACATATGTCAGTATGCTTACTGGTATCACATTTTTCTGTGGCTTTGTTAATTTTTCTTCATCATTTCTGTTCTCTGTTCTTCAGATTATATAATCTCAATTGATCTACCTTTAAATTTGTTGGTTCTTTCTTATGACTGTTGAAATAGTTAGTTCCTTTGGAAAGAGATTTGAACTCTCTGCTCTAATAGGCAATGTCTCTGAGTCACTCCTCTGGAGCTGAGGGTAGAAGTGACCTTTAAGTGTTTTACAAACAGGATGCTAGATAGCGACGGTAGCCTCTGGCATTCTTGTCTTGCCTCTCCTTGTGTGGAACTTCTACCCTCCAAGTGAGCTGTGGCAAGGCAGTTGGGACGCCAGTATTCTCCGTTTGCAGTGTCTGGGGGGAGAGCCTCCATCATGTGAATAAAAGCTGCATAGAGGAAAGGAGTCTGAATTTCTTGGCTGTGCTCATCAGGAATATACCCTCTGCAAGTCAGAGATAGAGGAGATAAGAGATGCTAGTGGCATCTCCTGGTGAGAAGCCTTATCCCTTGACTGGGAACTCAAGAGAAAGAAAGCCCTGCCTTCTTGGTCAAATCTGCCTGAAGCGGCACTCCCCCAAAGCTGAGCTGGAGAAGGGGCAGGAAGGAGAAGGCTGTGGCTCAAGCACTACAGACTTTGCTGTTCATACTGAAATTTAGTAGATTTCCTTGAATAAACATTTCTTCATTTACTGTATGACCTTACGATAATTTTCAGAGACTTCAAATGGGTGTTTTTTTATAATTTTCTTCAGTCGGGGTTATTTTGCTGGGGAACAGATTCGTGTACTACTTCAAGCTGCTATTCTGGAAGTAGAATCCCTTGAATTTTAGTTTTCGCAAGGAATCTTAGAATATTTAAAGTAACATGTTATTTGGGGAAGCAGTTCTTATTTTTAAATGAATAACTCTGTTACATATTCATTTCTTCTGCAATTTCTTTTAATATTTCTTTCAAGGGAGGTCTGCTAACAATGAATTTACTCTTATTGGCGAGATTAACAAGCATTATCATGAAAACAATATATTCCTTTTAAAGCCATAGTTTTGGGGCACCGGGGTGGCTCAGTTGGTTAAGTGTGGACCGTCCACTTGGGTGATGATCCTGTGGTCCTGGGATCGAGTCCCGTATCAGGCTCCCTACTCAGCAGGGAGCCTACTTCTCCCTCTCCCACTCCCCCTGCTTGTGCGTGCTCTCTCTCTCTCTGTCAAATTTTAAAAATAAATAAATAAAACCCATAGCTCTCTGTGTTTGTATTTATAAATCCTATAGGCAAACACATATTCCTCCTTTATTAAGTGGCCTTCAACAGATATGTAAACATTAGGGTAGGGCTGCAGTAGCTTGGGCAGCAGGGCAGTGGAGGAGTGCAATGGCCACGCAGCCCAGCTTTGCGAGGACTCTGGGGGGCAGGGAATCTGACCTCATGCCATTTTTTTCAAGTGTAATGCTTTTTTTTAAAGAGGTGAAATCATTTGCTGCTTGTTTATTTTTTGGTACAACCAGGAAATAGGGGGATATTGAATGTGGGAGTCTTCAACTGTCTTGTGTGTCAGCTTAACATTCCATGGATGAGGTAATTTTTTATATCCTGTAATACCAAGCATACTGAATGGCAATTTGGAGTCAGTCATGCATTTAATATGTCTTGAATATTTTAAATTCTATTCCTATGTTATTTTTGGTAGAATCGTTTCCTAAAGAAAGCCACTCCTTGATCTTGGCTCCTCCTGTCAGAATTTTGTATACTCTATAATATCTTGGTCATGATAGTCCAGTTTTCCTCATATCTTTTTTAATGTGCTATGCAAGACTGAAAATCTGAGTATGCAGTGTATATGATATTAAATTGTGAATTAATGGGGTTTAATAATGTAACAGTATATCAATATTTGAAGATATAGGTACTTGATATACTGTTAAGGAATATTTGCCTCCAGATTTTTTTTTTAAAGATTTTATTTATTTATTTATTAGGAAAGAGAGAGAGTGAGAGAGAGCAGGTCAGAGTGAGAAGCGGACTCCCCATGGAGCTGGGAGCCCGATGTGGGACTCGATTCCGGGACTCCGGGATCATGACCTGAGCCGAAGGCAGTCGCCCAACCAACTGCGCCACCCAGGGGCCCTGCCTCCAGATTTTTAAAAAAAGATTTTATTTATTCATTTGAGAGAGAGAGACAGAGATAGCAACAGAACACAAGCGGGGAGGAGGAGAAGCAGGCCCCTTGCTGAGTAGGTGCCAGGCACAGCCAGTCACAGGCTAAGGACCCTGGGATCATGACCTGAGCCGAAGGCAGATGCTTAACCACCTGAGCCACCCAGGTGCTCCTTGCCTCCAAATTTTAAGCTGGAAGATCACTGAACTAACTTTTAAAAAAGAATCACAACTTCATATTTTTTTTTTTTAGATTTTTAGTATGTACATTAAGAATTGTGTACAAATTGGGGTTCCTGGGTGGCTCAGTTAAGTGTCCAACTCTTGATCTCAGCTCAGGTCTTGATCTCAGCGTTGTGAGTTCAATCCCTGCATGGAGCCTAATCTAAAAAAAAAAAAAAAAGAATTGTGTACAAACTGAAATGTCTCTACTGATCCTCAGAACAACCAATAAAAACTCAATTATGAAAGAAAAAAATAAACATAATGACAGCAATGATTCTAAAACACAATGAAACTAAGTTAAGGCTTTATATTTGCTTTACAACGCATATTCATATGTAGTTATGTCCAAATCAAATTTCCATCTTCTAGGTTGAGTTCATCCTCCCTAGGATATATGTCATTCATCATGAGCCAACGATTCCTTTGTATTGGATTGTATGAGATATGAATTAGTAGCAACCACAATCAGTTCACTTTAATGAATTATTAGTTCCTTTCTTAGGTTTTGGTCTCTGTTCAGATGATTTAGCCTTTAGTAGCTCAAGCGTATGCAAAAAGAAGAGACAGAGCATTTCTTTGCAAAACATGGCAAACCTACATACAAACCATACTTTGTAGTATGTATATATACTAATTCTTATCTTCTTGAAAGTTGGCCAACAATTAATAATTCAGGACATCCTAAGTTCAGAAAACACCAAAAAAATATTTGACCACTCCCTGTTCCCCTTTTAAAACATAGAACATGTCAAGGTAGGGATGGCAGGATCTGTTGATGGATAGACTCTGGGCTGTGAGAAGACACAAAGATGACTTGATGGCTTTGGGTTGAAGCAACTGGAGGGATAGAGTGGCCATTAAATGAAGCAGGCAGTTCTGCAAGGAGAGCAAGTATTGGGGTGTTTAGGCTACTGTCTGAATCACAACTTCACACTTTTACCTAATTTGAACCTTCTCTCAGCTCTGGCTTGCTTTATGCTGGAAAGGCCACAGTAGGGGAGAGGGCTCAGTCAACTTCTGTATCTTTTTTCCAACTGTGGTTCTCCTCCTGGCCCTCACCCAGCTCTTCTTTCAGGTTAGGAAGAGACAGAAAGATCTCACTGATAGGCACCTCACAAACATAACCCCCAGGGACGGCAGATCCCTGCCTCTCATGGAGCCCTTCCCTGAGTCCATCTGAGATTCCTGTGCTGAGCTCTTTGATGACAACTCCCTGGACCCTGGCAATGCCCCTTCTCTGACTGCCTTTCTAGACTCCTCCTTTTCGTCTTTCAGGCCACCTCTTTGTTGGAAACTGTTGACCTCTCCAGGACAGGATCCAAGAGGGACCTAAGACCTGCATTTGGTCCATAAAAACCACCCAGGCCTCGCCCTGCCTCAGAGGGAGCGTACTCCACATTTCGTGCAGCTGTCTGTACTCTGCTACCACTTGCTGCTTTAGCCTGGAGAATTTTTTCGGAACTACGTTTAGCACTTGCCCCTGTGCTACAGAAACTCCAAGAGAAACAAGTCAAACTCTCCAAGGGGTTCTCTTAAAATCCCCTCTAATAGTTGGCTAACATGAGAGGACACGCACACTAGAATACAAAACAAAACCAAACCCTAACAATACCAAGTGTTAGCAAAAAAATATGGAACAACTGGAGTTATTGTATACTGGTGGTAGGAATGCTTCTCTGGAAAATCTTTGACAGCATCTAACTAAAGTGACCTGGCAATTCTAAATCTAGTTAGATATCTACTGTATACATACATACCTATATACATATGATCAACAGAAGACATATGGAGTAATAATGGTCATAAACTCGAAACAACCCAAATGTCCACCAGCAAGAGAATGAATAAGTAATGGTGGTATATTTTCTAAATGGATTTTTTCATAAAAGGGAATGAGCTACTGCTATCTGTAATATGGGTAAATTTCACAGATATATATATTAAGTCAAAGAAGCAAAGTACAAGAGCACATACTGTTTGACTCCATTTACATGATGTCAAAGAACAGACAAACTAACCTAGTTGTTAGAAGTCAGGATAGTATAATAAGTTGTGACTGGGGTGGGCAAGGAGAAATTTCTGGGTTACTTGAATATTCTATATTTAATATGGGTGATGGTTACATTTGTGATGCGACGGGTTTATACGTTTCTACATTTTAATCTAGCCATACGGTTACAATTTGTGCATTTTATAAAATGTATGTTACACTTCACTAAGAAAGAAAGTAAAAACAAAATTTATGGAGAAAGTCATGTTCTCCCAACTATAATGCATCGCATTTTCATTATTTGATAACATGAGCCTGGAATTATCTAGAAGGGGAGTTTTAGCTGTGAGGACATTCTAAGCCCTGGAAGAGACATTTTGAAAAGTGAAAATGTTCTAAGTGAGAACAGCCCTCGTCCTTTGTTGCCTGTGGCTGCGGGTTTCCTAAGCTTCTCCAGGTTCCACTCAGCCCACAGTTTGGCTTCCAGGGCTTCTTACCAGCTTTTACCAGCAGGGGGCAGGCCTTAGCAAAACCCACACAGGAACCCTCTGTGAGTTGGAACTTTATTCCCAGTTAACTTATCCTGGCTTTTAGTTCTCTGACTTCACATCTCTAGCTACATTTGTCTCTGTAACCACCGCTCACTCCCATGATCATAACATAGACCAGAAACTTCACCATTGTCTCCTTCACTCACTGAAACATCGTGTTCTCTCCTTCCACTTTCTCAAGTAACCACCAGCAATACTCCTTGGAGGCCATCAAACCCTTCAGTCCAGCGACCTGTCATTCCCTCTCCATCCTGCAGTCCCTTTCTCTCTTCACTGACCCCTCACCCAGCCCTGACATCATGGCTCATCAGTGCAATTACTGTGGCAAACACCTTCAACTCTTTGATCACGCCAGACCCTGGGTCTTAATCCATTAATGATTTCTCACTGCATTTAGGTCAAAATATAAAACCATCACAGCGCCCACAAGGCTCCTGCCTCGCCCTGCGCTGGCCAGTCCCTCTTCTACCGTGACTCAGACACCACAGGTCTCACCCCATGCATTTAGTTCTTCCCTGCACCAGTGTAAAAGTCATTTCTCCTAAGTCCTTTCTCTTAGTCTCTTACCTGATGGTGAGGTGTTTATTTCCTTCAAGACACAATTTAAAATTATACCCATATTTGTGTACTTGTGTGCTTAACCTTTGTCCTTGGCTTGAAACTTTGCACTCAGCAAAGGCTGTGGCCATATCTGGTTTGCTCATCTTCCATACAAGTAGTGCCAAGCACTGGTTGGGTGCACGGTAGATGCTCAATAAGGATTTGTTGAATGACAATATCAATCTAGATCTTGAGCCCACAAAGACAGGGGACAGATGTGGGACCCCCTGTTGCTTTAAAAAATAGCACTTTGTATAATATATATCCCTTCAATGCACTTTCACATCTATTATCATAATAAGTGCATAATTAGCTAGAAAAGCATTGGAAGGCCCATTTGACAGATGAAGAAAATGAGGCACAAAGAGAGTTGACTAAAATGTCAGAGTAAGAACTAAAGCCAAAATCTCTGAACTACCCATCTGTATATCTTAAGTAGTATATGTAAATGTTCTGTCTCTAGATCAAACTTGCAGTGGGGAGGAGTGCTTAATAGTTAAGTGCTCAGGCTCTAGGGATAGACTGCTAGCGTTCCTAATGAGATCCAACAGTCAACTTGCTGTGTGACTTTGGGCAAGTTACTTAACTTCCCTAAGCTCCAGCTTCTCCATCTCTAAAGTGGAAATAACAATATCTATCTAAAGAGGTTACAGTGAGGCTCTGAAGATATATATATATAGTGATATATATATATATATAGTGATACACATGATACACACACACACACATCCAGTGCTGAGCATGGTCCATGAGAAGCACTCAAAGTTGGTCATTGTTTGTGGAAGTTTTCTGAGAATAATGATTATATTTCCTCCTCTCCGGTAACTCGAACAGCACAGGGCCCTTCACAGTGATGTTCAACACAGATGCTTAACACAACTTCTGGCAACACTGGAATTTTTGTTTTCTTGAATTTATTCTTATCTGTGAATACTATTACCTTTGAGGAATGAAAAAAAAGTGTAATATGTACCTTCGGTGTGACCACTCCCATGTGTAATGCTTTAAGACCTGATAATTAGGAGCAGACTTCTAGACGCCTGTTTTCTCTTAGTTCACTCATTTGAGAGTCCATTTTCCTGTCCCTCTTTGGAAGAGTGTAATTGATATAACTTGCATCCTCAAACTACCTTTATTCTGGGATGGCTATATATACTATAGCCATGGCAGTTCCTGTGAATTGACCTAATAAGGTATTGAATTAATGGGGTAATCTCTACCCCCGTAGGATAGGATAGAAAATTATAGAGTAGCATGCAAAGGAGGAAGGTTAGTTCTCTTTATGATGGAATTCTAAAGCAGTTTATTAGAATGGAAAAATCACATGCCCTTTGAAAAACTGCTTTATGCAGGAGAAAGTGATAATTTAAAATAAGCCTACAAAAGAGAAGTAAAGGTCATGACATTTTATCTAATTTGGTTGGTCCTTTTAAAACTATGTCATGCTGTAATTTTTTTGTCTCCTGCAGTTATGAATATAAACATATAGGAATAATAGCCCCTCGTGAAACTTGTGAAACATATGAGTGCAAATTTAAATGAAGGTTTCCTTGGAAAGCTCGCACAAATGACTAATGGGTTGCAGTCTGTTAGAACAGACAAGAATGCTTTGTTTAACTATGCATGGTGATGCCTCTTCCCTTTTTGTGATCGTTTATTAACAATGTTATGTAACTACCTAAAGTATGAATCTGCAAGTAAGAACTTGTTAAAAACACAGTAAAAGCATTTTTACCTATGCTATTTCCTTTTCTTTCTTTCTTTTTTTTTTTTTTAGATTATTTACTTATTTATTTGTCAGAGAGAGAGAGCACCAGCAGGGGGAGAGGCACGCAGAGCAGGCAGAGGGAGAAGTAGGCTCCCCGTCGAGCATGGAGCCTGATGTGGCACTCGATCCCAGGACCTGGGGATCATGACCCGAGCCCAAGGCAGCCGCTTAACCAACTGAGTCACCCAGCCATCCCTATTCTGTTTCTTTTACAGAATTCAGTAAACCATTAAATGCATAGAACAGAATAGTATCTATCTTAATGTTCAGTGATTCTTTCAGTTTTCATCAAAATGCTATAAATTAATCAGTTTAATAGGTTCTCTTTTATCTACAGTACATTTTTTAGAAATGATGAATTCGTTCTCTAGCATTCTCTAAAAATGGCCAATGAGATTTTTTTAATGAATAATTTGAACTTACTATTTATCCATATTTAATGTGTTTTAATTCATTACAGCTATTATTCATTACAACAATTTGCTGCTCAAATTGTTCCATATTGGGTCAGTAGAAATGTCTTTCAAGTTTGCTTCTGAGTCATTTTGACATGATCCTATTAATTTTTGATAACTTCTTTGCTTTCTGGTAGGATAAAATGGTCCAAGTCTCAATGTGTATATATTCTACTTCAGACCTAGAGTTAGCCATTTCTATAAGAAGCGCGGTTCCTTTTAGTAAGAAACTGTATTTAGAAACTACAATCTATTTGCTCAAGGTGTTTGTTACTGAGTTAGTCATTATTTGTAGGCTTTTCCAGAAAGCTACTTTTAACAAAAATTCTAATCGATTCATTTATTGTATGTAATATCTCATTCTATCACCTCACTTTATATATTTTTAAAGATTTTATTTTTTTTATTTGAGAGAGAGAGAGCGAGCACATGCAGGCAGAGTGGGAAAGGGAAAAGCAGGCCCCTCACTGAGCAGAGAGCCCATTGCTGGGCCCAGTCCCAAGACCCCAGGATCATGACCTGAGCCAAACGCAGATGCTTAACTCACTGAGCCACCCAGGCATCCTATCACCTCACTTTAAAATGTCTTGCTTTCCCCAAGTTCTTTGTGACTCTTTTTATGGTCTTTAACACTCATTTTTCTACATTTATTTTTAGAGAGTATACTTTTCCTCCTCTGAATAAAAAACTTTTTAAAATATTTTACTTATTTGACAGGGAGAGAGAGTACAAGCAGGGGAAGCGGCAGGGAGAGGGATTTCTTCAGGGAGTTTGTATGGTGTCATTCTAAAGGAGCAGGCATTGGTATCAGATTACCTGGATTTAAATCCATAATGTGGGAAATTAATTTGATGCATCCTATCAGGCAAGCTATCCTAGACTAGGTCATGGTGCAGAAAAGCTCACAGATCAAAAAGAAATTACAGTGTATTGAATCATCTTAAAACACAAAGCTAGAAGCAAAGGGGTAAGGATAGATTGAAATATTTATGAATGGGTCCAAGCCACATGGAGGACCACATTACCTGAATCCCATGTTCTACAATGTGCATATGGATGTTCTCTCTCTCTCTCTCTCTGCCACATCAGTCTTCCCTGTTGATAATGTGATTACAAAGACCAAAGTCAAGACTGAATGAGGTGCTTAGCAAGAAGATGACTGAAGCAGACAGTCACGTTTTTCAGGAGCAGCTTGGTCAAGTGCTTCAGGTCAAAAGCTGTAGCTTGCTAATTAGCCTGCTTAGCAGCTGTGGATTGAGCACATGTGGAGACAGAGTGGGAGCATAAGGGGGGTCACTATGGGTTCCTGATTTTGAAGATAATATTAAGACATGAAAAAGATATTGTGGTTACGTTTAGAAAAAAAATTTTTTTTAAGATTTATTTATCTTAGAGAGAGAAAGAGAAAGTGAGGGGAAGGGCAAGGGGAGAGGGAGAGAATCTCGAGCAGACTCCCCACTGAGCATGGAGTGGGCCCATGCAGGGCTCAGTTTCACGACCTTGAAATCATGACCTGAGCCAAAATCAAGAGTCAGGCGTCCAACCTACTGAGCCACCCAGGCACCTCTGTTTAGAAAAAACTTTAAAGAGATGTGGGTTTGAAACAAAGCAGGAGAGCTTGACAGTATGATTTTAGCTCATTGGGTTGGTAGAACCGTTGCCTGACATTTCTGTTTCTTGCTTCTAAACCCACACAAACAATTCAGAAGGTGGTGTACAGGGGGTGCTCTTCAGAAATAGGCTCCTTGGGATTTTTCCAGTAGTTCATGGACTGAGGGTGGTTGGGGTAAGACAGAGAGTGAGACGTAGGTGTACAGGGTTGTGGGAGAAACATCACATTCACCACTACAATGATTTGATGGTTTTACGGGAAAATATCCTTTAAAAAGTAGGAGTTGAGCAAAAAAAAAAAAAAAAAAAAAAAGTAGGAGTTGAGCCAGCTTAAACTTGATTCCTAGTTTCATGACAAGTTTATGGTACTGAGGACAAGCTTATTAAAGCTATAACTATGATTATCAATAAGTTCTATCTACTTTACAATGCATTGTTTTTAACAAGCATTGATTCTTTTGAAAATCTGAATGTAGGTAGTGTGCCTGGGTGACTCAATCAGTTAAGCGTTTGCCTTCAGCTCAGGTCATGATCCTAGGGTTCTGGGATCAAGCCCTGCACCAGACTCCCTGCTGCTTCTTCCTCCCCCTCTACTTCTGCCCACCCCTGCCCAACTTGTACGTGCTCTCTCTCTCTCAAATAAATGAATAAAAATCTTTAAAAAAAAAATCAGGAAAGAAAGTCCTGATGTAGGGGCACTTGGGTGGCTCAGTAGATTAAGCATCTGCCTTTGGCTCAGGTCATGATCTCAGGGTCCAGAGATTCTGCCCCGCATCATGCTCCCTGTTTAGTGGGGCGTCTGCTTCTCCCTCTCCCCCTTGATCCTGCTCTATCATTCTCTCAAATAAAATAAATAAAATCTTTTTTTTAAAAAAAAAGAAGCATCAAAATATATAAAGCAAATATTAATGGAACTAAAAGGATAAATCGACAGTAATACAATAATAGTAGGGGGTAAATAAATAATAAATAAATAGGGGGTAAATAAAAGTAGAACACTACTTTCATCAACGAATAGATTAATAAAGAAAGATCAACCTTAAATAAAACATTAGGCCAAATGGACTTAATAGACGTATATGGAACATTCCATCCAAAAGCAGGAACTTATTTTCCTCAACTAAAAATGGACTATTATCCAGGATTGGTCATATATCTGGTAACAAAACAAGTCTCAATGAATTCAAGAAGAATGAAATTATATCAAGCATCTTCTCCAAACACAATGGTATGAAACTAGAAATCAATTATAAGAAAACTAGAAAAACTGCAAAAATGTGGAGTTTAAACAACATGCCACTAAACAACCAATGGACCACTGAAGAAATCAAAGAACAAATAAAAAATTGAGAGAGACAAATAAAAACAGAAAAATGATCTACCAAAATCTGTGGAATACTGCTGAAGTAGTTCTTAGAGGAAAGTTCATAGCAACACAGGCCTACCATAAGAAAAAAGTAAAATCTCAAACAATCTAACTTTATACCTAAAGGAACTAGAACAAGAAAGACAAAGCCCAAACTTGGTAAAAGAAAGGAAATAAAGAGCAAAAATTAATGAAATGGATACTAAAAGAAAAAATAGATCAATGAAATTAATAGCTGTTTCTTTGAAAAGATGAACAAAATTGACAAACTTTTAGCTAGACTATGAAAAAAAAGAGGACTCAAAATCAGAAATAGTAGAGGAAAAGTTACAACTAATACCACGGAAATACGAAGGATTTATCATAATTATATGCCAACTGGTCAACAAAGAAGAGATGCATAAATTCCTAGAAACATACAGAATTCCAAGACTAAATCATGAAGAAATAGAAAATTGGAATAGATTGATTACTAGGAAGGAGATTGACTTAATAAAAATCTCCCAACAACCAAAAGTCTAGGACCAGACAACTTCACAGGTTAATTCTACCAAACATTTAAAGATTTAACACATGTCCTTTTCAAACCCTTGCCACGTCTGCTTAAACCCACACAGTCTGATCTGGAAGTATGACCTTGATATGTGCCGCCAGTGTTTCCATCAGTACGCAAAGGATATAGGTTTCATTAAGTTGGATTAAATGAACTTCCTTAAACAGGTCATCCAAGATACCTACCTTAACTGCAGATATCCAAGATACCTACCTTAATGCCAACTCATTGTACATAAAATAAAAATACTCCAATTATGAGTGCTTTAATGTGGGGAGAAAAAAGGACCATAGGCAAATCATGGACATTTGGGGAAAATGTACAAAGAATATATGTTACATCACTTGCAGAAATTATTTCCTGCTTCCATCCTTGTAGAACCAAAATACACACACAAACGGCGACCATGCTGTACACCTTTGCTTTCTGAAATACACATTTTGCTTTCTGAAATATATTAAGCACATTTTTTTCCATGTCATTAATAACTTTCAAAACCATGAAAAAAAAATGCCCTCGGAACTGAGATCCGATCTGACTTACAGATTATCCACATGCTATCTTGTCTGTTTGAGTCACTTTTCTCTTTTTTCCTTTCAAGGTTATCAAAAAAATCATAGTGCTATCAAAAAGGGAAGGTCTTTATTGCTCCTTGCAGCAATGTGACTGTAATATATGCATCTGTTCTAGACAGTCTAGTGATACAACATTGAGCTCTGTCATCAGCTTACAAAAGCTGACTCGTTTGCAAAACTACAACAAGATGAAGCGTTGCCGTGGCATTGACTTTTACCCCAGTTAGATAAATCATTAACTCAGGCACTCTGTGGTACAGGATATTTGACTAACCTTGTAAACCAAGCCAGGGAGCAAAAGTAGAGTCTATGGCAGCCTTCCCGTCTGGAGCAACACAGGAGGAAAAATAATTTAGTGAGGCATTCCAAGCACCATGTGCCCAAGTCCAGCAGTTGGTTCTCTCACTAAACATGTCTTCCCTCTGATCTGTAAGGGGAAAAACATCGTTAGGAAAAGATTTTAAATGATTGTAAAGAAAAGCCCAACCAGAAGATCCCTTTTCCCTCTATTAACTAGGGGGAAACTTTCAGGAGGGGCTGAGGGGGCTGTTGATTTATATACTTACTACACAATGTCAAAAAATGATTTAAGGAAAGTTGAAACGTTTTATTTTTTCCAAAAATGAGCTTTCTCTTTTCAGGGCCGGGCAGCTACTTCTGGGTCATCCTGTGCGTTCTTGGGCAGCTGCGGGGAATAAGAAGGATCATTTAGTGCTGTGAGCTTCCTCAGCCAGAAGGGGGCGAGCAAAAACAGATGCCGAGGATTTCAATGAAGTCAGGTGTCTGGTATTCACATCTATTGGAGATGGCCAGATTCACCTACCCAAAGGGAGCCTGGGGAAACTGCCTCAAAAACTTAGAGCAGCTCTCCACAGCTCAACAAATTAAGCACAAACTCTGTGTTCTTCAAGGTTGGCTCCGGATGAGTGCTTCAGTTAAAGCAGCTGGTGCGTTTTGGTTCTTGGTGGGGAAGTGCAAAAGGCACACCCAGGTGATTGCAACAGTCTGGGTAGTGAGGGCAGCGACAGTTTTGTTAAGCAACCATGCTTCCTCTGACCAGCTTCGCTGTGAAAAGTCTATTGCTCTTGAGGGAGGACCCTGTGAGAAGAAAGCAGAGAGAGCCAACATTGGTAAAGAAAGATAAACCCCCTAAAATGGCTTTCTCTGGATTCAAATTTAGGCAGTTATTTTCAGCTATCCTCAACACTCCTCCCTGGATCTTGTTATTACCTGGAAAGAAACTAGAGTACTTTCAGGATTTCCCCATTTTTCAACTACCAGCAGATACAAGTCATGGATTAAAAATCCTCATCTGATTTCATTTCACCAAATGGGTAATATTTTTCTACTTCCTGTCAACAAAATATCATATGCTAGGCTAGCTGACTAACCATTTTTGGTGGTATCTACATTTATTTTTCATCAGCTATATAGGAAATATTTAAAGACAAAAGTGGCTCCAATTTAGCTTTCTGACCTGCATAGGAAACTCCCAGCCCAATCCAGGGTATTTGCCCATGTCCTACGCAGTGTCTGGAATATAGTGCTTTGCAAATAAATCTAAATATGAAAAATAAAGTAGGGCACCTGGGTCGCTCAGTTGGTAAGTGTCTGCCTTTGACTCAAGTCATTATCCCAGGGTCCTGGGATGGAATGGAGACAGACCTGCACTGGGATCCCTGCTCAATGAGGTGTCTGCTTCTCCCTCTGCCCCTCCCCCCTGCTCATGATCTCCTCCCACAAATAAATAAAATCTTTAAAAAGAAAAAGAAAGTCATAAAACATTAGGAGAAAATATGAGAGAATATTTGTATGACCTTGAGGGTGTGGCAGTCGTCTTAAGGAAAATGAGAAACCCAGAAAAATTAAAGGAAAAAAATAGCCATATTTGACTACATAAAAATAAATTTTTTTGCAAGGCAAGAGAAACCTAATCAAAGTGTACATTACATTCATCAAAGTGAAAAGAAAATGTGAGGGGAAAATGTTTGCAATAAAAATGATGGAAAATGGCAAATATCTTAATAAACTAAGGCTTCAACAAATTAATAAACAAGAGATAAAACAATAAAAAATGAGCCAGTGTTATGAAAAGGCAATTCATAAAAGAGGAAATAGGAGGGAGGAGGAAGCAAGATGGAGGAGGAATAGGGGACTGAAATATCATCAGGTCCCAGGAGTTCAGCTAGATAGTTATCAAACTATTCTGAACATCTACAAACTCAACAGGAGGTGGAAGAGAAGAGCAGCAATCCTAGGAACAGAAAATCAACCACTTTCCAGAAGGTAGGACGAGCAGAGAAGTGAATCTGAAGTGATGGGAAGATAGACCGTGGGGGGGAGGGGCTGGCTCCTGGCAAGTGAGAGAGCAGTGGAACGCAAAATTGGAACTTTTAGAGTCTGCTCTGCTGAAGGATGTCGTTCCAGAGGCTAAGTGGGGTGGTGGAGCCCTCATGGGGACAATGTGGTCTCAGGACCCACGGGGTCACAGAAAGACCAGGGGTGTCTGAGTGCGGCAGAGCTCCCAAGTAACAGAGTGGGGAAGCCAATGGCAGAGACAGAGCCAAGAAGTGAGCTCTCATTTCAGGCTTACCTTAGACCATGATACAAAGCACATTTGCGCCACTGCTCTTCGAGCAGGGACTCCACAAGTGGCAGATCCGAGGAGACCCCCTCCTTCTTCCTCCGGGAGGAGCGGCGCAGAGCGTGCTGCAGGAATCCGCTAGGTTTGGAGACTCCAAACGGGGCCGTGCACCAGTGATAGAAACACTCGGATCACAGGCCAGCTGAGCTCAGAGTGCGGCCAAAGAGCAGGGAGACCAGAGGGATTGACTGCTTTTCTCTGAGGGCGCACTGAGGGGTGGGCCAGAGCTCTTGGCTCCTACCGGCCGGAGATTGGGAGGCCGCCATTTTCATTCCCCTCCTCCAAAGCTGTACGGAAAGCGTTCAGGGAACAAAAGCTCCCGAGACCAAAACTGCACAGATTACTTAGCTTGGCCCCTGGCGAGGGCGGTGCAACACTGCCTTGGGCAAAGACATTTGAGAATCATTGCAACAGGTCCCTCCCCCAGAAGATCAGCAAGAACATCCAGCCAAGACCAAGTTCACCGATCAATGAGAATCACGAAACTCCAGAGCTAAGAGAAAGAAACACATAGAATTCATGGCTTTTATCCCATGATCCTTTAGTCTTTCAAAGTCAAATTTTTTTCATTTTATTTTTTCTTGTTCCATTTTTTAATTTTTCCTCTTTCCTGTTTTAATGTTTTTTAACTATTTTATCTTATCAATACCTTTTTAAAAAATATTTTTAAATTTTCATTGTTATAGTCATATTTTATCCCTTCATTGTATTTAACCTTATTTTTTGTATACATATAGGTTTTTTTCTTTAAAATTTTGATACAATTTCTCCAAATAGATCAAAATATACCCTAAATCTAGTGCATGGCTTTGTTCTAGTCTCTAGCCTGATCACATTTTTTCCTCTTTTTTTTTTCTTTTTTCAACCTACTTCTTATCCTTTTTTAGAATCTTTTTGAATTTTCATCTGTACAGTCATATTCCATCCCTTCATTGTGTTTACCCTTATTTTTGTATTTATAGAAGTTTTTCTTTCTCTAAAATGTTGGGAGGTAGTTTCTTCTAAGAGACCAGAATACACCCAAAATCAAGTATGTGGCTCTGTTCTATTCACCAGTCTAATATATATATATATAGACATATATATAGATATATATGTATATGTATAATTTTTAATTTATTTTTTATTTTTTTACTTTTTTCTACCCTTTCTTCTCTCCACGGTTTTTGGTCTCTTCTGATTTGGTTAGCATATATTTTTCTGGGGTCTTTGCCACCCTTTTAGTATTTTGTTCTCTCATTCATCTATTCTTAATCTGGATAAAATGACAAGGCAGAAAAACTCACCACAGAAAAAAGAACAAGAGGCAGTACTGATGGCTAGGGACCTAATCAATATGGACATTAGTAATATGTCAGAACTAGAGTTCAGAATGACAGTTATCAAGGTGCTAGCTGGGCTCAAAAAAAGCTTGGAAGATATTAGAGAATCCCTTTCTGGAGAAATAAAAGAACTAAAATCTAACCAAGTTGAAATTTAAAAAGCTATTAATGAGGTGCAATAAAAAATGGAGGCTCTTACTGCTAGGATAGATGAGGCAGAAGAGAATTAGTGATATAGAAGACCAAATAACAGAGAATAAAGAAGCTGAGCAAAAGAGAGACAAACAACCACTGGACTACGAGGGGAGAATTTGAGAGATAAGTGATACCATAAGATGAAACACTATTAGAATAATTGGGATCCCAGAAGAAGAAGAAAGAGAGAGGGGTAGAAGGTATATTGGAGCAAATTATAGTAGAGCATTTCCCTAATATGGCAAAAGGAACAAGCATCAAAATCCAGGAGGCACAGAGAACCTCCCCTCGAAATCAATAAAAATAGGTCCACACCCCATCATCTAATAGTAAAACTTACAAGTTTTAGTGACAAAGAGAAAATTCTGAAAGCAGCTCAGGACAAGAGTCGATAACATACAATGTTAGAAATAGTAGATTGGCGGCAGACCTATCCACAGAGACCTGGCAGGCCAGAAAGGACTGGCATGATTTATTCAGAACACTAATCAAGAAAAATATATATCCAAGAATACTATATCCAGCTAGGCTGTCATTAAAAATGGAAGGAGAGATAAAAAGCTTCCAGGACAAACAAAAATTAAGAGAATTTGCAAACACCAAACCAGCCCTCAGGTAATATTGAAAGAGGTCCTCTAAGCAAAGAGAGAGCCTAAAAGTAACAGACCAGAAAGGAACAGAGACAATATACAGTAACAGTCACCTTACAGGCAACACAATGGCACTAAATTCATATCCTTCAATACCTACCCGGAATGTAAATGGGCTAAATGCCCCAATCAAAAGACACAGGGGATCAGAATGGATAAAAAAAAAAAAGACCAATTGATATGCTGTCTACAAGAAACTCATTTTAGAGCCAAAGACACCTCCAGATTTAAAGTGAGGGAGTGGAAAACAATTTACCATACAAAGGGACATCAAAAGAAAGCTGGGGTGGCAATCCTTATATCAGATAAATAAGATTTAAGACAAAGACTATAATAAGAGATGAGGAAGGACACTATATCATACTTAAAGGGTCTGTCCAACAAGAAGATCTAACAATTTCAAATATCTATGACCCTAACAGCCACTTATGTAAGCAGCCACTTACATAAGCCAATTATATAAACCAATAGAAACCAATAACAAAATCAAAGAAACACATTGAAAATAATACGATAATAGTAGAAGGAAAACTTCCAAACTCATTTTATGAGGCCAGCATTACCTCGATCCCAAAACCAGACAAAGAACCCATCAAAAAGGAGAGTTCAGACCAATATCCTTGATGAACATGGATGCAAAAATTCTCACCAAAATACTAGCCAATAGGATCCAACAGTATATTAAAAGGTTTATTCACCAGGACCAAGTGGGATTTATTCCTGGGCTGCAAGGTTGATTCAACATCCACAAATTGATCAATGTGATACAATACATTAATAATAGAAAAAACAAGAACCATATGATACTCTCAATAGGTGCTGAAAAAGCATTTGACCAAGTACAGTATCCTTTCCTGATCAAAACTCTGCACAGTGTAGGCGTAGAGGGTACACACCTCAATATCATCAAAGCTATCTATGAAAAACCCACCACAAATATCATTCTTGATGGGGAAAAACTGAGAGCTTTCCCCCTAAGGTCAGGAACATGGCAGGGATGTCCACTATCACCACTGCTATTCAACATAGTACTAGAAATCCTAGCCTCTGCAATCAGACAGCAAAAAGAAACTAAAGACATCTGAATCAGCAAAGAAGAAGTCAAACTCTGCATTGCAGATGCTGTGATACTTTATGTGGAAAACCCAAAAGACTCCACTTCAAAACTTCTAGAACTCATACAGGAATTCAGTAAAGTGTCAGGATATAAAATCAATGCACAGAAATCAATTGCATTTCTATACACCAGAGACAAGACAGAAGAAAGAGAAATTAAGGAGTCGATCCCATTTACAATTGTACCCAAAACCATAAGATACCTAGAAAAAGTCTAACCAAAGAGGCAAAGAATCTGTACTCAGAAAACTATAAAGTACTCATGAAAGAAATTGAGGAAGACATAAAGAAATGGAAAAACGTTCCATGCTCATGGATTGGAAGAGCAAATATTGTGAAAATGTGTATGGTACCTAAAGCAATCTACATATTTAATGCAATCCCTATCAAAATACCATCAAATTTTTAAAAAGAAATGTAACTAATAACCTAAAATTTATATGGAACCAGAAAAGACCCCGAATAGCCAGAGGAATGTTGAAAAAGAAAACCAAAGTTGGTGGCATCACAATTCCAGACTTCAAGCTCTATTACAAGGCTGAAATCATCAAGACAGTATGGTACCAGCACAAAAACAGACACATAGATCAATCAAACAGAATAAAGAGCCCAGAAATGGACCCTCAACTCTATGGTCAACTAATCTTTGACAAAGCAGGAAAGAGTATCCAATGGAAAAAAGACAATCTCTTCAACAAATGGTTTTGGGAAAATTGGACAGCCACATACAGAAGAATGAAACTGTACCATTTCCTTATACCACAAAATAACCTCAAAATGGATGAAAGACCTAAATGTGAGACAGGAATCCATCAAAATCCTTGAGGAGAACACAGGCACCAACCTCTTTGACCTCAGCTACAGCAACTTCTTCCTAGAAACATCGCCAAAGGCAAGGGAAGCAAGGGCAAAAATGAACTATTGGGACTTCATCAAGATCAAAAGCTTTTGCACAGCAAAGGAAACAGTCAACAAAACCAAAAGACAACTGACAGAATGGGAGAAGATATTCGCAAATGACACATCAGGTAAAGGGCTAGTATCAAAAATCTATAAAGAACTTCCCCCTGGACTGGGGGACATTGTTTCCTTCCACATCTAGAGAAACTATCGTAACTTCCTTTTTCTAACAGCAATAAAGAGGTGTCCTAGGCCCCCCCCAAAAAAATCTATAAAGAACTTATCAAACTCAATACCCAAAGAACAAATAATCCAATCAAGAAATGGGCAGAAGACATGAACAGACATTTTGCAAAGAAGACATCCAGATGGCCAACAAACATGAAAAAGTGTTCAACATCACTTGGCATCAGGGAAATACAAATCAAAACCACAATGAGATACCACCTCACACCAGTCAGAATGGCTAAAATTAACAAGTCGGAAATGACAGATGTTGGTGAGGATGCGGAGAAAGGGGAACTCTCCTACACTGTTGATGGGAATGCAAGCTGGTGCAGCCACTCTGGAAAACAGTATGGAGGTTCCTCAAAAGGTTGAAAATAGAGCTAGCCTATGACCTAGCAATTGCACTACCTGGTATTTACCCTAAATCTTCAGGGTAACGTAGTGATCTGAAGGGGCACGTGCACCCGAATGTTTATAGCAGCAATGTCCACAATAGCCAAACTATGGAAAGAACCAAGATGTCCATCAATAGTTGAATGAATAAAGAAGAGGTGGTATATATACAATGGAATACTATGCAGCCATCAGAGGAAACAAAACCTTGCCATTTGCAACAAAGTGGATGGAACTAGAGGGTATTATGCTGAGCGAAATAAGCCTATCAGAGAAAGACAATTATCATATGATCTCTCTGATATGAGGAATTTGAGAGGCAGGGTAGGGTGCTGTGGTGGGTAGGGAAAGAAAAAATGAAACAAGATTGGATCGGGAGGGAGGCAAACCATAAAAGATTCTTAATCTCATTAAATAAACTGAGGGTTGCTGGGGGGTGGGGGTGTAGGGATAGGGTGTCTGGATTATGGACGTCGGGGAGGGCATGTGCTATGGTAAGTGCTGTGAAATGTGTAAGCTTGATCATTCACAGACCCCCGTACCCCTGGTGCAAATAATACATTATATGTTAATTTAAAAAAAAAGAGGAAATAGGAAAAGGTGCTCAGTTTCGCTGGGAGTCAGGAAAATGTAGAAACATAAATATATGCATGAAAAGGTTTAGAAAACCCAGTCTATGAGGGGTTGCCTCAAGGTCCAGGGACCTAGGGGAGGGCAATAAGCCTGGACTTAGACGTCAAAAGGGCTTTCAACTTTAACCGCAATGCTTTATTTCTTCTATTAAAATACATTAAGATTTATGGGGAATGTGATAAAATGGTAACCGTTATCAAAATTGAGTTTTATCTTTTGGTTAACATGCATGTGCATTTCTATTAGGTATATGACTAGGAGTAGAATTACAAGGTCATAGATATCTGTAGGTCTAAAAATAGTTCTGTTTCTAAATATGGGTATTGGTCATAGGGGTGTGCTCAGTTTATGAAAATTCACTGAGATATATACTTATGATAGGTGCATTTCAGTAAAAAGTTAAATAGGGCAGCTCTACTTCAAAGCCACCAGCATGACTAAATTAAAACAGAAGAAAATACCAAGTGTTGGTAAGGGTATACAGCAAGTGGGTTATTCATGTATTACTAGTGGAAATATACCTCCATATAATCCCTTTGGAAAACTGACATTATCTATGAACAGTGAATATATATGTACTCCATGATCTGACGATTCTGCTCACAGGTAGACACACCCAACAGAAATTTGTCTGTATAGTTACCAAATGACATGCATAAGATTTATGAGCTACTATTTTTTCAATATATTTTTAACAACTTTATTTGAAAGATCTTGGCATATATATATTTGAGGTGTGCAACTTGGTGTTTTGATATATTGTGATACCATTCTTTTTTTTTTTTAAGATTTTTATTTATTTATTTGATAGAGAGAGAGAGATCACAAGTAGGCAGAGAGGCAGACAGAGGGAGAGGGGGAAGCAGGCTCCCCACCAAGCAGAGAGCCCTATGCGGGGCTCGATCCCAGGACCCTGAGATCATGACCTGAGCTGAAGGCAGAGGCTTTAACCCACTGAGCCACCGAGGCGCCCCTTGTGATACCATTCTTAAACCATCAGATTGAGAGGAAAAGAAATTATGGTACATCCAAGATAGGAACTTTACACAAATTTATACATATTAAGTTGGTGCGATATCCCTGAGAAGTTAAATGAAGAAAACAAGTTACATATAAATTGTCTTCATTTTTTCAAGGATAAAAAACAATGGCAAAACCCCTTTTATGTGCATGGAGGTATGTAAGATCAAGAAGGAAAGACTCCAAGTAAGTTAATCAAACTTTTAATATGAGAGGGTAAGGTTAAATGGGGAATGAGGAGAGAGGTGATTAGCTTTTTCTTTAGTTAGCTCCGTATTGTTTGACTTGCTAAAACTAGAATTGTTTATAAGGTAATTATTTTTGAGGTGATCCATATACAATAAAATTCACCATTTTAAAGTATATAGTTCGGTAATTTTTAGTAGGTTCACCAAGTTGCACAAGCATTGCCACTAAGAACATTTTCATAACTCCCCTTTCTACCCGCTGCTGAAACACATACCCACTAGCAGTCACTCCCTATCCCTCCCCCCTCCCAGCCTCTGGCAACCATTAGTCTACTTTCTGTCTCTGTAGATTGTGTATTATGCACATTTCATACAAATAGAATCATGTAATATGTATGTGACTTTTTGTGTCTGGCCTCTTTCCCTTGGTATGTTTCTGAGGTTATAGCATGTATCAGTGGTTCATTCCTTTTTATGGCTAAATAAGATTCCATTGAATGGATATAGTATGTTTTATTTATCCATTCAATACCTGCTGAATTCAACACCTGATACCACTTGGATACTCCAGAATAATCTTATTTTAAGGTCATCTGAATAGCAACTTAATTTCCCTTTACCTTCTAAAGCCAATATAGTCACAGATTCTGGGGATTAGGATGTGGACAACTTTTCTCTGGGCGGGGGGCATTATTCTGTCTACCAAGTTCCTTATCGCAAACTTTGGATCAGGGGACCCCTCTTACACAGTTGGTGGGAATGCAAACTGGTGCAGCCACTCTGGAAAACAGTATGGAGTTTCCTCAAAAAGAAATAGAACTACCCTATGACCTACCAAATTGCACTACTAGGTATTCATCCAAAGGATACAACCATAGTGATTTGAAAGGTCACCTGAACCCCAGTGTTCATAGCGGCAATGTCCACAATAGCCAAACTATGAAAGGAGCCAAGATGTCCTTCAACAGATGAATGGATAAAGAAGTGGATTGAAATGGTGTGTATATATACATATATATATACATACACACACACACACACACACACACACACACACACACACACACACTGGAATATTACTCAGTCATCAAAAGAATGAAATCTTGCCATTTGCAATGATGTGGATGGATGGAACTAGAGGGTATTATACTAAGGAAAATAAATCAGTCAGAGAAAGACAATTATCATATGATTTTATTCATATGTGGAATTTAAGAAACAGAACAGATGAACTTAGGGGAAGGGAGGTAAAAATAAAATAAGATGAAATCAGAGAGGGAGACAAACCATAGAGATTCTTAATTATAGGAAACAAACTGAGGGTTGATGGAGGGGAGGCAAGTGGGGGGATGGAGTAGCTGGGTGATGGACGTTAAGAAGGGCACTTGTTGTGATGAGCACTGGGTGTTATATATGTAAGTGATGAATCCCTAAATTTTATACCTGAAACCAATACTACACTATGTGTTACCTGACTTGAATTTAAATAAAAACTTGGAAGGAAAAAAATAACCAAAAAGAATTAAAAAGCCCAAAAGCTTTGGATCTGAGTGCAAATATTTTTTTTTAAAGATTTTATTTATTTATTTGACAGAGAGAGAGAGAGAGAGAGAGACCACAAGTAGGCAGAGAGGCAGGCAGAGAGAGAGGGGGAAGCAGGCTCCCTGCCGAGCAGAGAGCCCAATGTGGGGCTCGATCCCAGGACCCTGAGATCACGACCCGAGCCAAAGGCAGAGGCCCTAACCCACTGAGCCACCCAGGCGCCCCGCAAATATTTTTCAATAGTTTACACTGATGTTGGTTAAATGAGATTTAAGATCGTATAGCAAGTAAGGGCTTGCTAGGCAGAGGACACAGGTCTTTAAATTCCTTCTGTGGTGATTCACTTGCTTCATTTTTCATTCAAGAAGTACATACTGAAGGACCCCTGGTTGGCTCAGTTTGTTAAGCCTCCGACTCTTGATTTTGGCTCAGGTCATGATTGTAGAGTCCTCGGATCAAACTCGGGGTTGGGCTCCATGCTCAGTGGCGAGTCTGCTTAAGGATTTCTCTCCCTCTCCCTCTGCCCTTCCCCCTGCTTGCACTCTCTCTCTCTCTCTCAAATAAATAAATCTTAAAGAAGTATACATTGAGCATATGGATGATGTGGCATATAACATTATGCTGTTTTAATAATGGCATTTTAGAATTAACCAGCTTATTGGGCTTTGAGTTCAAGATCTCCAAAATTTCAGACCTTTAAGTAATTTTCAAAGAAAATGTAAAGATGGCTGATTACTTATAAGGAACTGACAATGCAAAGCTTACTAATCACGTGAAATCAAAAGTCAGTCAATGACCCAGACTGTGAAGCTAAGGCAGGAAGTGCTGATTGGCATATGGGCTAGTAGGAAAGGAGCAAGGGAGGTGGAGCACAATCAATGTTAAATCACCACCAGTCCTTGCTGGCGTGCTCATGAAATGGGCAGGGGTCTTAAAAGAAACGGATGTTTCTAGATGCCAGATCAGATGTCAAAACAGAGGGAAATGTATCCGTGCAATAGCAACCAGAGAAGCTCAGTATGTGGCTGAAACAAGGGAAAAACCAACAACACGTAGAAGACATGTATTTCATAGTTCTTTCATGTATTCAGCCATTGAACCAGCAGAGACTCCAGGCATTGTACTAGGGGTCAGGAACATGGCTCTGAATAAGGCATGGAATCCCCTACTGCAAACCACCTCCCGGCCAGCTCCTCCCCTGCTTGAGCGCTGCCACTCAGGGAAGGGGTGGGGCTGAGAAACCTGTGCGCGCTCCAAACCTGCCGCCTCCCCCTCCATCGGCAGCCGCACTCCTGGGACCCGCCCCTGTCCTGTCCTCTTCAGTTCTCAGTGTCTCCCCTTCCCCCACCTTCCTGCCACAGAGCTTGGCTTCTCCCCTCCTCCCATCTCCCTTCCCCCAGCTACCAAGATAATCCTCAAACTGCAATAAGCCCAAACAGCCCACTTCCCGGGTTGGATTTTTTAAGGAATGCTATCAGGGTGAGGCCGGAGTGGTATGCAGGCCTGAAAGAAGGCAGGAGAGGCGGGTGTAGGGGCTGGGAGGGAAGGAGGAGCAAGAAGTCTCCAGTCCCCGTCATCTTCATAGGGCAGGGTAGTGAAGTGGTTAGAATCCTATTGTCTGAAAGTCCGGGTTGCCTGAGTTCAAGCGCAGTTTTTCCCCTCACAGCCGGAACCACCTTAGAATCTGTCCCTCAACCTCTCTGTTCCCATTTCCCCCACCCGTAACACTGGAAGAATAGTGATTTGGAAGGTTTTATTTCCTAAGGTTGTATTGGTCACCTGGCCAGAGCACGTCTCCAGCATAAGCGAGGGTCTCCGTGTTAGCTGAAAGCATGATGTGGGGAGGCCCTGTGCCACCACCACACCAAGGCAGCCTGCCCGGTTCTCTCAGTTCCCCTCTGCAGCTCTAGTCCTGTGGCCTGTGGGGAGCTCTTAGGCAAAACTCAACATAGGCGATGTTGCGAGATTAACCACAAGTCCTAGGAACAGCAGCCTAAATTCATTTTCAGTGGAAAAAGGTTTGTGTCAAAGGGACAAATCTGCAAAGATTTCCAAGGCCCTCTTGTAAATGACCTCCGAGGTTATTGTGCAGAGTGATTTCATTCCTCTTCCCTTAACTGCCTGCTTGTAGACATCCCCCCAGGGCCTCCCTCTGCCTCACAAAGCCCATTTCAGTGCCTTTCCAACAAGAAACATCCCTTGGCAACTCTCCTAGAATGTGCAAGCAGCTCATTTTAAAATAGAATCCTTTTTTTCTTTGGTCCTTCTACATTTAGTATACAGCGTACTAAGTGGAAAACTGTCATCATAGTCCTTCCCATTTTCTGCCCTTCTCTCTGCTCCACTCTTTTCTGCGTCTCTTTCCTTCCCCTTTATTGTTTTCGTTCTGTTTCCTCGAATTCCTCTTTATGGCCCTGGACTGAGCTGCTGTTGGTATTGTTCTGAACCAGATAGCCGCCAAGTCTAGGAAGTAGTTTCTTTTATGAACTTGGTGCTGGGCTGAAAAGGGAAGAGTGGAGAATTTCTTGGATGAAGACCCCAAGGTGGAGAAAAAAATCAACTGGATCCAAGGCTGGGACATCCCCGGAGCTGATCTCTCTCCAGAGCAGCCTCTCTCCAGCTTCCCTGGAGTGGCGGGACTTAACTTTCTTTCTCTTAGACTCAGAATAAAATGCATGATGTTGAACCAAAGCATTCCCTGTTCTCCTTCCAGTGTCTTTTATCTCTGGGTTCCAGGCTGCAGATGACATCAACTATTTTTATTTATTATGAAGTGTCTTTTTAATCTTGAACCCACATCTGATTTATTTTGTTGCTTGTCATTTCCTGAGTCACGAAGGGAGAGGTTCCAGTGTTCAGGAAGCGCAAGAATGGACAAGATTTGCCTGATCGCTTAGCAACCTCTCTCCAAAAGTGAAGGTTTTCAGAGTTCGGTCCAAGGACCAGGTACAGGGAGGGAGTTTGCTCTTAATCTACCGGTACCCTATTTATCTCAGCTGTTGTTCAATGTACAATATTGTACAAGTATGTATAATATTTCAAGGGAAAGAAAATATTTTAGTATTTGACCACAGTTTATTTGTGTAGGTAGATGTGAATAGCACCTTTTATTTATTTATTTTTTAAAAATGTTTGTGATTTTATTTTATTTTTTTTTTAAACTGTTTTAAATTTTTTTTTTTAAGATTTTATTTATTTATTTATTAGGAAAGAGAGAGAGAGTGAGAGAGAGCATGAGAAGGGAGGTCAGAGTGAGAAGCGGACTCCCCATGGAGCTGGGAGCCCAATGTGGGACTCGATCCGGGGACTCCGGGATCATGACCTGAGCCGAAGGCAGTTGCTTAACCAACTGAGCCACCCAGGCACCCGAATAGCACCTTTTAAAAAGAAGGGTTAACTGTGGATTAGAACAAAAAAATCAAATTGTCTTTCAACTTTTTTTTCTAAATTATTCTCTGATTTTGATTGATTGGTTTATTTTAGTTTTGAAAATGGATTTATTTATCATCATCGTCATCATTATTTACCAATTCAGATAGAAATGTTGAGACTTGGCTTCTCCATAACATAGAGAAGAAAAATTAATTTTTCTTTTCCTATTCTGAATTCGTGGCTGAGACTTCTATAATAAAAGACAGAGTAATGTAATGGGAAAAAAACAAACAAAAATTGATTAACATGTATATATACTTCATTTATACGTGGGAGGCACCCAGAGATGTGGCTTAGAGGTGGCTTAGAATTCAGGATTACCTATCGTCTTAATAAGGAAAGCAGAGGAAGAAGGTAGGTCTCTTAGGAGAGGGTAAATGATTTTTAGGAAAGATGAATGGGCCCTCAGGAGAGCAGATGGGAGGTATGATGGCATCTGACAACGTTTATCTGGGGATGCTGTGGACTTCTAGTTTCTTCACCTGTGATAAAATTAAATCTTCTCAGGTTGATGAAAATCCCAGGGAGAGGATTTTTGACAACTGAGTTCCTTTTGGAGGATCTGTTTGTGGGCGGTTGAGGCGAATTTGGAGAAAGCCTCTCCCTCCATTATTATTTTTTTAAATTAGTTTTTCAAGCACCTTCAGCTCAGAATAATCAAGATACTAAAGTAGCATCTTTTAGATTGGCGTCTTCCGCTACCTTTCAATCCTTTGTAGAGTCAGTGACCCAGGGTTTATTAGGTTATTTAAAAACAATCTGAAAGAGTTGGATTTATTGGATTCCTTTCACAATTACTTCCGTCTTAAGTAGAACAAGGAAAAAATAAATTGTCAGTTCCACAAGTGTGAAAGAGAAACTCCAAGGTTATAAGGAAAAATCCCATGAATGACTTTCGTTATCTGCCACTTTACATTTTGGTAAATGTAAGCAATCAGAAGAGAATGTCCACCACCAGCACTAAACTTCTCTCTTGGTTTCTATCTTCCTCAGTGGTTGCTCCTTCTAGGTTCTTCCTCTTCTCCCAGAACCCTTACCCTTGGTATGCCCCAGGGCTCCTTCCTTGGCTCCATTACTATCTGCATTCATTCCCCTGTTATCTCATTCAGTCTTATGACTTTATATTCCTGTCAGGAATGCAGGAGTGTTTGGGAGTGAAGCAACAAGATGCCTCCAACTTTCAAATGGCTTGTTTAAGCAAACAAAATAAGAACTTACATAAATAGAGAAATAAAGAGTTAAAATGGCAAAATATTGATAATTATTGAAGGGAGAGGAAGGTATATGTACTAAATAAATGTACATTTCTATACATGGTAAAAGAATAGAAACAAGCAAATTATTATCTATGTACTAACTCCCAAATTATGTCTCCTGCCCAGACCTCTCTACCAAACTCCAGACTCACAAATCCAATTGCCCTCTGGCTTCCCTATTTGGCTGTCAAAGTAATATACCCAGACTAAACTCCTGATCTCCCTCCGTCCCAAAAGCCTGCTCCATCTGCAGCTTCCACATCTCAGTCGATGACTACTCCATTTTTTGTAGTTGTTCAAGCTGAAAAACCTTAGAGATATGTTGGTTGACTCTTGTCTTTCTCTCCTAGCCCCCATCCAGTCCTTCAGGAAATCCTGTTCGCTCTGTATGTAGAGCATGCCCAGAAAGTGCTCACTTTCACCAGTACCACTCTATGCCCTGGTCTAAACCACTCCCAGCCCTTCCTTGGACCATTGCAGTAGTCTCTCAATTAATCTCCCCGTTTCTGCCTTATCCTCCTCAGTCTCTTCTCAACTAAGAAGCCAGAGAGACTCCTTCAAAATGAATTCACATTGTGTTCCTTTTCTCCTCCAGAGCAGAGTCTTACCCAGAGTAGATAAGGAAAGCGTGGAAGCTGAAATCTTTTTACAACCCTGGGCCCCCTGTGGTTTCCTTTTACTTCCTTCTTAACCCACCATGCTCCATTCCCTCTGTCCTCCTTGCTGTTTCTGAAATAAGCCAAGATGCTCCTACCTTCCAAGGACTCTGTACTGGCTGTTACCTCTTCTTGGAAGTCTCCTTCCCCCAATTTTTGCACCTTTTCCAAGTCTTCACTTATTGTTACTTCTTAACAAAGCCTACTCTTATAAATACAACCCACTCCTCCACTCAGGCTAAATCCATCTAACCTCGCTCTTATTACCCGGTAGCTCTCACCACTGTCTACCACATGACCTAATTTACTTACATAATATATTTCTCATCTGTCTCTCCCTCTTGAACACCGGCTCGGTGAGGATAGGGGAGTTTTGCTTGTTGTCAAGTGCCTGGAACACTGTTTGGTCCAATATGGGGCCTGGCATGCACTGAAAATTTGCAGAATGAATGAACTGAATGAATAGCCACACTTTGACTGTATTGCTTGAGCAAAGAACCTGTGATGTGAGCTTTATTGGGCCATAAATTAAACTTAAGTCAAAACTCTTTTACATCAGAATCCTGAGCTACACTCTTCCTCCAGCTTGGTCTTTATTTTCGTACTATGGTGGCACAAAGCCATCTGTGAATGGGCTCTTGTATGAATGATTTCATTGATCTTTTTATTCTGTATGTTGCAATTCTTGGAACACCTGTTAATTTGGCTGTTTCCTTGATTTTACTTAGTACTTCCTTAAAGTGAAAGGGTACTACGTAATATGTGAGACTCGGTGTTATTTAAATTAAAATCCAAATAAGAATAATCCCCTGTTGAACTAGCAGAATTCCAACAAGTGTTCCATGGGCTATGAAGATGCCCCTTTGATATCCATTCTCCCTAAAACTCACCCACACATACTCTAAATTCAGTAACAAGCTGTGTTCCTCCCAAACATTATTAGTCCCTCGGGCCAGTATAAAAAATTTCTTCTTGGTAATATAATAGATTTCTCCCAATCTTTCTTGGCTGATTCCTTATAGAGCAGAAGCAGAGTTATCATTATACTCCCAGGAAGAGCTATTTATATAATGCAACACCCTTCTTTTCTACAGTAATTCTGCTACTATTAATAGTCTATTCTAGAAGGTTGCCCCATTTTTTTTCTAGCTTGACCATATTCATAGACATGTTAACTGCCTTTTTTGGTTTCTCAAACTAAATCTCCTAGTTTTAAATAAAGGAAAACTCAATGGTTAGGGAGTAGAATAAGTTTATCTTATTCTTTGTACTCCATCTTTTCCCTTTCGATTAGAACATGAAATTTGGTGAAGTCAGAGGAAAATAGAGCTAAAATAAAGTACTAGGGGTGTCTGGGTTACTTAGTTTTGAAGGGAGGTAGAAGGTATATGTACCAAATATATGTATATTTCTATACATGTAGAATGTACATATAGTCTGCCTTGGGCTCCAGTCATGATCTCAGGGTCCTGGGATCGAGTCCCACATTAGGCTCCTTGCTCAGTGGGGGGGGGGGGGGTCTGCTTCTCCCTCTCCGTCTGCTCCTCCCTACTACTCATGCACTCGCTAGCTCTCTCTTTCTCTCTCTCTCTTTCTCTAAAATAAATAAATTAAATCTTTTAAAAAATAAAACAAGGCACTAAATGGAAATGAACGATATAGAAGTAAATTGAACAGGGATTGAGAAAAAGGTCTGGTCTCTGAAAGAGAAAGGTAAAGCTAATGTGTCAACTGTGTTTTGGACACCCCTCTAGTTTTCTGCCTGGGCACTTGCTAATAATGTACTACTAGGGACAAGGCACACAGCAGGCAATTCATAACTACGCTTCTGGACAGCTAGATACTATGTCTTCTGATCTGATACAAAGACGTACCACTATCACCTATGACAGTCTAGCCAGAAATGCTTAGTTGGAACATGTTAAGCTTTTGGATCCAATTTATATTTATTAGGAAATATAAGGAATAGAGGATCAAGCTAATATGCATAAGCAAGCAATCAGACGAAAGCAGAAAGCCGGACAACTGGCCGAGTCTTTTCACTAAGTTGGTGTCACACCTCAACAGCCTGGGCTATATTAAAAGAGATTTGAAAGATAGAATACCCAGATGCAATGGAAATGGGCTGAATTTTCTTTTCTTTTCTTTCTTTCTTTTCTTTTCTCTTTTTTAGGATTTTATTTATTTGAGGGAGAGAAGGAGCAAGAGCATAAGCAGGGGCAGGGACAGAGGGAAAAGTGTGAGCTGGACATGGGGCTCAATCCCGGGACTTTGGGATATGACCTGACCCGAAGGCAGACACCCAACTGACTGAGCCACCCAGGCGCCCCGGAAATGGGCTGAATTTTCTTGAAGAAACCAAATGATAAAGGATCTGGGATCTGGGAGTTAGCTGAGATAAAATTTACTAAAAAGGACAGATAGAGAATGCTGACCAGGAAAAAAAACAAAACAAAACAGGTTACAAAACAGTATGTACAACATAATCTAATTATAGTTAATAAGTATAAAGATAAGGATTTAGAATATGCACTAATGTGATGAGCTCTGGTATTTATTTTTGGTTATCTGCATTTCAGTTTTTTCATTGCATATATGCTATGTCTGTAACAATAAGAGGTCATTTAAAAAATGTTGGAAAGTACTTTTTTACTTCGATAGGCTAGACTTGGCTCTATTTCATCTTGCTATGATTTCTTACAGTTTATTCACTATATGAAAAAAAATACTACCATTCAAAAAGACAGCGTTCAAGTGGTTTAATTGTAAGAGGAATTCAAGGTCATATATTACATTCCTAAGCCGCTTATTCATTGATACTAATGAATGTTGCACAAAATGATGTTTAATAGTGTGCCAACAGCTTATACACAGCAATTCTGTTTGAACTTCATTCTATATTCCTATGGCTTTACACATTGTTACATATTTTGTATTCAATAAGCACTTGTTGATGAGTATATGTAGGAAAAGTTAAATGAGAAGATCTGATCTTTCATTTCCATAAGCACTGCAATTTGGAGACAAAGTTATGCGTTTCTGTCCTCATTTCCATTTTATTCTGGGTACAAGAGGGTGACCTAGTTACTGTTTCCCAATATTAAAGTAATTATACACGGGCATTGGTGGGCCTGCTTTCTACTTCTAATAGTTCTACACAGCAGAAATGGCAGTGGCCTTGGAGCTAGCAAACTTGAATTCCAGTCCTAGGTCAGCAACTAAGTAGGTTAGTTTTTCATGTATTGAAGGTGAAAAATCAAGGGTAGAAGAAATCGAGGGTTCCTCCTAATTCCAAAATTCCATAATCTTACAACATTGCTTCCTTACATTTTTTCAAGAATGAGATTCTCCATGCCAAAACATAGAAGCAAACAACGAAACCCCATATATATTGTGAGACTTTAGCCAGTAGCCATTTGTATGAATGGCATCCCATAATTTGCCCATTATGATTTCATAAAGAGATTAAAACCAGAAATTATTGTGATTTTTTGTATTTCCAGAACAAGTAAAAGTAATAGGTTGCCTCTAGTTCTACTGATGATCCAGTAGATTCTAATATATATTCCAATATATCCAATGGATAATAGATGCTCTATTATCCATCACAAGGTAATATAAGTTCATTATTCAGGTTGGATAATGTTTGCAAATCTAAGATACCTTTCATTTCCATGGGCTGTGGGTGGGGTCAGGCTAACTTGGGTTAAATGATAGTTTTGACACTTTCTGCTTATTTTCCAAGACTTTTTCTTTTTTAAGATTTATTTATTTATTTATTTGAGAAAGAGAGAGTGTTCATGCATACGTGCACAGGGGAGCGGGAGAGAAAATCCTCAAGCAGACGCCCCTCTGAGCGCAGAGTCCAATGCGGGGCTCCATTCTAGGACCCTGAGATCACAACCTGAACCAAAATCAAGAGTCAGAAGCTGAGCCAACTGAGCCACCCAGGTGCCCCTCTTTAGGCCTTCTAACGATGCAGAGATACCACTGACATGACCTCCTGGCCCTGACAAGTGTCGTGGTGAACTGTTCCTTTGGAGCACCAGAGTTATCCAGCAATGTGGAAGGAGTGAGTCACCAGCTAATAGGAGCCATCTGTGTGGTTTCCATCCTGCTCACTATTTTTGTGGGCTTTTTGCTTATTTGTGCCATCAAATAAACCCCAATTATGGGGGTGCCTGGGTGGCTCAGCCAGTTAAATGTCCAACTCTTGATTTCAGCTCAAGTTAGGATCTCAGTGTCTTAAAATCAACCTCCATGTTGGGCTTTGTATTCAGTGGAGAGTAACTTCTCCCTCTCTCTCTCCCACTGTTCCTCCCTGCACTCACGTGTGTGTGCTCTCTCGCTCTCTCTCTCTCTACCCCAAATAAATAAATAAATCTTAAAAAAAAAAACCCTTTATTTTTTTTTAAATTTAAAAGAAACTATCTGTGAATTGGCCTTGTATCACATCAGAAAAATGTCCTTCTAGTAATCTAGTTTATCAGAAAGCTGTGGCCCCAAGAAGTCAGCAAGAGGCGTTCAGGAGAGCCATATTCAGTAGAACCACTTGTCTCCTGCCTGGGTCTGGGAATCATTGGCTTCACTGGTTTTAGGGCACAGGCTCTGAACCCTGAGTACACCTGAGAATTATTTACAAAACTTGAAGCAGGAAAAAAAGAAAGAAGAGGAGGAAGGGGAAGAGGAAGAAGAAAAGCTTATCTTCGTTCCTCACCCCAGACTAGTTAAGTCAGAATATCTGGGGAGGGAGTATAGACAGTGGTATTTTTCAAAGCTCCCTGATAATTCTAAGTGCAGTAGGCTCAAGAGCCCTGACTTAAGGGGCCTACTGGAGGGAAATGCTCAGCTAAAACTTCTGGAGCTTCTCCAGAGCTTGTGAGGGTAGTTCCTCCTCTAGGTAGGGCCAAGCCTAAGGAACCCAGGTCACCTTCTTTTAACTCCGAAAGTCCGGAATGAAGCAACAAAATCTTTTGAGTTTTCCTTTTGAAGAAATTGTTTAAAATATGGAGGTTTTATAAAACTTAACCTTTGAGTGTGGCACGGAGTGCTTAGGAATTATAATATAGCCATCCTGACTTCATGCTTATGTTTTGTTTTTTTTGTTGTTGTTGTTTTCCAATAAGCTCCACACCCAACAAAGAGCCCAAAGCAGGGCCCAAACTCATGGGGTCAAGACCCTGATAGCAAGACCCAAGAACAAGAGCCCAGTACTCAACCAACTGAGCGACCCACATGCCCTGTGAGCTTATGCTGTATAACAGGTTGTATAACATCTCCTATCCTCAGTTTCCTTATGTATAAAAAAGAGGATAAAAACCTCATAGAGCTCAATAAATAGCAGCTCTTCTGTTATTCAGGAAATAAAATAAGAGGCAAAATAAAAGCTTAAAAATGGTACTAGTAAGATAAAAGATACTACAGAAAGGCTGTGCTGGGCATAACATATATGATTAGCACTGTGTCTGGCAGGGAGTTGTAAGAACAGTCTTACATAACGGTGCTTGGCAAACATTAATGTCCCTACAAAGCACTTGGGGATCAAGTTAGGATGCAGATTCTGATTCAGTAGATTTGGTGTAGGCCTGAGAAACTGCATTTCCTAACAAGCTCCAGGTGATGCTGACGCTGACAATCCAGGGGCTATGCTTCATTTTTTAAAATTATTTTTTGTAAAGTTTTATTTATTTGAAAGAGAAAGTGGGAGCATGGGGAGGGGTAGAGGGAGAGTGAGAGAAGCAGACTCCACAGATGACATGGGGCCCAATCCCATGATCCTGAGATCATGACATGAGCCGAAATCAGGAGTGGGACACTCAACCATCTCAGCCATCCAGCCGTCCCCCCACCAAGCTACTGTACTTTAAAGAGCAAAGTGGAGGGTATATCAGCCATGGTGTCTGCTGAAACTGACTTTCCTCCTCCATAGTCCTCTTGACTGCGTCCTTGGTGGGCCTCTGACGCAAGGAGTCATCCACAGGCTGGGCTTCAAAATACAAGATGATGGAGTGTAAGGGGGCCATGGTCATTCCTGGGCCACTCCGGCTAGAAATTTTCACCAAAGCACAGGCCAGGCCCCAAAGGCAGTGCCTGTAGCTCCCAAAGGGCCAGACAGTCTCTACAGTTCTATTCTGTTTGTATCTAAAACACCCCATCTCTTTCCCTTCCCATAGTCTGGATGCGTTCATTTGTCATTCATTCAGTCAGTATGTATCTAGCACCTACTTGACTCTAGGCATGATTCTGAGCTGCAGAGAGACAGCAGAAAGCAGAGTAAGGCCCCTGTTCTCAGTTAGCATTCTAGGGGAAGAATTGTTCCAACCAAATAAGTTAGCTCAGCGAAAGAGGGATCCTACCAAAGAGCCTGCAGGGTCACTCTGCTGTGTTCTACTAAATGCTTGGAATGTGTTTAAGATAAAGGAACTTGTTTTGAAGAGACTGTTACAGAAGAAGCCAAAAAATGCACACATTTCAGAAGGATCAAACAAAATGATGCAGTCATAAATGTCAGTGTATGAAGTATATGTGCATTCAGGTTACAAAGAAAGTAGGAGGTATATGGAGGCACTCTTAATTTTTCAGAATTGTACTTTAGAGGGCATTTTTCTTTACTTTTTATTTATTTATTTATTTGAAGTATAGTTGACGCACAACGTTGCATTAGTTTCAGGTGTACAACATAGTGATTCAACAAGTCTATATGTCAGGCTGTGCTCACCGCAAGTGTAGCTGCCATCTGTCACCACCCAGGGCTATAATAATACAATTGACTATATTCCCTGTGCCATATCTTTCATCCCCATGTAAAGGGCATCTGTCTTTAAACAACCTTATCTTAAACTGATATGGGATAGGCTCCCACTTTTATGTGCAGCATTTTTCAAGTATTATGGAAGGATACAAAAAAACAATCACTAAGAATCTGTGACCTCCTAAGAAACACTTTGTCTTCTTCAGTAGCATTTAGTAGCAAAATGACAAAAACCATGCATATATAAAACCTGCAGGAGTGGCACCTGGGTGGCTTAGTCGGTTGAGCATCTGACTCTTGGTTTCAACTTAGGTCCTGATCTCAAAATTATGAGATTGAGCCTGACAGTGGGCTCCGTGCTTGGCAGGGAGTCTGCTTGAGGATACTCTCTCTCCCTCTGCCCCTACCCTCCCTCTAAAATAAGTAAATCAATCTTAAAAAAAAAAAAAACCCTCATCATTCTTAACAGTGTTTTATAAAGTAATATTTAGTGTGTAAAATAGAGCAACTAGCAACACTCAGAATTCTGATGTTCCCAACCTGTCCTTGTTTTCTACAGTTAGAAGCAGTGAAGCGCTGTGGTTAAGGACGTAGGATTTAGAGTCAAACATACTTGGGTTCTGACTCCAGCTCTGCCTCTTGAGAGTCTTGTGGCTTCAGGAAAGATACTTAACCTCTCTGACTCTCAGTTTCCTCATCTGTAAAATGGGAATAATTATAATGCCACTCTCCCAGTGGGAGCTAAATAAAAACAATTTATATATTGGGGAGGGTATGTGCTATGGGGAGTGCTGTGAATTGTGTAAGACTGATGAATCACAGACCTGTACCCCTGAAACAAATAATACATTATATGTTAATTAAAAAAAAACAATTTATATGTAATTCAGTATCTACTGACTTTTATGAATCACCGTATTCCTAAAAAGATGCTCCCATCTCCTTTCCCCCACAGTGACCCGGCATTACTAGTGGAAACAAATAAAATGGTGCTTCAGTAGCACCCATCATAGGGACTCCAGGGTGGCTCAGTCAGTTAAGCATCTGTCATGATTCCAGGTCATGACAGCTCAGGTCATGATCCCAGGGTCCTGGGATGGAGCTCCACATCGGGCTCCTTGCTCAACAGAGAACCTGCTTTTCCCTCTGCCTGCCACTACCCCTGTTTGTGCTCTCTCTCTCTCTGACAAATAAATAAATAAAATCTTAAAAAAAAATAGTGCCCGTCATGACATCTTCCCTCATCTTCTTCCTCATCTTGTCCACTGCTGCTCTGTAGCCTCATGGTGGTACCCCCTGATTCACACCCCCAAGCTGTGGTCTCTGGGTACTTCTGACCCTTTCAGTTCCTAGAGCCCAAGAACAGTGCTGGCCCGACTAGAAAGGGGAGGAAGGGACATCTCCTCTTCCATGCCTGTTTTGGCAGTTCTCTCAAAGACTCTTTTGAAGAGTTCCATCAACTTCTGCCTCTAACTCTCTCCCAGTAGTGAACTCAAAACCAGTCCAAGGATCTAGGTGGATGCCAGAAGCTCTTCTATCTCCTTCCATTCCCCAGCTCCTTCACTTCAGCTTCTCCCCCTCCCCACACTTCCTCTCCACATTCTCTGTTACAAAATAAAAGCTCCTTCCATATGCATGCAAACATGCTAGCTTATACTGACCCGGATGTAGGATCAAGGGTGGAAGTAGAGTGACTACACAGGCAGTAACCAGACAATAAATGCCTTTTCTTATACCTAAGTGTTTGGATATTGATCGCACTTCATTCCACATTTATAATTTTTTTTTAACTTTTAACTTAATCGAGTAGTAGAGAGTATAATTTTGTGTATGATGTACCCTACTAGAGATAGACACTCAATATTTTTTTGTTACTGACAAAACAAATCAATTCCAAGTATTTATTAATAGAATTTTGGGCAATGAAAAGAAAAAGGGGTGCTGCTTATACATTGCTTTTCCAGTAGATGGGAGAAATAATGTTAACTCTCAACTCCTAATCATCTGCATAGCTTTGAGGCTAATGAACAGAGTCCAAGGTTGAGACTCTGAAAAACAAACAAACAAACAAACAAACAAAGTGAGTTCTTTCTTTTGAATTGCCTAAACTAGTTCAGTGAGTTCCTATGGGATTGACTTGCTTTAGCAATTGGATTTTAGGGATGACTGAAAGGGTTGGCTTGGCACTAATGCAGCCCAGCTGGACATCTGGAAATGCATTTGACCACATTCCAAAGAACAGTGGGTGTGCCCATGGATATTACATTGATGTCACGCCCTTTACCCCAGAGAAGAGGATTTTTTGTGAATGAGTATTATGTTTGCATATTTTTATGTATATAGAGTATATTCTGATTTGATTTTTATTTAAAAAAATAATTTGCCATAATTTATTTTTTTGAGTTTATTTTTTTATTTTTTTTTATTAACATATAATGTATTATTTACCCCAGGGTACATGTCTGTGAATCATCAGGCTTACACATTTCACAGCATTTGCCATAGCACATACCCTCCCCAATGTCCATATCCCTACCCGCCCCCCCACCTCCCAGCAACCCTTAGTTTGTTTCATGAGTTTAGGAGTCTCTTATGGTTTGTCTCCTTCCCCATCCCATCTTGTTTCATTTCTCTTCCCCCCCCC
>CM052811.1:50605257-50671306 GCA_028533885.1 Nasua narica
CCTGACTTGCTAATTTTAGCCATTCTGACTGGTGTGAGGTGGTATCTCACTGTGGTTTTGATTTGTATTTCTCTGATGCCCAGTGATGTTGAGCATTTTTTCATGTGTCTGTTTAATTTGCCATAATTTAATATGGCAAAATACACATATAAAATGTACCATTTTTATCTTTTTTTAAGATTTTATTTATTTATTTATTTATTTATTTATTTATTTATTTGGGGGGAGAGAATGGGGTGGAGAAGCAGAAGGAGAGGGAGAAGCAGACTCCCCACTGAGCAGTGAGCCCAATATGGGGCTCAATCTCAGGACCTGAGCTGAAGGCAGATACCTAATTGACTGAGGTACCCAGGTGCCCCACCATTTTAATCATTTTTAAATGTACAGTTTAATGGTATTAAGTACATTGCTTGCAAACCATCACCACTATCTCTCTCCAGAACCTTTTTACCATCCCAAATAGAAACTCTGTACCCATTAAAGAAAAACTCCCGGGGTGCCTGGGTGGCTCAGTGGGTTAAAGTCTCTGCCCTCGGCTCAGGTCGTGATCTCAGGGTCCTGGGAACGAGCCCCGCATCGGGCTCTCTGTTCAGCAGGGAGCCTGCTTCCCCTTCTCTCTCTGCCTGCCTCTCTGCCTGCTTGTGATCTCTCTCCTCTCTGTTAAATAAACAAATAAAATCTTTAAAAAAAAAGAAAAGAAAAACTCCTAATTCCCTGCTCCTTCCAGCCCCCCAAAATCACCATCCTACCTTATGTCTCTATGAATTTGACTGTTCCAGGAATTGTACAGTATTTGTCTTTTGCGACTGGCTTATTTCACTCAGCAGTGTCCTCTGGTTCATCCATGTTGTGGCGTGTGTCAATATTTCTTTCCTTTTTAAGGTTGAATAATATTCCATTATATGTATACACCACATTTTGTTTATCCATTTTGTCCATCTGCTGATGGGCATTTGGGTTGATCTCACATTTTGGCTCTTTTGGATATAGCATGTAACATGCTGCCATGAATATGGGTGGAGGGGAAGCTGAAAGGTATGTTTCTTACTCACAGAGCGCTTTTCAGTTATCTCAAAATTCTTTGAAAATAACTTTTGCATGAGAAAATTAAAAAGAATTTAAGTAAATTCCTCAGATAACATAGAGTTATATGCTCAAGAAAAAAGTGAGAGGAAATGGGCTATAAATCTAAGACAAATATAAGAAATTATTGGAAATGTTAGAAAAATATCAAATGCTATTCTATGTTTCATGATGAGTAGAAGAAAGAAACCTGTCGTTAGGTCTATGAGCCATCCAGTTCAAAGATACGGGCCTGCTCTTGGTTGCCTAATTGAATAATTCCATTTGCATTCAAAATTCAATCAGAGGAGGGCATGGGGGCATTTTTTATCAAATTACAGAGTTTCTTTAAAGAAATAATTTTGTATTTTCTTTTTTTCTAGAAATCCCTATTCTTGGTTGAAACTGTTGACCTTCAGGTATAAAATGAATTGGATAATATATTTGATTATACACTTGATAATATATTTAGAACAAACACACTAAACCGGTTTTCCACCGGAGGACTTGTCTGAGATGTTTGGCAAAGTCTGAAGACATTTTTGGTTGTCACAGCTAGGACAGTGCTACCGGCATCCAGCAGGTAGAGCCCAGGATGCTGCTCCGCAACCTACAATGCACAGAATAGCCCCCCACAGGAAAGTTCTGTGGCCCATAATATCAAGTGTATTAGTGCCACCACTGAGAAAGCCAGCAGTAAACAGGGTATCTTGAACAATTCCAATCAACCAGGACAAAACTGATATTTGAAAACACTTGATCACAATGAGGCTATATTTCTAAGTCTCATAAAAAATGTTATTTTCTTCCTTCCTGCCTCGCCTCTTTTCCTTCCTTCCTTTTTTGTAGGGACATCTCTACTCGTGTTGGAGTTCCAACATTATTTTAAAGTGGTTAGAAATAAGAATGGGGGGGTTCAAGTTGGAAATCAGACAGCTTAGAAGCAATCCTACTAACTCAAAACAGAAAATGTTGACTTGTGACCCCAGATCTGGTTTTCCTAACCATCCATCTCCTCTCCTGAATAGGCCGGGCCAATTTGCCTCCTGGGCTCTGCTCCCGCTGTGCTGGGAGTTCCCTCCTGGTGTCACTTTTGATTGATTCATGCCTCGTTTGGACTGGTTGGTGTCTAAGCCAAATATTTTATTATCGCCACACAAAATGGATATAATAACTACACTGCCCATCCAAAAGGGCTTGGAAGGATCTTGTATGGCAACTGAAAATACTTACAAAGAATAACAACCATGTACATGTAAAGTCTTAGGGAATCAAAGGACATAAAAATACCACGGATGACAAACTGAAGATCAAAATGTGCACAGCCCCATCTGGGGGTTCAGGGTGAGGTTATTCTTAATTTGTATGGCTTTTTAAGCTAAGTCTTTGTTTCTGCTACCATTTAATTTGGGGGAAAACAAAGGCCATTATGCCTTGAATTTTTTATCTCAGAGTAGTTCAAATCCTTTTTTGGTCACAAGAGAGCAAATTATGACAGAAAAGAAAAAAAAATCTTCTAAATAATTGGGTCATCGTGGCATGGATCCATGTGAGCTCTTCTGGGAGAAGATTTAATCACTTCGTAAATTGCCTATGTTGATTGTGTTATAAATAATAATCTTGTGTGCCTCATTAAGCCCCAAATGCATGTCCTTGCATGAAACTCATTCTTTTCTTGCCAGCCTGACTAGATGCATTGTCTTTGGAGTTGTCTTGGAAAACAGGTGCACCTGGCTCAGTTAGGCAGGTGCGAGATGTCTCAAGAGCAGTGCAATTTTATGCTCAACAATTTTGACAACACATGCTCTAGATTAACTAGCAGGGCTTCTCTCTCTTTCTTTCTCTTTATATTTCTCTCTCTCTCTCTCTCCCTCTCTCTCTCTTTGTAATTAACTGGTAGATCAATTAATACAAATTGCCAGATAGGAAAAGTAGCTTGACTCCGGAGACTCCAATCTGTCATATTCTATATTTAAGCTTTGAGTTTTACAAAATGGGAGCCTGTCCTAATTTCTTCCACAAACACCATTTAAAATATATTTACTTAGAATGAACCAACTTCCTGGAAAGATAAACCATTGAAGTTGAACAGATTTTACTTTAATGTTAAAGAATGTAACAAGAGGGCGCCTGGGTAGCTCAGTTGGTTAAGCGACTGCCTTCGGCTCAGGTCATGGTCCCGGAATCCTGGGATCGAGTCCCACATCGGGCTCCCAGCTCCATGGGGAGTCCGCTTCTCCCTCTGACCTTCTCCCCTCTCATGCTCTCTCTCTCTCTCAAATAAATAAATAAACAAACAAATAAATAAACAAACAAACAAACAAATAAATAAATAAAAATCTTTTTAAAAAAAAAAAGAATGGAACAAGAAATTCCCATATTTCTATGGTGTTTCTTTTTATAAGAGACCAATCTCTTGAGAAATTGGGCAAATTGTAGTGCTACTCAAGGTGGGATCCATTGGCTGAGACCATCAGCAAACTGTCTGATACTCGTCTATCCATGACAACACAGACACAGAAATCAAAAGTAAGCACCTAGGAAGTTTTATAGCAATCTAAGCATAATTATTTCTCTAGTACTTTATTTCCATTTCATTTAGCAAAAATGTCAGTTCATGTCGGATTGAAACGAAAAGCTCTGGTCCTTCACAGCAGATAGTCTGAGAAGTGCTGTCCTAGGGAATTCTCTCAGCGCTAAACTCTCTTCTCCAAGGACGACTATCTTCATAAATTTTTCTTAGGCGACAGAATAATACTGTTCTATCCTTCTTAGCTGTTCTGCTTCGAGTGTGAAGACCCAAAATAGCCAGTGTTTTTACCTGCAAACACTAGAGCTTTGATGGAGAATCAATTTCCATTCCTTCTGCCCTTCTAGTCTTCTGAATCCTTTCCCGAAAGGACCCATTTCTTTCTAGGTCTTGTGCAATATCAAAAGCGTGCCTTTGTGAGGTGTCTGTGGTATTCTGGTTGGGCTCCTATGTTTAGAGGGGTGCCAAGGAAAATCTCTCTCTGGTGCCAGGACATTCCCCACTCCCATTCCAGAAGGAGTCAGGTTATTATCATTCTTGCATCAGAGACAGGGTTAGGTTAGCTGAGATGTGAGGCAATTTGTAACAAGATATGCAGTGACCTTCCTTCTTCGTAGTCGGCCCTAGATTGTGAATGAAGTGGAGCTAACTGAGGCACATCTCCAGCTTTTTTATTCTCCAAGTGGCAAGGACACTGGGGAGCCTCTCAAGGCTCCAGGCCTCCTCTGGCAGGCAATACAGTTTAAACCTGACAGATGTATCATCCATTTTGTATACCTGTATCTCCTTTTTGGAGGTATATGTGTGTACTGGGGGCAGGGGGACCAGACAAATAATTTTTTTATTAAAAACTTTCAAACCCAGGGGTACCTGGGTGGCTCAGTGGGTTAAAGCGTTTGCCTTCAGCTCAGGTCGTGATCTCAGGGTCCTGGGATCGAGCCCCTGGACCTGCTCTCTGCTCAGCGGGGAGCCTGCTTCCCCCTCTCTCTGCCTGCCTCTCTGCCTACTTGTCATCTCTCTCTCTCTGTCAAATAAATAAATAAAATCTTAAAAAAAAAAAACTTTCAAACCCAGAATTAACAAGTGCCAGTTTTATTGTCTTTTGTATTTAATTTTTGTTTGTATTTAAAGAACTAACATATTAAGTCCTCTCTAGCCTCAATCTTCTTCCTTCCCTTCTCAAATGTGTTTACTATCATGAGGTTGGCAGGTACATTTCCTGTCTCTGTTTTTATACTTTTACTATTTAATTTATTTTCATAAACCCTTAAATAACACTATACAGTTGTCTATTGCTGCAATGTAGGTCGCCCTAAAACTTACCAGCTCAAAGTAACATCAACAATTGTTTTATTTTCTCTCATGGTTCTGAGGGTTGACTGGGCTTAGCTAGGCGGATACTTCATACGGATCCCTCATAAGGCAGACCCCTCATAAGGCAGTCCAACGGCAGCTGGGGCTGGAATCATCCTGATGCCTTCCTCATTTACTGATCTGGAGGCTGATGCTGGCTGCTGGCTGAGACCTGGGGCCATCAGTGGAACACCTGCATGTGATTCTTCCTCCAGTTTGGGGTTTTTACAGCCTGGTGGTTGGACTTCAGGAGGGACTCTGCCAAGAAGACCAGGTAGAAATTGTATTACCTTTTATGATCCACCTTCAGAAGTCACATGGCATTATGTCTCTTATAGCCATAGACCCACCCAGATCCAAGAGAGGGAATATAGCCAACCCCCTTACTTCTTGATGGGAGAAATGTAGATGTCACATTGTAGGAAGATCATGTAGGATGAGAAATCTTGTTCTGGCCATCTTGGAAAACACAACCAGCCACAAGCACTTATTATGTACCAGGTACTATTATTCTAAGTGTTTTTCAAATAGTTCATATCCATAAACAGATGTGATACTATCATTTATGTTTTTAATCTTTGTATAAATGTAGCATTATTTTGTAACATTTTCATTGAGCTTTATAGTTTTTTTTTTTAAGATTTTATTTACTTATTTGACAGAGAGAGATCACAAGCAGGCAGAAAGAGAGGGGAAAGCAGGCTCCCCGCCGAGCAGAGAGCCTGATGCAGGGCTTGATCCCAGCACCCTGAGATCATGACCTAAGCCGAAGGCAGAAGCTTAACTGACTGAGCCACCCAGGTGCCCTGAGCTTTATAGTTTTGAGATCTATCTAGCTGATACATGAGGGCTAATTGTGTGTGTGTGTGTGTGTGTGTGTGTGTGTATGTGAGTAAAGTGATAGAAGATACAGAAAAAGCTCTCAAGAGTGAGAGGAGTCCAGACTGGGTTGCCCTCTTTTTTTTTTTAATTGCTACCTTGTACTGCATAGTAGGAATGTATCACAAGTTGTCTATTCCCTGTGTCCATTTATCTTCATTTTTAAATTTAAATCATATAGTACTTTGTGACATCCTTTTTTTGGAAGATTTTGTTTATTTATTTGTGAGAGAGAGGGAGAGTGAGAGGGAGAGGGAGAAGCAGACTCCCCACTCAGAGATCCCAGTGTGGGACTCGATCCCAGTACCCTGAGATCATGACCTGAGCTGAAAGGCAGGCACTTAACCGACTGAGCCACCCAGATGCCTACTTTGTGACACCCTTTAAAAAACTACACTACATGCCCAGTACTTTCCCATCCCTCCATGTAGTCTCCCAACACAAAAATTTTAGTGACTTCATTCTTTCCATCTATCATGTAAATGGATATAATCTTTAACTGAACCCTTAGAGTTGAACCTTTAGGTTGTTTATAATTATTTTCTCTATTAAAAAGAAACTAGCACAACCATTCATATGTATATCTGTATAAATCTTTTATTATTTCCTCAGGAAAATTCTTTACAAGAGGAATGAGCAGATGAAGGGTATAAACAATTTTGAGGCTTTTAACACATATTGCTAATCTTGGATCCACTTTTGTTAATTTTTACATTATGATCAATACCAGAAACACTTAAGTGTTCCTCACCCAACTTGAGAAGTAAAACAACGCCAATAGCTGAGTATTCTGTTCATTCTTCTCATTTCATCCTCCTCCTTCTTTCCAGAGGGCCCTGTTATGCCAAATTTGGTATTTATTATTCTCATGAATTTTTATGTTATATTAATAAAATCAAACTACATATATAGAGATGCTTTCCATGTATTTATATACTTATATAAATGAAATCATACTATATTTATCATCCTACAACTTTGATCAACGTTATATTTGTGAGATTTATCTGTATTGATACTTGTAACTCTAGTTCATTCATTCACTGCCGTGTAGTATTCCATTAAATGGACACGGTCAAATAGAAGTGAAAGGCCTGGTTTTGGGAACACAGTGGAGCACTGGCAACCTTGGTGGGGGAGATTCGAGGATGGGCTTTAAGGGTCCAGTGATCCTCCTGGAGATGTTTTTAAGCTACTGGTAAAAGTGCTGGCAGATCCTTTGGGAACAGAGTTCTTAGCTTTTTGTCTCAGAGGGGTATGACCTAGATAAGACAGGCCGGACTGGGATCCTCCCCAGGGCCTATCTAACCAGCTTTGGGGTTTTGTTTTACTAGTAGGAGATGCTGAATACTTATTGACGGGGATAATAGAGGTGATGGAGGGGAGTGGAGGGGACAGATTGTGGAAAAAGATTATGAACTGGTAGGTTGAGGTAGGAGTAGTTTGGGAGAAAGAACAAGGATGTCTAATGGGAACTTCTGGTTGTTTGGCTTAGTCTGCCCATGAAAATGTCAGTAAATGGCACTTTGGGAGTAATTTTTTAGGTATATGTATAAGGAGATAAATTCTTTGCCTGGTCTCAAGATAGGGCAAAGGGCCAGAGTAAGGTCTACTCAGTGGGCACTTTCAGGTTGCACATGCATACCCACAATAAAAATGTTTCCACTTTGAGAGCTTCTGGGTGACTAAGTCGGTTCGACATCTGATTCCTGATTTGGCTCAGGTTGTGATCTCAAGGTCGAGAGATGAAGCCCCGGATCAGATTCCATGCTGAGCATGAAACCTGCTTATTACTCTCTCAAAAAAAAAAAAAAAAAAAGTTTGCACTTTGCATGGGAGGTTGCAGTATTTGGCCTCCAAGCACCCTTAACTACCCATTGCAATAAGAGGGTACTGGTTCTCTCAGAAATTATTGCATTTTAAAAGATCTGCAGGAGCGCCTGGGTGGCTCAGTGGGTTAAAGCCTCTGCCTTCGGCTCAGGTCATGATCTCAGGGTCCTGGGATCGAGCCCCACATCGGGCTCTCTGCTCACTGGGGAGCCTACTTCCCCCCTCTCTTCCTGCCTCTCTGCCTACTTCTGATCTTTCTCTCTCTGTGTCAAATAAATAAATAAATAAATAAATAAATAAATAAATAAAATCTTAAAAAAAAAGATCTGCAGAAAGTAAGCAATGCAAAACCCTAAGAAATGCCTCGTTAATCTTGGAATTTCAATCATGGGGTAGGACAGGTAGATTATTGTTAGGGAACATCCTCGTTCCTCTTGAATTATACCACTATAGAAAACAACCTAGAATCATAGAATTTGGAGGGCTAACCTCCTTCATTGCAAAGATTCAAAACAGAAATGTAAAATCACCTCCCTTATGAATATAGGCTAGAATTAGTAAATGACTTCTAATAAATAACATATGGGGGAAAAAAAGTAATAATTTTGTAATGGAGAAATCTGGCAGATACCACCTTAACCAACTGATCAAATCAACATCACCCGTAATAAGTTATGTTGGTATCATGTGCCCCCTGATAGAAGGGCACATCATTTCTACTCTTTTTCCAAAAAAATCCATAACTGCAGTCTAATCATGAGAAAATATCAGACACCCCAAAATGCAGGGAAATTCTACAAAATACTTCACTCTTCAAAATACTTCACAAAATACTTCACTCTTCACTCTTCAAAAGTGTCAAGTTCACGAAAAATAGGAAGAGACTAAGAGCTGTCCAGACTGGAGGAAACATGATGAGTAAATGAAATGTGGCATCCTGAATTAGATCATAGAACAGGAAATGGATGTTAGTGGCAGAACTAATAAAATCCAAATAAAATCTGTAGTTTAGCATTGTACCAATGTTAATTTCTGAGTTTTTATAAATGTGCCATGATTATGTACAATGTTAATATTAAAGAAGGCTGGAAACTATACTCTCTTTGGATTTTCTACAAATTTAAAATTATTTCAAAGTAAAAGTTAAAAAATACAACTTCAATTAAAAAGCACTGAAGCACAGAGGAGTTCTCAAGATCACACAACAGGTAAGTGGTTTACCTGAAATTAGAGTGCAGGTATCTAGACCTAAACCCAGAATTATTTATCCTAAAAGCAGTCTCCAATAGACCACCCTAACCCTGGGGTTCATCATTCTCCTGCTCATCTTAGAGAATATATTTATGAATTCAACTTCTCTGGACTTTCTGGGTGAGAACTAAGTATGATTCTTCCAACTACAGTCTTTCCTGCAACACTGCAACCCCATCCTCCCATTGTCAGAAGCATCCATTTCAAACTTTTTCCACTCCTCATTCTTCCAAAACAATCACCTTTTCCCTCACTTCTCAGATGGCCAGATCTACTTCACAGCAAGCACAGAAGCCATCAGAGAACTTCCTTAAGTTCCGATGACCCCACCTACAAACCCACCTGCTTCTACACCTACCATTTCTGCCTTTCTCTATCCCCTACCATTTCACCAAAAGAGATGTTTGCCAAACTGTCTCCAACTGTACCCCTGACCTGTGCCCTGGATTTTCCTCCTGTTTCTGCCTCAGGGACCTCTACCTACCAATGAACCTCCCTCCTATCTAACTTTCCCCTCTCTACTGACATCTTGAGATGTCTTTTCTTATCTTCAATATAAAAACCATATTTTCTCAATACTACAGGCACCTGGATATCTACCTTGCCCTTCACAGCCAAATATCATGACAAAGTCATCTAACTCATTTCTTTCTTCATCTCCCACTGCACTATTCTTTTTCCCATTTGATTTCTCTGAGCATTTAACACTATGAATCACACCACATTCTTCTTCCTTTTTTTTAGTTCACTCATTTAATGTATAAATTCAATGGTGTTTAGTATGTGCACGATTTTAAAGCCTTTTCATCACGTCACAAAGAAACCTTGTACCCCTTAGCTATCACTCCTCTTTCACCCCATCGTCCCCTACCATCCCTAAGCAACCATTAATCTACTTTCTGTCTCTATGGATTTGTCTGTTCTGGACTTTCATGTGAATAAAATCACATAATATGTTGACTTTTGTGATTGGCTCCCTTCAATTAGCATAATGTTTTCAAGGTTCATCCAAGTTACACATGTATTGATACTTCATTCCTTTTTATGGATGAATAACTTCTCATGTATGGATATATCAGAGTTTGTTTATCCATTCATCAGTTGATGAGCATTTGGGTTATGTCCACTGTTTTTTTACCATGATTTTTTTTAAAAAGATTTGTTTATTTATTTTAGAGAGAGGAAGAGAGAAAGTGAGAGCAAGTGTGGAGGAGGGGCAGAGGGGGAGAGAGAGAATCTCAAACAGACTCCCCACTGAGAGTGGAACTCTGTCCTAGGACCCTGAGATCATGGCCTGAGCTGAAATCAAGCAGTCACCCTCTTCATCTTATTTCCAAGTTTTGGACAGATTTTTAAAATATTTTATTTAGTTAGTTATTTAGAGAGAGCGAGCATATGCGCACAAGCAGGGGGAGGGGCAGAGGGAGAGAGAGAGAGAGAATCTCAAGTAGACTCCCCACTGAGCACAGAGCTTGACGTGGGGCTGGATCTCACAACCCTAAAATCATGACCCAAGCCAAAATTAAGAGTAGGATGCTTAACTGACTGAGCCACCCAGGTGCCCCTGGACAATTTTTCTTAATTCTAATTGTCCTCCAACCTCTCTAGCTCCTCCTTTTCAACCTTCTTTGTAGATTTATTTTCCTTTACCTTCCCTTGAATAATGGTCAGCTTTCCCTCTTTCAGAGCACTTACCACCATTCTAATAAACAATTCATTATGTAATTAGTTGTTTAATGTTTACCTCTTCCACTAGACCATAAGCTCGATGACGGCAGGGAACATGACTGTCTTTTTCACTTCTATAATTCTCAGGCCTAAATAATTATTTGTTGAATAAATAAATGAATGCATGCATGAATGGAAAAATGAAAAGTTACATGATCTCATCATCTGTTTCCATGGTCTCTGTTTTCAGTCTATTGGTGAGTGAAAAATAGCACATTACCAATTCTCTTTCTCTTTTGAAACTCAATAAGAAAATGATATTCAGGAAAAGTCTCTTGTTATATTCTAAACAAGTGCCAGAACATCAGAATTCCATGTAGATGTTTTGAAATGCCAAATGTCAACAAACGGGGCACATTATTCAGCTATGCTTGATCTAAGATGTAACCTTTACCGCCCACGAAGTGTTGGGAGACAATTCTCCAGCTGTCTCTCTCTCTCTTTCTTCAGGTCTTGTGAGTAGAGGCACCAACAGTCTTTTGTTCTGTACTATCTTTTCTAGGACCTACGAAGATGGAGATAGTGTCTTTCTCCATAGTAGAAGGTAGGTGTGTTTGCTATTCAGTGCAATAAAGATAATGTCTCCCTCTGGAGCAAAGGTTGAGCAATGGGTTTGCATCTGGTCCATTATACAAAATTGAAGTTTACTAATCTTGCAGTTCTTCTCCTGGAATGAAATTAGCTGGCACCACCTAGTCCTCAGTCTGTCACCTGTAGAAACTGGAGTCAGGGAACAAAAGCAAGAAAATAATAGTTCTCTGGCTACTGCTATTGCTGTGAGTAATAAACTGTTCTTTCCATCACTATCCCAGATTTGTCTTTGGTTAGCAGCCACAAAACTGTGGCAGACTAACTTGTTAGCTTGCAAGTGGGGAAAAGATCTCAACTCCTTTATGGGTTCTTAACATGAAGCAGTGATTTATAAACATTCATATTAATTGTTTGGTGATCAGGTAGCAAATGTTTTAAGCCTTTTACAACCCAGCGTATCTGATTATCACTTATATATAGGTGCTTTACAGTATTTTAGTTAGAATTTAGAAAACTGATTGGGAGTCTGGGGTTGACGTGTAACTGGTTATATTTTTCTCCCTTTACATTACACAAAACAGGCTCCCCGTTTGGGTTTTCACACAGAGTTTCTACTGTTTAGAAGAGCCTTTGTACATTTGGCCATACTTACTGCTATGTGGTTTTGGAAGTGCCTTAACATATTCTCTTAAGGGTGAGTTTAGCATTGCCAAGTACTACCGCAAAGACGAGTCGTGCTTGTTACTCTTTTGTATCCTTCTCCTCCTTGTAAGATTTGGTACACGTTTTTGATCCAAATATTCTCATCATTCCAATATGGTAGATTATACTTTCCAAACATTGCTTTAATATCTCCTACCCCTCCCGCATTGCTCTTGTGCCAAGTTAATTTGTCACTCCTTTATCAAGATATGGCATCGATTTCTGCATCCCCTTGCATCTGGGAAGGCCCTGTGACTGCTCTGACTAATAGAATATGGCAGAAATAACACAGGGGAAGTCCTAGCTTCGTCCTTGACTGACCCAGAAGCTTCTGCTCCCGCTTCTTGGAATACTTGTTCTTTGGCTGCTTCCTGTCATAACTCAGCCTTCATGTTGAGAGAAGTGGGGGCCATGTGGAAAAACCAAATGGAGGTGCTCTGGGTGACAGCCTCAGCTGTGCTCCTGACCAACATTTAGCATCAGTTGCCAGCCAGGTAAGTGAGCCATCTTCGATGTCTCCCCTAGTTGACCCTTCAGACTGCAATTGCATAAGAGAAATCAAGCAAAAACTTCTGAGTTGAACCTAGTCAACTCATGGCAGAAAATAATAAACTGTTATATTATTCACGGCCAGAGCAAAGAGGCCCCTGAATAACGAATTTTGTTTGATCATGTGGCTCTAAACCCATTCGCAACTGCTTAGAATCCTTAAAAACAGAAAACAACTTTCACTCAAGATTTTGTGTGGCAGCTTGTACCCCATAGACATTATTAAAATATTCTTATGAATTAATGAATGATTGTATTTAAAACAAAAATCACTATGGGGGCACCTGGGTGGCTCAGTTGTTAAGCCTCTGCCTTCGGCTCAGGTCATGATCTCAGGGTCCTGGGATCGAGGCCCGCATCCGGCTCTCTGCTCAGCGGAAAGTCTGCTTCTTCCTCTCCCACTCCCCCTGCTTGTGTTCCATCTCTCGCTGTGTGTGCGTGTGTGTGCATGTGTGTGTGTGTTTGTGTGAGTGAAATAAATAAATAAAATCTAAAAACAAACACAAAAACAAAAAAATCACTGTAAAGCAGAATAGAACAGAGTTCTTAATTCCTGGGCTTTTTTTTTTTTTTTTTAATGTTGATTTGCCCACTTATAAATTAAACACTTGGAAAAAAAACTTCTTCCTTAATTTAAATTTATTTGGCCTCTGGTCATGGCCAAATCTCCAGACCAGAATCAAGATAACCTGATTGATCACAAGTCTGAGCACAAGTAGGAGGGTATTCTAGAACTGGTTTTGCTATTGTTGGGCAACAATTTTGAATCTGACGTTGTTATGGTAGACTACCATGGAGGCTCATTCATCACTCTTTTTAAAACTTTGAGAATGTTAGATTTTGATTCTGGGGATATTGTCTTCAGATCTCAGAGCATTAAGTGTTTGTTTGGGGTTTTTTTTGGTCTCAAAAATAAAGTCACTCTGAAGCATAACAGTGGACAGCAGTCTCTTGCTCACTCCCAGCCAATTTACCTAATGCCGTGTGCCTTTTTCCTCTCATTCCTGTGCTCCAGCCTTGCTAATCTTTCATACTGCATATTCCTTCCTGCCACAGGACCTTTGCATGTGCTATCTTAGCCTCTTACCCTCTCATCTCCATTTCTTCATCCTGCTGAATTCATCATTTTTGCCTCAGTTTAAGCACAAGTTCCTCAAAGATGCTTTTTCTGACCTCTGCGGAGTAGCTGATGTGGCCCAGTTATATGCTCCCATAGTACCCTGTATTTATCCATCAGATCATATTTTGCAATTATAATTATATATTTTTAGTTGTGTAATTACTTTATTTCTTTGAAGGGGTATATTTTTACTTGTCGATGGCACCATCTAAGTAGCTTAGTCTCTACATCAACATGACTTCACCATTCCAGCCAACTCTTTATCAGGAAGATAAACGTTATAAATGACTTTATTGTTGATTCCAGGACCTGCTTAAAAGACACATCTACTCTTCAAAATAAAGCATCAAATAACAATTTTTTAAAGAAATATTTTATTTATTTATTTGAGATAGAGACAGTGAGAGAGAGCATGAGAGGGGAGAAGGTCAGAGGGAGAATCAGACTCCCCGTGGAGCTGGGAGCCTGATGTGGGACTCGATCCCAGCACTCCGGGATCATGACCTGAGCTGAAGGCAGTTGCTTAACCAACTGAGCCACCCAGGCGCCCCTCAAATAACAATTTTTATTTCAAGACTCTCTGAGCCCCTTGCCTCAATTGCTGTGTCTATCAGCCCTAAACTATTATATCGTGATCCTTATCCAATTCTAACCGAGACTTTCCTCCCCCCTCAGTGAAAGACCCACCTTAAACCAGACTTTTGAAGTTCAAAAATAGCCCAATTTTGTCCTTAACTTCCTTTGAGATGCTACAAAGACTATCTAGATAATGCTTTCCCTTACCTAGGTAAACAATAAACTGAGTTTTTTCATATCAACACATTGCTTTAGTGATATTTTTGGAGAGGAATGTGTGATGGTAACATCGAATCAATAGGTGTATTTAGTGTGGTAGGATTTTTTTTCCTCCTGAAAAGCTGTTATTAAATCCATGATGGAAATCAATGATGTCTTAGATTTGAGGAAATGTAGTAGTTAACTACTATATCTCTTATAAGCATTTACATTCTTCATAAGGGCATAGACCCACTCAGTTTTCCTCATTGGTTTATCTCCATGTTGGAACAGAATAGGTGCTTAATACATAATTGTTGAATGAATGAGTAGATCAATGAGTAGATGACAGACCAAGACGGATGGATTGACCAGCCTAGTTATGTAATATTGCCATTAGGTGAAATAGAAGTTGCCCACAGGGTTGTCATTGTTTTAGAAGTGAATGACAATGAGTTCCTAGCAGCACATAATAATGTCGGTGTGGCTTGGTTAATTGAAGAGTGAAGGGTAGCAGAATATGCCACTCTAAAATATGCCACTTTGGCATAAGGATGATTTATGATTTTGTGGACCCCTTAATCATAGGTGTTACACTCCTCTGTAATGGTTCTGAGACCTACTCAGGGAATTTTTTTTTTTTAAGATTTTATTTATTTACTTGACAAAGAGAGAGAGATCACAAGTAGACAGAGAGGCAGGCAGAGGGAGAGGGGGAAGCAGGCTCCTCGCTGAGCAGAGAACCTGATGTGGGGCTCGATCCCAGGACCCTGAGACCACGACCTGGGCCGAAGGTAGGGGCCTAACCCACTGAGCCATCCAGGCGCCCCTACTCAGGGAATTTTTGATCTGATTTTATTTGACACATCTGTGGCCCTGCCCTGCCATTTGCTGAACACTGTGGTCACCTTGGCAGCACCCTGACCTCAAAAATATTCCCAAATGGGGACAACTCCATGGGAAGTAGAAGTCAGGGAACCACGTGTTCAGATAGAGGTTCTTTTCATATTGAAACCTTCATATTGAAGGCCTGGAGTTTGATATCTATGGTAGGCATAGCGTACTTCAGCCAATCCTTTACTTTGCCCTTTCTTCCAGCTGACCATGCCTACATGGACAGGAGTTTCTTATTTAGTAGGCTCTAACCATTGTTCTTCTTTCTAGGAAGGTGGCTGAACTCTATTTTTGGCTGAGAATAAAGGAAAAATATTTAAGTAATCCTGGAGCTTACTAATGAGGCAATTCTTTCCTGAGGATTCAATCAATGAATATGTTGGATATTTATTAGGTATAAAGCACTATGCTAAATGGGGGAGGGATATAGAATTGATAAGGTGTGATCCCTGCCCTTGAGGAGCTCATAGTCTAGCTAGAAAACTAAAACAGACACACAAAAAATTATAACTAGTAGTATGTAGTGCTAATAGAATTTTCTACCATGAAGGAAATGTTCTTTAATGTGCATTGTCTAATTTGGTAGCCACTAGTCACTTACGGCTGTTGAGCCCTTGATATTTGGGTGGTGCAATTGAGGAACTAAACTGAATTTTTAACTTAATTTTAACTTATTTAAATAGCCACATGCAGATCAAGGCTTCTGAACTGGACAGCTTCGTATGAGGCATTACATAAGCACTAACAAAAGGGCTGAGGCAGATGAGAGAGGACAGAGCATCCACTTCCGGTTGATGTAGACAGGAAAGGCTTCCAGAAATGGGCATGATTATAGCCTTTTGAGAGGAGAATATGTAGAGGATAGCCCTAGCTTCTGGGAACTTTCAGAGAACACTGTTGGGGGTACTAGAGAGTAATTATGGAACAGAGCAGAGTCTTATCTTGGTTTTCATTCATCTATTGTGTTAAAAAGATGATTGGATTTGATGAGGCAATTATCTCTTTTTAGTGCTGTGACACTTCCTCTTCAGGGGTCTGAGCGAATAATCTTAACAGCAACGGGAAGAGCACTAGACTGGGAGTCAGGAGACATGGGTTCTAGTCCCACTGTGTCATTAACTCACACACAGGCTTAGTTAGGGTTTTGTTGTTGTTGTTTTGTTTTGTTTTGTCTAAAAAGGATCTTTAGTAAATATACTTTACTAAAGTGTTCTTTAGTAAATATTCTCCAAGGTTTGGGTGTCGTGGTGGCTCAGTCAGTTAAGCCGCTGCCTTCAGCTCAGGTCATGATCCCAGGGTCCTGGGATTGAACCCCACATCGGGCTCCCTGCTCAGCGGAGAGACTGCTTCTCCCTCTCCCTCTGCCTGCTGCTCTGCCTAATTGTGTTCTCTATATCTCTCTGTCAATTAATAAATAAAATCTTTAAAAAAAAATTCTCCAAGGTTGTTGCTGTGTGAAGTCTATTCTTACCACTTTAATGAATGTCTAGTTTTGTCTTTTTTTTTTTTAAGTCTATACATTACTCAGTGCTCATGATGATAAGTGTACTCTTTAATCCCCATCACCTATTTCACCCAATCCCCCCACCTGCCTTCCCTCTGGTAGCCATTTGTTTGTTCTCTACAGTTAAGAGTCTGCTTCTTGGTTTCAATCTCTCTCTCTTCCCCTTGTTCATTTGTTTTGTTTTTTAAATTTCATGTATGAGTGAAATCATATGGTATTTGTCTTTCTCTGACTTATTTTGCTTAGCTTTATACTCTCTAGCTCAGTTCCTGTCGTTGCAAATGGCAAGATTTCATTCTTTTTTATGGCTAAATAATATTCCATTGTATAGTTATCCCACCTCTTCTTTATCCATTCATCTATCAGTGAATGCTTGGATTGCTTCCATAGTTTGACTATTGTAAATAATGCTGCAATAAATATAGGAGTGCATGTATCCCTTTGAATTAGTGTTTCTGTATTTTTAGGGTAAGTACCCAGTAGTGGAATTACTGAATCATATGGTAGTTCTATTTTTACTTGTTTGAGGAACCTCCATACTCTTTCCCACAGTGACTGCACCAGTTCGCTATCCCACCAATAGTGCAAGAGGGTTCCTTTTTCTCCACATTCTTGCCAATTCTTACTGTTTTTGGCTTTTTTATTTTAGCCATTCTGACAGGTGTGAGGTGATATCTCATTATGGTTTTGATTTGCATTTCCCTGATGATGAGTGATGTTGAGCATCTTTTCCTACATCTGTTGGCCATCTGGAGAAATATCTATTCATGTCTTCTCTTCTATTGTATTCTCTTCTCTTCTATTCATGTCTTCTCTCTTTTTTTAAATTGGATTATTTAGTTTTGGGGTGTTGAGTTGTATTAGTTCTTTATATATTTTGGTATATATCTGATAACACTTTATTGGATATATCATTTGCAAATATCTTCTCCCATTCAGTACATTGCTTATTAGTTTTGTTGATTGCTTCCCTTGCTGTGCAGAAGCTTTTCATTTTGATGCAGTCCCAAAAGTTTATTTTTGCTTTTGTTTCCCTTGCCTCAGGAAACACATCCAGAAAAATGTTGCCTATAGCTAATGTCAGAGAAATTACTGTCTGTGCTGTCTTCTAGGATTTTTATAGTTCCAGTTCCCACATTTAGGCCTCACTCCATTTTGAGTTTATTTTGTGTATGGTGAAAGAGAGTGGTCCAGTTCTATTTTTTGCATGTGGCTGTCCAGTTTTCCCAACACCATTTTTGAAGTGACTGTCTTTTTCCCATTGTATATTCATTGTTGAAGATTAATTGACTGTATAATTGTGGGTTTATTTCTGGGTTTTCTATTCTGTTCCATTGATCTGTGTGTTTCTTTTTGTGCCAGAACCATACTGTTTTAATTACTATCGCTTTGTGGGACACCTTGCTGGCTCAGAACAGTATGCAATTGTTGATCTCAGAGTTGTGTGTTTGAGCCCTATGCTGAGTATAGATTACTTAAATAAAATCTTTAAGAAATTTACTACTACTTTGTAATATGACTTGAAGTCTAAAATTGTGACACCTCCAGCTTTGCCTTTCTTTTTCAAGATTGCCTTGGCTATTTGGGGTCTTTTGTGGTTTCACACAATTTAGGACTGTTTTAGTTATGTGAAAAGTGCTATTAGTATTTTGATAGGGATTGCATTAAATCTGAAGATAGCTTTGGGTAGTATAGACATTTTAACGATATTTGTTCTTCCAACCCATGAGCATGGAATGTCTTTACATGTCTTTATGTCATCTTGAATTTCTTTTTTTTTTTTAATATTTTATTTATTTAACAGAGAGAGAGAGATCACAAGTAGGCAGAGAGGCAGGCAGAGAGAAGAGGGGGAAGCAGGCTCTCTGCTGAGCAGAGAGCCTGATACAGGGCAATATCCCAAGACCCTGAGATCATGACCTGAGCGGAAGGCAGAGGCTTTAACCCACTGAGCCACCCAGGTGCCCGTCGTCTTGAATTTCATTCATCACTGTTTTATGCTTTACAGAGTATAGATCTTTCACCTCTTTGGCTAGGTTTATTCCAAGATATTTTACCGTTTTTGCTGCAATTGTAAATGGGATTATTTTCTTAATTTCACCTTCTGCTGCTTCATTATTGGTATATAGGAATGGAACAGATTTCTGTGGATTGATTTTGGATCTTGCAACTTTACTGAGTTGGTTCTTAGTTTCAGTAATTTTTTGGTGATGTCTTTAGAGTTTTCTGAATTTGTCTTCGACAGTCTTCTGTGTTTGTGTGTGTGTGTGTGTGTGTGTGTGTGCGCGCGCGCACGTGCTATTTCAGAAGGGGGACAATTTCTGGTCTTTCTAGTACTTCTACACCAGGGCAACTTTAACTCTGCCCACAAACTGCACGGGCTTCCACCTGTACCTCTCTCCAAGGCTTTTTCTTCTATTCTCTGACTTTAACTGGGGCCTTGGTTTCCATGCTGGCAGGTAAACTGGATGTTTCTGGGTCACTTTTAGCAACCCACCCCCCCTCCACCCTCCACACCTTCAGGTTCTACATCCTATTCTCTGGAATCTTCCCTTCTTTCCATTCTGGATGCAACTACCCTACGTCAGGATATATCGTCTCTTGCCTAAGTGAATCTAATTATCTTTTAACTAATCTTCCTATCTCCAGTCTCCACAGAACTCCAAAGTGTTTCTTTTAGAACACTGACATACATACATAAATACATACATACAAACATAAAACACTGAGCTGATCACTTTCCTTCTCAGAACTTTTCTTGGCTCTCTCCAAGACCTACTGAACAAAACTGAAACTCCTTAGAAAGCATTTGGGGCCCCTCTTACCTTACCTTAACCTAAACAGCTCCTTATCTACCATGGAACCTGTGATCTCTGTTCCTTAAATACATGTGTATCCACACTTCTAGGGTTATGCTCACATTATTTTTGTCATTCTGGGATGTAAGGCTCCCTTTTCCCCATTTCTGCCAATGACCAATATTTTACTTTTTTCAAGGCCTAATTCAAATATCACTTCCTTCATGAAAGCATTCCTAATAGTTTGAATTAGAATTGTTTCCTTCCTCTGTATCAGCTCATATCTTTTTTTTGAAAGTCAGGTTCATAATTGAGGTATAATTTATATACAGCAAAATTCACCCCTTTCAGGTGTATAGTTCTATGAGTTTTGACAAGCAAAATATGTAGTTGAGTAACTAACCATCGCCACAATGCAGTTATAGAATATTTTAGTGAAACCAAAAAGTTCCATTGTATCTCTTTGTAGACAATTCCCCCTTCCCATTCCTAGTTCCTGGCAATCACCAATCTGGTTTTTGTCCCTATACACCTCATATCATTTAAATGTATTTTTGCATTTTCCCCTACAGGCCTTACAGACAGAGAGTTGTGATCACTCGCCTTTGTATTGCTCATGGTTCTAAGCACAAGTTCCAAGCACACTTATGACGGACCAGGTCATAAATATGTGATAAATGAAAAAAGGAAGAAAAGGAAGAAAGGCAGACCAGAAGAAAGGAAAGAAGGAAAGAAAAAAGAAAGAAAAGAATAATCCAAAGAATAAATGGACAAATAGCCCTAGGAGAATTCTGATTCAGCAATGGGGTAGCCGACAGAATAAATGCTAGTTCAATGAATTATTCTGAGTTACTAATCTGAACTACAACAGCAGGTACTCTTAAACGCCTAAACATAAAATATATTGAAGTCTAAATCAACAAAACTGACACTCTAAGTTTGGGAAGGTAATCTTAATGTAAATGACATTAAGTTGTACTAGCAGGTAGGAAAGGACCATCCACCACTCCCAGGCTGAGCTGCCTCCAATCTCTTCACATATCATACCACCATAGCTAAGATATGAAATGTTCCGTTCTTGGTATATAGCACATGCACTTAAAGCTTCCCGGGGAGTGAAGGGAAGGCAAAAGGTAATGTCAAGTGCTCCCAGAGTCACGGTGTTACATGCTTTGTACTGTTTTATTTAATTCTTACAACTACTCTCTCACTGAAGTTAAAAGTAATTAGGAGGTAATTCTTTGTTGGGAAAGGAAATAGATAACTACAGGAAGTTTACGGGGTACCTCCTAAGGGGAGAGACAAGTTACAAACTATTTAGGATAAGTTCTTTGGACATTTTGAGTTTTTCTTCTGCTGTGAAATCACAGTAAGCAAGAAGGAACAAGAGTCCAGAGTAATAAACTTTTTTTTTTTTTTTTCCAATGCCTATCATCGATTCTTTCAGGGTACTTCTGGTATGGTGACCATGTTCATTTCCGAAGCCAGTATCATGTGAAGGAACTCTAGTGTGCTATTTGATGAGGTTGTCAACAAAGGCACATGGTGGAATTTGGGGGTTAAGGAGTGTAGTTACTAAGTGGGTAATAATAACTGCCTTCTTTCTATATTATAGTGTCACGAGAATTTAAAGTGATTTTGCAATCACTCGGGAGATAATTTTCTTGGTTCTTAGCACAAGTTGGAAGATAAACTTTGGACAATGTATTATACTATGCCCTTTGCAATTAAATAACCCAAGATAATGTGTTAAAGTTTAGTGGAGATTTAAATTCCTGAGGTGATTAAAGAGAGTTAAGACTATTTGGTTTTAGAACTGTTGTTAATGTTACTCCTGCAGTTTCTAGGCACTATGTAGTGATGAATTGCTTATTTCCCTCGCTTATTATTTTTCAATCTTGCAGAACAGCTCAGCATTAAATAACTAAAATTACAGTTCAACTTAAGGCCTGGGACCAGGGCAGAAAGACCTTAAATTTCTGGCTGACTTTGGGCTGCGTCGCTTCCACGAAAAGTGGAGCTATTGAAAACTGTGGGTTCATGATGGAAGTGCTTTTTCAGGAAGAGAAATTTGGCTCTGTGTGCAAAGGATCTGGGCAGAGAAGAGACGCAGCCTCCATTCGGAGGCTCCTGTAATATTGAGGCTGAGGTGATCAGAGCTGAGCGGGAACGGGAATGGTAAAAAATGAAAAAAGATAATGGTAGTGTGGTCTGCGGCCAACACTGGACGATGATCCAGTGGGGCTGGGTGAGTAAGGAAGAGAACTGAAAGAACCGCTTCGTGTTCTCCAGAGACCCGAAGTTCTCAACAGAGGCCCTTCGACTCAATAGAGTCGAAGGGAGAGGAGACAGAAGGTCTCCTCTTCTGTCCTTAGCGCGGACGTCCTGGGAACAGCAGTAAAGCTCAGGCTGGCTCACAGGCGGAAGAACCGGCCGGGCGTATACTCCAGCCAGCCTTCCTTCCCTGCCTCGGTTCTCCGGTAGTCCCTTGATCCCTACGCATCTCTCCTCACCCTTTGGAATCCCCAGATAACCCCCTCCCCACGCCCCATCCTCGTTCAGCGGCCGACACCTCCCTCTGTCCCTCCCCACCCCCTCCCCCTTGGGGCGCTGACTCGCCCGGCTGCCACGTCTCACTGATGACATCACCAGGGCCGCTCGGTCTTAGCCAATCCGCTAGGGGGAGTCCGAGCGAAGTCCTAGCCAGCGAGTCAGCGGGGCGGGGAGCAGGGAGGGGCAAGAGGGGGAGGCGAGAGAGTGGGGAATGGGGCGGGCGACAAGCTCTCAAATACGCATGCACCAGAGGCGCGGGGCTTCCCGGGAAGTTGAGTCCTGGCTGCCACGCCGCACTGTAGGTCTTCTGCGCCCACTGTGGTGTTCGAACTCTCTTTCCCGGCGTGCCGCGCGGTGCGGCCGCTCTCTGGACTGTGTAAAGACCCCTCGGTCTAAGGCTTTCCTATTTCCTGGTTCGCCGGCGGCCATTTTGGGTGGAAGCGATAGCTGAGTGGCGGCGGCTGCTGATTGTGTTCTAAGGGGACGGAGTGGGGAAAGACGTTTGCTCTCCCGGAACAGCCTATCTCATTCCTTTCCCTCGATTACCCGTGGCGTGAAGAGTCAGGGCGGCGGCTGCAGCAGCAAGGGCGGCGGTGGCGGCGGCGGCAGCTGCAGTGACATGTCCAGCATGAATCCCGAATAGTGAGTGCAGGAGAGCACCGGTCGGCTGGGTCCGTGGGCCAGCTTGGAAAAGCTGAAGGGGGGCGAGGAGGGCTGAGGCAGGGGTGGGAGCCTCGGCCGCGGTGAGGTGAGGGTCGTAGGGCAGGAGATGCTGGCACCCGGGAGTCGGGTCCCATTGTCTGACGGAGAAGGGGCGGCCGGGGGGGAGGGGTCAGGCCGGAGGGGTGAGCCGCCCGGGCCTGGACCGGTCAGGTGGAGGCCTTGAGTGCCGGGCAGGTGCGGAGGAAGTCTTTTGAGGGGGTTGGGCGTTTGGAAGTCGATGCTGGGCGGTGGGAAGAGGTAGCTTCACGCGAAGGCAGTGACTTTTGAAGGAAGACTTGTTTTTAAGGGGAGAGGCTAGGGTGGGAGAGCTCTCCTAAAGGGCACTGTCAGACCCTTTGCCCGCGCTCTGCGGAGCTGTCAGAATCGTCAGGATAGAAATCAGCTTTACTTGTAAATATTGAGCTTGTTGGCTCTATTCTTTCACCCTCCCGACCAGGTTGCAGGTAATATGGATGCTTTTCAGGACTGCGTGGGATTGAGGGGAATGAGTAGATGGTGAGAAGAGATTTTAAATTTTTAGTGTTTTTTAACTTATTTCCTGGAGTTCTTCAAGAACTCAGGGGGCCCATTGCCTTCCTGAAAACCTGGGCATTTGTGAGAAATTGTTTAGAGGACACTGAAGTCATTTTGTTTTCTGTAGGTTGAGAAATAAAAACAACTAAGACTTAGGAACATTTTTCTGATATTATCAAATTAAAGGAAGACTGCTGTCAAGTTGAAAGAGAAACGAACGGGCTCTATGATCTGTAGGTTTTGGGTTACCTGCTTGAATGCTTGAAGATAGGGAGTGAGGTTCCATGACGTGTCATGAAAAGTTAATGCATTTCTTTTTCTTGCTTACTCAGGAAGTCACCACAGCATATGTGACACACCTGACACCTTTCCTGGGAATTGGTGTTCACTTTCCTTGGGAAGACTTAGTTGAGCTCTCCTTAATGGCTCTTTAAAATCTCCTTCAGTTTAGTATATAAATTAATGAATAATTAGAGGAGATTTGATTGGTATTTCTCTGCAGCGTCAGAAGGCTTTGGGGGAGAGAGGAAATAATTTTTTTTTTAAAGCAAAAATCAGTATTTTAAAGCTGAGTATATTTGCTTCTTTGGTGGCTTACTGCTAAACGTTTCCCCTAAGAGGTCCGCCCATCAGTTTCGCTGACAGTCATGTGTGTGTCACATGGCTCTTGCAAAATGCATTCTGACTTCAAGTTTTGTAATACGGTGGTTTGATGCTGAAATGTCCCCCTTTGCACTAAACAGAAGCCACTGTATTTCATTAAAATTTTATATACTTTAAGAAGTTGAGTGTTCTTATAGCGCCATATTTGCTATGTTGGCAATTTTTAATTTATCAAAGACTCCGAGGACAGAGTTGTTTTGCATAGTTAGGGAGAGTTGAACTTGAGGTCCCTAATTTGGTGGTTTTCCTAGCAGCAATAAAGTACATGGATTTACCACTTACAGAGACTTGTAAACCTCCTCTTTTCAGGGAGTTTCTTATATTTGCTACATATATGTACTATAACTAGATCTTTAGGATTAGTTGAACAGAACCATGACAAATTAGCCTCTAAATTTGTTTCTCCTTTTGTAGAATAGGATAGTAGGAGTCATTATTCCTATCAGGGTAGTTGTGAGATTCAAGTGTATGTAGAAGAAAACATAAGAGCACTCTAGGTGGTATATGTCATTATCATGTATGACATTCCTGTAGTGCTAGGATTTAGGAATATGATCCTTACCCTCAAAGAGTTTATAATGGGATATAGAAAATAGTTATATATGTCAAATACACGTAGATCTAGTTCCACATGTGCAGGATGGATAGGAGTAACAAGATTTCAAAAGAGGGTGGAGAGCTGTGGTTGGCTAGTTGGGGTCAGGAAAAATTTATAGAAAAGAGACTTCTAAGGGAATTATTAGTAGATATAGAGAAATAGTAGGGAAATGAGGATTTTTCAAGGGGGAAGAAGGAAGAATCATTAATAAATGGCAGTGATAGCAGTTTTTAAGTATATACAGTGCCAAACCATCAGTTAGATTAATGACCTTAACAGAATCAAACCCAGAAATCATTTTTATACTTGTTCTGCCACTGACTATGCCAGTTCCAGATCTATATTTACATTCTACACTGTGTCTATAAAATAGGAGTTTGGATAAACCTTTGGAAGAAGTAACTGAAAATTACTTGGGAGAGGAGGTGCTGGATATTTTATTGGGGAAGGTCACAAGGGCAACCAGCAGGCAGATTTTTAACAATGTAAATTCAGTTTTTTCATTCTGTCTTTAATGAAGTTTGTTACCATCATAAAAGTAATTAGTGAAAAATTGGAAAATAAAGAAGGAAAGAAATTCTTAAGAGTTTTATCACCGAATACAAGTCCATTTACTTTAATACCTTGTTCTAAACTTTAAGATCTTAAATTTTTTCTTAAATTAAGACTTTTAATGAGTGAGTGCCTTTCAGGATTCCATGATGTCATCTTAATACCTACCATTTATAGCTACGTATATGTTAAGTATATTATACATTATAATACATGTGTGTCAGCACACACATTATATGCTAATGTGAAAGGGGGATAGTATACTAGATAATGTTTAAAAGTTCAATCTGAATGTTCCTTTGGTTTATCATCTACTAATTTATCTTATTCCTTTTAGAAACATTTAAAACTGCTTCATGGGTGCCACTGAATTTGGTAATGAAAATGGGTTCTTGATAAAAGCTTGGTTCTCTCAGAAAGAACAGGATTTCAGATTATTGGTTGACATAGGATTAATTCTAGGTAGCTTTTTTATTGAATTTACTTTATGATCTTTAATATTGAATTTACTTTATGATCTTTAAATTGTACGCTTGGTTTGGGAGTGAGGGTGATAAGAAATACATCAGTCAGAGCTGTCCCTTTGACTACTTTCTGTGTTATTTGGCTAATAGGGAAAAATGACAACCCTGGGTTATCTTTATGGTAGAAATTAAGGGTAATGACTGATTTGTCTGAATTTCAAGTACAAACAAAAAGAAAAAGCAAATGGAAGTGGTATTTGAGTAGTGGAAAGATGGAAAAGATCAGAGCTTTCTTTTTTCTGGAGATCTGAAGAAAGATTTTGATTTTCTGAGCTAGGTGGTGAAGCAGGCAGTGATTATTTCAGCACACTGGTTAAGAAATGCTTAACATTATTCTCATTCCAGAAACATTTTTTATAATCCATTAGCGTTTAGTGGATTTTTTAGTGTCAAGGAAATCATTTTGGCTACTTCATCTATAAGGAATGTGTTAATAAAGTATGTGCACCTATCATGGATATACCAGTTAAGTATAACAGGAAGGACTATGGTAGTCTACTTGGATCAACTGTAGTTCTTTAATGCAGAAAAAATTTATAGTAAATGCCTTGTTTTTGTTTTGTTTTATTTTTTAGTATGGCTCTAGAGTGATGTTTAAGATAATGGCTCAAGATTTAATCATTCATTTAAACTTTGCTCTTCTGTCATAGTAGACTTAAGGAAAATTTGACTTTTTTTTTTTTTGCCAGCAGTGTGCTTTGAATTAATTTGTCTTTTAATGTAAAGGGTTTGAATGTAAAAGCAACGTAATCAGTTTTGTTATCTATGTGTCAGTATAATTTCATTAATAAGTATGTCATAATTGGCTGTCATAGAATTTTTATTCAGAACTTTTTTTATTAGGAAAAAAGCATAAGTCAACTAAAAGTAAGTTGCCTTTTTGTTGGTTGTCTTGATGACTTTGTGGTGGTGGTGGTGGTGGTAGTGGTTTGAAAAATCCAGAAAATTTTAAAGAAGAATAATAACCAGTATTCTCACCATGGGGTATATGATTTCTCAATGTCTGTAGAGAATCAGCAGGTGTGATTCTTTGGGTAGGGTAAGTGTCTAAGAGCTGTATAGAATCTCCACAGAATGAATCTTTATTAAAGAGTTTAGTGTAAATAGAGGCTCTTGTAAGATCATTTGAAGATAACTGAAATTTTGCATTTAAAATTTTCTTTTTCATAATTAAAATGAGTTGTTGACAGTTTCTTACATATTCCAAATAAAATTTTTTTAAAGTTTAAAAAATAATGTTAAAGATGGAAGAGCTTCAGAATCAAATGTTCTCTTGACAACTCTTTTAACTTTCAAAGAGAATTTTGCTTTATAAGTAATTTTATGTCTTAGATAGTTCAGTCTTTTTTATTCTGGAAGCAATCTTAGTAATTTGTGGTCTAACATTTTGTTATATTCACATCCTGTTAGCAGTCCCTTGTGTATACGTGTTTTCTTGGCCACTTTTGACTATACGTTTATGATAGTTTTACTATTTGCAGTTGTTAATAGTTTCATTTTTAATAATTAAAAGTAGATTCCTTTTGGTAATGTTATCTACTTTTGTCTCATATATGAAAATATTTAAGGTCAAATAAAATCCTTTTTAAAATTTTTGAGGTTTTTTTTTTTTTTTAAGATTTGCTAAAAAAAATGCTTTGTTTCAAGATGAAAATAAACCAAAAATGGGTATAGGATGCCAGTGCATGAGATATTTTAGATGCGTTGTGTACCAGTTTTTTTCTACCACTCTATCTGAACTCAATTTTGGAGTTTTAGTAATAGAGTTAGGCAGAAAGCCTTTTTTTTTTTTTTTTTTTAATCTTGCAGGGTTAAAGGGAGTGATCAGACTATTCCACTGTTTCCTGTAGAAGGTGGAGCTGATACTGCTTCTTTGATGTCTAGAATAGAATTTAGGGAAGAACCCCTAGGTCTTGGCTTTTCTTTGGAACTGCTCTATGAGTGTTTCAGATTATAAAATGGTAATGGTGGGGTGATACTTGAAAAAAAAAATCTTGAACAAGAGAACAAGTGTTGGTGTGTTGACTGACTCTTTAATAATTAAAGAAATGGGATATAAAGAGAAGTAGGAAATGAAGCTTTCCTTGGTAGTTTTGTGACTGGTTGGCTCAGGTGGCCAGAATACTCAGCTTTATTAAATCCAAGGTTGTGATAGGTTCTGATTAAGTTTACTCTGTTCTCTGTTTGTAGATTCCTAATTATGACAAGAAGTGTTACATTTAAGTGCCTTTGCTCCCATGTGGAAACACCGTTTTTTAATAGTAGCTATTTAACAAGTGCTTACTCTGTGTGCTAGCTGCTTGGCATAAGGTCTTTACACAGGGAATTTTATGCAGTCTGCCCTTCAAACTAGTGAGCTTTACAAGTGAAGTTGAATAAATGATGTAATTGAAGTTTTCCAAGAACAGTGATGGATTCAACTTGTCTGAATGTATTTCCTTTGAATAACAATAGTACTTAAATGGAATTATTCTCTGTCTTTTCCACCCTGCCTATAAATATTTTCCAACAATTTGAGGGCAAATTATTTTTTTTAAGATTTTATTTTAATTCTAATATAACAGTGTTATATTAGTTTCAGGTGTACTGTGTGGTAATTCAACACTTCATACATCACCTGGTACTCATCACAACAAATTCACTCCTTAATCCCCATCACCTATCTCACCCATCCTCCACTCCCCTCCCCTCTGGTAACCATCAGTTTTGTTTTCTATATTTAAGAACTCATTTCTTGATTTGTCTCTCTTATTTTTTTCCCCTTTGCTTGCTTGTTTTGTTTCTTACATTCGACATATGAGTGAAATCATACAGTATTTGTCTTTCTCTGATTGAGTTATTTTGCTTAGCATTATACTCTAGCTCCATCCATGTTGTGGCAAATGGCAAGGTTTCATTCTTTTTTTATGGCTGAATAAAATTCTGTTATATATAAATATATATTTTTATATTTTTTGTCCATCAATCGATGGTCACTTGGGCTGCTTCCTTATCTTGGCTATTGTAAATAATGCTGCTGTAAACACCGGGGTGCATGTATCCCTTTAAATTAGTGTTCTTGTATTCTTTGGATATATAGGGCAGTTATTCTTAACCCATTTATGGTTACGTACCCCTAAGAGCATTTGATAAACTCTGTGAACCTGTTCCTCTTGTGCATACATTCTCAAACATTTTGCATAAAAGTACATGCTGCTGATACTTCCTGAGCCTATTCATGAACCTTAAGAATGCCTGATTTAGGAGATTGGAAAAAGAAAAGAGAATGTTTACTACTACTGTTTCAAAATGTGAAAACCTGAAAATGACAATTTAATTTAAAAAATTGGTATTCTGAACTAATTAGTTTTAAAATGTGAGATGTGTTTGGGCATGCCTTATTTTGATGACCTATTCTGACCTATTCTGTTCTTCTCTTTGTTTTTTTTTTAAATGCTACTTTTCTGTTTCTCATTAAGTTTTTAATATATGAATTGTTTCCAAGAGCCTTGAAACGGAGGCATACTAAGTTCACAGGACATTAGCGTTCCCGTGAAGAGCAATAGGTCATCTCTTTAGTATCTTTACTACCTCAGAATCCATATGGATGTAGTTAGAATAAATGCCTAACCAAGTTTAATATAGTCTTAAGCTTTTGATGGAACTTATAAAAAAAAGTTGAATAGCTAGGTTTACAAAAGAATATTTGAAGCAGCTTTGTGAAATACACACTGTGGGCAATTATTTAGTGCTTTATTTGTAGATTGGTAGCACCTGTCTTCATGAAGCGCCGTTAAGTTCAGACTGCCACTTACCTCTGCAAGTTGTTTATGATTTTTGGGCCTGTTTCTTGATCCATAATATGTACCACTTCAGTTCTGAGTCTTCAGAATAAACTGTACAGTACTATCCAGATGTTATTTGACATATATTATCTAATAAAGGATGTTAGAATATATGTAAATGGCGAGTGGTTTCAATTTTAAAGCTTTTCTCACACATGATTAATCACACAATTATATTAATCACACAACTATGTCTGTTTTTGTCTACTTTAACATTTTTTTCAATACAGATTTTTAAAAAATCTTCCAGTAAATGCATACATATATGGTTGTATACACATGCACACACACTCAGAGTTAATCTAACTTTAGAAGAAAGCTTGATAAAACAGCCAGCCCTTACTCTGTCACCAGTGAAGATTATGCTAAGAGTTGGGGGCTTTTTTGTTGTTTTTTCTTGATTATGAGACACAGACTCTGCTCCCAGGTCCTTACCAGTTAGTTAAGAACATGACTCATGCTCAAACAAATATAATCAGTATCATAGTATTAGCACAGACAAAAATCTTGTGATACTTTCAAAGAACAGAATGGCAAAATAGTGCAAAAGAGTTAGAGAAAAGGCCTATGATTTCGATTATTAACAGAAGGTTTTACTTACGTTTCGTTTAGCTGGAGAATAACAGAGCAGCAGGACTTTCCAGAACCCTTGGTGCTAGTAGTGGGATGTGGTCAACAACTAACAATTTGAGTTGTTACCACCAGCCATAAAATTTTATGTATGTACATTCTTTCTCTTGATCCTGTGAAGAAATAGTGTCCTAGTTTTACAGAGGGGGAAACAGAGGCAAAGAGTTAAATGGCTTGCCTAGGGGCATTCAGAGTAAATGGTAGAATTGGAATTTTAACTCCAGGGCCTGTGATTTCACAGTCCTAGTATGTTGTTTCTAATTTAGCTGTTTGTGGTTAACTCCAGGAATTTAAAATTTGAGCCAGTTAATTAAGTGACTAACATTTCTGTGGTCAATTTGTTTTAAAATTCATGATTAGAGAGGTCTTTTTAGAAATGTTAAGGGTTTGTGAAGTACATGTTATGAGGTACATATTATGGTCTTTGACTTTCTCCTTCACATCTTGTGCTGGGTTGATATTTAAAGCTTCTTTAGACTTAAAGTAATTACTGCATCCATTCTGTTTTTCTACCCTCCTGACTGTTCTTGAATATTTATACTTGGGGCCTTAGAAGTCATGGATATCTTTCTGTGAGTAAAGCAGGTAAAGGAGAGAACTGTCTTTCTTTTGCTGGAGAGGGCACAATTGCTGCAGACCCTGTTACGATTTTATGTGTTACCAGGCTTTGCGAGTTGACTGGTGTGATCATAGTACTTAAAACCGTTAGTTGGGTAATTTTTAAACTTTTGCTTTAGATTACAGTAGTAAACTCCTGTGATATTTTGTCAGCTGTCTGAACAGAAGCTTTGGGTAAATAGCTTCAAAGTTTTTGTCAAAGCTCTTGAAGGTTTTCATCAAGTTACCTTGCAGTTTGGAGAGATGTAGGAAGAATAATAATAATAGCCACTTATTGTGCTCCTGTGTGACAGATACTGTGCTACAGGTTTTAGAGAGGCATTATTTCTAAATATTTCTAATGCCTAATTATTTCTAATTCTATTCCTGACAAGAAGCTTAATTGGATGATAGAGGGTGCTAATGGAATTTCTTACAGATGAGGAAATTGAGGCTTATGGTGGGGATGAGTACCTTGCCTCAAGATCTGACAGCTAGTATGCAATGGAGTCTGGATTCAAATACAGGTCTTTCCAGCTCTAAAACCCATACAGGCTTTGAAAGGTAAAAGAGGTAGAGGATCCTCCCTGGCATAGTTTTAGCAAATATTTGTTATATAGGTTGTGAGACTATCTATCTACTTTCTTGTTCTCTTGTATGACTTGGGACTTTCTTTAGCACTATCAAACTTTCCTTCATTTTCAGAATTCCTGCTTTGGATTTTTGGAACACTGTTCTAAACAGAGCTAAAATGGAACCTGGAAAAGTGACTAATTATCTCTAAATATCAAAGAAAAATGTGTAGTCTTAGGAGTAGATTAGGGGGACAGTTTTTTAAAAATTGCTTGGCTATTTCCTTAAATTTGGAGAAAGACTCTTGTACTCTCAGATTCTTGATAATTGGTTATTTTGACTGTTTATTTTGGCTAACAGACTGCTTTTGTTCATAGCTGAAGGTTTATTTTGTTTATTTAGAGTAACCCTCAAAGTAATTAATATGTGCTTTATAAAATTCAAACAATGTAGAAACGTGTGAAGGAACTAAAAGTTCTTACCTCTTTTCTCCAGCCTGATGGTCAATTTTGAATTGTTTTCTGTGGAGCATACTTAAAATGAGTGAGGAAGAAAAATTGGTGTCAGACACAATTAACTGCAGCCCAAATTTTAATTAATCATTCCATACCCCAAAGTCTAATAGTGTATAGTTTTTTTTTAATAGTGTATAGTTTAATAGTGAATTAAAATTTGTTTGGCCACCGTGTCATGATACCATAGTCATAATTTTGTTTTAAATTTTATTTATTTTAAGATTTTATTTATTTGACAGAATGACAGTGAGAGAGGGAACACAAGCAGGGGGAGTGGCAGAGGGCTTCCGTGGGAAGCCTGATGCGGGGCTCGATCCCAGGACTCTGGGACCATGACCTGAGCCGAAGACAGACCACTGAGCCACCCAGGCGCCCTGCTTTAAATTTTATATGTGAGCTTAGTTTTAGGCTATATTCAAGTACAATATTTATAAAAAGGTTAAATAACATGATTCCTATCATGCAAGTGAATTTGCAGATAAAAAACAAATTTACTTTCCACTGAACATTTAAAATAGTAGGCTTTTTCTAAAGTACATTTATATTACAGGCGACGTTATGAAATTTGTATTTTGGCGGTACTATGGATAAAAACAACTTTATGTTATAGTCCTCCACTGTTTAACTTTTGTCTTTTCTTCCTTTCAGAGGTTGGGATGTTCAAAGTTTGTTAATGTCAGTCAACTTTCCCTTATAAAATATTCATTGACATGTGAACTATATCTGATCAATTTTATTTCATAAAAGAAGAAAAAAATGTTTCTTTTCATTTAACCCAAAAAGTTGACTTCATATACTTGTGGCTGTATTGGGAATGTGCCAGTGCTATCTGCTTATAGCCTCAGTCCTACTCTCTACCTACTTGAAATCATTTGTGTTATGACAGTTATGCTGAACAAATTTGCAAAGGTGTTAAGTCTGAAAAACCCTCTGATTAATACTTTTTCCTCTTCAACATTTTTTTTGGTTATAAGAGTAATAAGAGCTTACTGCAGACTTTGAAAAAAGTATAAAGAAGAAAATATCAATTGTAATCCTAAAATTTAGAAGTGTCCATTTCCCCCATATTTTTTATGTATGTGAAAATTTCTTAAAAATATATGAAGTGGGGTATACTAAATAAAATGTAATCTTTTCACATAAAAGTGTTTCACATAAACAGTCTTTTTAGAGATTTTAGAATTTCCAGTAGCATTTTAGATTCAGACATAAGCAGATTAATCCCTTACTACGTATTTTATGTATGCAGTTTGGTAACTTCATGAGATGGAAACCATTTTACGTAAGGACAGTTTTGAACCAAAGTTTATTTTAGTGACTTTTTAAAAGTATGCTTCATAATCTTACAGTAGTGTCTTTTTTAAAGGTACAGAAAATTTCCTGTTGGTGCTTGCATGCAAAAATGGTAGAGGTATCCAGATTATGTCCAGATCTTAAATAATGGAAATAAAAAATTTCCAATATTGCTAAAGTAGACCATGAATTGAATTATAGGAGAAGCTGATAGCAAAAAATTTTTCACTTGGTATTATCTTTGGTGCCCCACCATCCAGTTGTTAAAGGCTGTTAATTTCCCCAAATCTACCCCTTTCTGTCTAGCCTTCATCTGTGTTAGTCTTACCTTAATTTTCTTAGCTTTCTTATTAATCCTCTCTTCTTTAAATTAAAACGTAACATCTGCTTGTGTTGTTCTAGATTCAAGCAGTTCATAAGAATTTTCCCTGATAATAAAAATACGTGTGCCTCAACAACAGCCTCAACTGTTAGGTTTTTATTTTATAGATTCTAGCAGGATTTATGATTTGTTGATTTAACTTGAGAAAACACAAAATATGCGTCTCTTTAAAAAATACCGGGAGCTGGGGCGCCTGGGTGGCTCAGCGAGTTAAAGCCGCTGCCTTCAGCTCAAGTCATGATCTCAGGGTCCTGGGATCGAGCCCCACATCAGGCTCTCTGCTCAGCAGGGAGCCTGCTTGTACCTCTCCCTCTGCCTGCCTCTCTGCCTACTTGTGATCTCTCTGTCAAATGAATAAATAAATAAAATCTTTAAAAAAACTATATCAGGAGCTAATTTTTCAGAGATTGTTGTTTTGTACCCATTTCACTAATGTCCTCATACTTTTTTTAAACCTTTTTATTTTGAAATAAATTTAGATTTATAGAAGAGTTGTAAAAATAGTACAGAGAGGGGCGGCTGGGTGGCTCAGTCAGTTAGGCAGCTGCCTTCAGCTCTGGTCATGGTTCCCTGGTCCTTGGATCGGGCCCTGCATTGGGCTCCCTGCTGAGCGGGGAGCCTGCTTCCCCCTCTCCCTCTGCCTGACGCTCTGCCTACTTGTGCTCTCTCTCTGTCTCTCTGTCAAATAAATAAATAAAATCTTAAAAAAAAAAATAGTGCAGAGAATTCCTGTATACCCTTCACCTAGCTTCCTCTAATATTAACACCTTTCATACCAAGGTACATTTATGAAAATTAAGAAATTAACGTTGGTACATTATAAACTATTATTAACTATTATAAACTGTAGACTTTTATTACAGTTTCTTCAGTTTTTCTGTTAATGTCCACTTTCTTTTGCAGAATCTAGTCCAGGATACCATATTGTATTTAGTTGTTATACGTGTTAGCCTCCATCAGTCTGAGTTTCTCAGTCTCCTGTTTTTCATGGTCTTGACACTTCTGAAGATTACTATTAGGTATTTTGTAGACTGTCCTTCAATTTGGATTTTTCTGATGTTTTCTCATAATTGGACTGGGGTTATGGACTTTGGGGAAGATACTGTAAAGGTGAAGCATTCTACTCGCTACATCATATCAGAGGGTATGTGATATCAGCATGACTTATTCTTGGTGCTATTCACCTTAATCACTTAGTTAAGGTGGTATCTGTCAGATTTCTTCATTGTAAAGTTACTATATTTCCCTTTCCATATGCTTAGAAAGCAGTCATTAATGGATAAAGAAGGTGTGATGTTTATATACAGTGGAATACTATGCAGCCATCAAGAGAAATGAAATCTTGCCATTTGCAACGACATGGATGGAACTAGAGGGTATTATGCTAAGCGAAATAAGTCAGTCAGAGAAAGACAATTATATCTCTCTGATAAGAATTTGAGAGGCAGGGCGGGGGGGGGGGGTTTCGGGGATAGGGGATAAAAATGAAACAAGATGGGATAGGGCGGGAGACAAACCATAAGAGACTCTCAGTCTCACGAAACAAACTGAGGGTTGCTGGGGGTGGGGAGGTAGGGATAGGGTGTCTGGGTTATGGACATTGGGAGGGTATGTGCTATGGTGAATGCTATGAAATGTGTAAGCCTGATGATTCACAGACCTGTACCCCTGGGTCAAATAATACATGATATATTAATTTTTTAAAAAAGAAAGCAGTCATTAAGAGCCCACACCCAACAAAATGGAATGAAGTCCATTTCCTAGAGGGAGGCGTATTCAAAGAATTTGTGGACATATGTTAAAGCCACCACTGTAATAAATATTTCGGAGGGACATATTTTGAGGCCATGTAAATATCCTATTTTTCCTTAAAGTTTCATTCATAAATTTTGGCGTTCACCGGTGGATTTTGCCTGCAGCAGTTTTTACTGTGGTGATCTATTGATGAGTTTCTACTTCTCTAATTCCTTCTACACATATTATTTAGATTCCTGTAAGGAAGATGGTCTCTTCTTCATTTATTTATTTAATAATTGATACCAGGATGAGTTCATGAATATTTATTTTATTATTTGGCTTATAACCCAATATGTGGTTGTTTATTTTGTGGCTCTAGTAATTCTGCGTTGACCAGTGACAGAACTTTCAGGTTGGCTCCTGTGTCCTTTTGACATGCCATATCCCCATCTATTTTTTCACCTAGTTTTGCCTAAAATGTTGATCCAGGTTGGCTGTATATCTTCTTTAGTTATATCTCACAATGAAAGAGACCTGATTAAAAATGCAAAATTAAAATGTTCTCTGATCTGTTAGCATGTGCTTTGTAAAAGGCACAGTGCCAGATTTTGGATACACACAAGAATAAATCAGTTTATCTTCACCCTCACAGACAGATATGTCAGACATGAGAGTGGGGAAAACTAGATTCTAAAATACTGAGGAGAAAATATTCAGTGTCATAGTAAATTAGACATGAAAAAGACTAAAGGAAGTTCTGATTTGAGAACAGTGAATAGGATTTACTAGAAAATCTAAAGTAGAAGAGTGGTTATTAAAATTGTGACTATAGATTTCTAAACTAGAATGATACGGTTTTTTCATTTAAGTCAAATTATATTGTAGACTAATCCAAGATCTTGGGGAATAGAGGAAGAATACATTTAAAGTCTCACCAGTTGATAAATTATTCTTGACTCTATACCAGAATTCTCACCTTGTGCTCTCTATTTTTAAGATTTGCATATTTTTGTCAATATTTTTACTGTGTTCTGTTTTATAAATTATAGTTAGAGAATATCTTTAAACAGTCTCAAATCTCTGAATTCTCTTGAACATTCAGAATATTAGTAACTTAGAGATAAGGTACTACAGTAGTAGGTAATTTTATTACTATTTTTTTAAAAGATTTTATTTATTTGACAGAGATCACAAGTAAGCAGAGATGCAGGCAGAGAGAGAGAGAGGGCAGCAGGCTCCCTGCTGAGCAGAGAGCCCAATGTGGACCCTGAGATCATGACCTGAGCCGAAGGCAGAGGCTTTAACCCACTGAGCCACCCAGACGCCCCTTATTACTATTTTTTTAGTGGTAGGTAATTTTAAATGTCCCAATACCAGTTACACTCTATTGAGCACACTCTCCAGGTATGTTTATTCAACAAGAGGAAGAAGTCTCTGAGATTGATTTTGTTTGCCATCCTCCTTCATAGTAAAGTTGATGTTTTGGGAGAGAACAAAGTAGTCTTTACCAATAATTATCTCATTGCAAAGAAGAGTACGCAACTGTTCATATTATTTATTATAACTGTGAACCTTAAATTATCAGAAACTCATAAATGTTTTAAAATAACACTTAAAAAGAATGTGATAATTGAAAAAGCTGATTTTTAGAAAATTGACTATTAATTTCATTTAACCATAATGTAATTTGTAACACACTTATTAGGAAGCATTCCTGTTGTTTTTTCCCCCAGCCTTATGGTTACTCTGAAATAGAAAATTGATCTTTAGGGGCACCTGGGTGGCTCAGTTGGTTGGGCGACTTCCTTTGGCTCAGGTCATGATCCCGGAGTCCCGGGATCGAGTCCCATATCGGACTCCCGGCTCTGTGGGAAGTCTGCTTCTCCCTCTGACCTTCTCCCCTCTCATTCTCAGTCTCTCTCTCTCTAATAAATAAATAAAATCTTAAAAAAACAAAAACAAAACAAAAAAAGAAAATTGATCTTTAAAGTGATGAATGATACTTCAGGCACATTTGTGGCCCGGTGCTGTCTTTTATTGTAACAGGTTACAGTATGGCCAATTTAGGGGGTGTTTATTGAGTGTTTATTGGATACCTGGCACAGTGCTCTGAGAGATAGGTAAATTCAGGGCATTTGTTGTTTCTGAATTTCTGTTAAAAATGAAGTAACTTATCGTAGTAGTAATGGTGAGATTATTCTTGCTAATGTGAAATGTAATTTGTTAACATGTACCTGTACTCATTGCCAGTGTTCAGTGTTCATCATTCTTAAGAATTTATTTAGTCTAAGGAGAGTGTCAGTAGTACTAACGTCAGCAGCTTTACTGGCTAATAAAAGTTGTTTGGTATTAGGTATTATTTATTAAGGGTAAATTTTATGATTATTATCCGATCCCCTCTACCTTTTTCTTTAGGATCTCAAACTGGAAAGGATGTTAGTTATTTATCATTCTGTGCTTCACTCCCTTCCTAATGACTTGTTCAAAAGCTTCTTATTTCCTTCTGTGATTTTTATTTTGTTGCTGACAAGGGCACTTTGGATTTTTTTTAATTTTTTTTTTCAGATATAGTTAGGAACAATAAGTGTATTATGATAACTTGGTAAACCTAGAAAAATTTAAGTAATGTATATCTCTCTGTACACCTAGGTAGCAGTTGATTAATATCCACAGAGATAATCACTTCTGAAAGTTTTATATCTTGATTACACTTAAATGATAAATTTAAATTAATTTATTGTATATTAATATATAATTTATGAATTATAAATTAATATATGGTATATATTATATAATGATATATGATATAATAAATAGCGATAAATTTAAATTAAATAATGATAAAAATAATAATGATAATTGTTGGGCACCTGGGTGGCTCAGCGGGTTAAAGCCTCTGCCTTCGGCTCAGGTCATGGTGTCAGGGTCCTGGGATGGAGCCCCGCATCGGGCTCTCTGCTCAACGGGGAGCCTGCTTCCCCCTCTCTTTCTGCCTGCCTCTCTGCCTACTTGTTATCTCTGTCTGTCAAATAAATAAATCTTTAATAAATAAATATGATAATTGTCATCTAAATTTAACTTGTGAGTAATATTTGGGTTTCATCTTAAGTTCAAGTATCATTTTTTTTAAATCACAAAGGACAAAACTGAAAATCATGAGTAGATTTCCTTTAAAAATCTGTAAATTTTGGATTTTGGGGTCCTCTTGAAATTACTTAAAAGAATACATAGCAGTGGTCCAAGTTGAAAAGGATCTCTGAGGGACTCCTTGGGAGCCAGTGTGTTGTCTTCAGGTCCAGGAAGGAAACTTGCTCTTGGAGGGAATCCCTGGGGCTGGTTTTTGAGTTAGGCCTGGCAGGTTAATGTACGTAAATAGAGCCTAGCTTTCAGTGTTTTTTGAAGAAAGCTTTAATATAAGCTTAGAAAGTTGGTAAAATTGTATGTTTTATGTAAACAGCATTTGATTTTACCACATCTCTAGTCTAAAATATTTTTAATACACGTTTTCAGAAGGTAGATGATCCTTTTTTTTTTCTTTTTCTTTTTTTAATGGGGAGAATTCCAGGTAGATGCTAGGAAAGGATCATTAAAAGCTCCTACATTGGAAAATTGCTATGAAATAATGATCCGGTCTTGGAATTTGAAGGAGAGATTTATGTTTTGTTGGCGAGAACAATGGAAAGTTAACTCCCTATATTCTAATACTGCAGAGGAGTGGGATTTATCTAGCATAAGTCTCTTGGGCTCTCCAGGAGTGTACATTAATTATGTTTTCTTTCATTCTTTCCTTGGAAGTAGATGTTCATTGATCTCAAGAGATCATGGGTGGCATTGCTTATCTTACTTTTGCATAATTCTGTCATGTTCTGTGATTCATGAAAAGGGCTTCTGCTGTTGGTTGCAGTTTTGGCTTCTGAAGCCATTCATGAGCCTTTTCGAAATCCTCAAGTGATCTGTTATTGGCTGTATTTTTGTTGTAGAACTTATAATGCAGTATGCTTTTTACTAACATGATCTTCTTTTTCTTTTTGCAGTGATTATTTATTCAAGTTACTTCTGATTGGCGACTCTGGGGTTGGAAAGTCTTGCCTCCTTCTTAGGTTTGCAGTAAGTTGAAATTGAAATGCGTTTAAAAAAATTAATGCTGTGTGTGTTTTGTAGGTAGACAGTGGATCAAACAATTTTATTCAGAATAAAGTAGTTCTTCCAGAATTTATATATTTAAAAGCTTCCAAATGTACATTCCCAGTGATATCTTGGACTCTTAAGTAGAAGAAATGCTGTTCCTTTTAAAAGAAGTTCAGCAAAGCATGATTATAAAGTTAGAATGTCTGATACTCTTGGTAGAGTTCAAATAATTGGCCTGTATTTAAGTGACTGGATGAAAAATGAATCATCAAGTAAAATTTTAGTAGAATAAAAGAAAAGGCAGGGCCTGGTACAAACTTGTTTTTGACAATGTCGTAGTGTTTTATTTGCTGCACTTTACAAACAGTATATAACTTTAAACCTACTGAATAGAATCCACAGCCTCCTTCATAGTTTTTATCAACTGCCTTCAAATTTAGTCTGTTTTCCTTCTCACTGTCTAGGTCATTGGTTCTCAGAGTATGGACCAAAGACCCTTGGGGATCATCAAGACTTTGTCAGAGGGTCCATGAGATTAAAACTTTTATCCTAATAATACTAAACCATTAGTATTTACTAAGTAAGTACTTAGTACTAAGACAAAAGATGTTTGGCTCTTTCACTGTGTTGACATCTGCTCTGATGATGCGGATGCAGTGGTGGGTAAAACTGCTGGTGCCGCAGCACCACGTGAGGCCGCGCTAAGTGCTGAACTGTATTCGCAGTCATGGGGTATTTACCTGTATTTATGCACGGGGCAGGGGGAGTTTTCATTTTAAGAGTGTCTGATGAGAACAGTAAGATTGATTAATTTTTAAACATCTTGATCCTTAAGTGTTTTTTTAAATGTTCCGTGTGAAAAAAATGAGTACATTTTTGCACTTGTACTACAGACTCAAGTATGTCGGGTGTCTTGAGGAAAGTAAAAGCACTTACATAGTCGTTTGAACTGTGAGCTGAACTAGCTGCTTTTTCTATTTTTTCAATTTGTTTCTTTTTGTTTTATTTGAAAGAATAACTGACAAATTGTAGTTATGTACAATTTGGTGGCATTGGGCATACATTTTCTCAAATGAACTAAGACTCACTTCAAGGAAAATATCTGATAGCAGTTGCTGCCTGTAATAAAATTCAAGCTTTCAAGGGAAGATTAGAAGTTTAGAAAACTTAAAATTCACCACTGTGAGCTTGATAGCATGTCCAATACAGTGACTTTTCTGATGAGTGACTGTATTAATGAATATCACTTAAAAAATACATAATTTTTTTTAAGATTTTATTTATTTGACAGCACAAGAGAGCATAAGCAGGGAGAGCAGGAGAGGGAAAGGGAGAAGCAGGCTCTCCACTGAGCACGGGGCCTGATGCAGCTTTGATCCCAGGACTCTGGGATCATGACCTGAGTAGAAGGCAGATACTTAACTGGCTGAGCCACCCAGGCTCCCCTAAAAAATATATTCTTTTATTATATGTAACAACTAGGGAAACCAAAGAACTACTAGAAAAAACCTTAGGCGGCTCTTTAATCTTGTGTGAAAATACTTTCTAACGTGGAAACATATCCGGAAAGTTAAATTTGTTAAATTTGCATTAAAATTAATATCAAGCGCATGAAAATGTAGAAAACATGATACTAGCACAAAAATATATATGAGGTAGGGTGACATCCTCAATATATAAAGCACACTTACATACTAAATAAGAAAAGGATGTTTGTCCTAATGGAAATATGGACAAATACACGAGCGGGCAGTTCACAAAAGAAGAAATACAAGGGGCACCTGGGTGGCTCAGTGGGTTGAGCCTCTGCCTTCGGCTCAGGTCATGATCTCAGAGTCCTGGGATTGAGCCTCACGTCAGGCTTTCTGCTCCGTGGGGAGCCTGCTTCCCCCTCTCTCTCTGCCTGCCTACTTGTGATCTCTCTCTCTGTCAAATAAATAAATAAATTCTTTTAAAAAAAGAAGAAGAAATACAAATTGGCAATAAGTACAGAAAGTTCAGTTTTATTTGTAATTAAAGGACTTTAAAACTAGGTAGCACTTAATTTTTATTAAATTGACAAATATTAAAATCAGGAATCATCCCTATATGAAATCAGCAATGCTGGGTGTGTAGGAAGAATCTGGAGTCTCTTGACGAAAATGGTTATAGCCTGAGGTATCTGTGTTTCAAAGAAAATCCTCTCTGGGTTGCTTGTTGATCTAAGTGACAGATTTTCAGTACTGCCTACCTACAGAGTAGAATGCTGGGGAAGCATTTAAAAAATACTGATTCGCTGGCCCCTAGAATAGAGATGAGCTACACAAAGTATAATAAATGTATAAGCTACAAGAGTACAGAGGGGAGAATCTCTGACTATTGGCCAAGGAGTTAAAGAATGTTTGGACAGTCAGTATTGCCTGAGCTCAAAATCCAAGAAAGAATAAAAATTATGACCCAGGGGCTGGGGATTAGGAGGTATGCATAAAGAAATGTTGAAAATTTGGACAGAAGGAAGAGAATGTGCAGTGGTTCAGAGGCATGCAAGTAAGGCACATTTAGGAACTTAAATAAGAATTCTAACAAAGCATTAATAGTATTTCCAACAGGGGCGCCTGAGTGGCTCAGTGGGTTAAGCCTCTGTCTTCAGCTCAGGTCATTATCCCAGAGTCCTAGGATGGAGCCCCACATTGGGCTCTCTGCTCAGAAGGGATCCTGCTTCTCCCTCTCCTTCTGTCTCATCTTAAAAAAAAAAAAAAAAATTAAAAAAAAAAAAACAGTATTTCCAACAAAGTACCTGTCATGTGGGAGTGCTAAGTGAATATTTTTTTTTGTTCTTCATTCACTTTCTGTCATACCTGATACTTACTAGGCATTCATTTAGAAAGAAGTAAGTAAGATTTTTAAAAAATTGAATACCTAGTAATGGCGACCAGCATTTTGTCAAATTTCATTCAGTGCTTTAAAAATATCCTTTTACCCAGTGATTTTGCATGTGCAGAAGTGTGAATATATGAGGAAGTCAACATGGCTACCTCTAGCCACTTGGAACTCTCTGACAGATTTTTACAATTTTCTTAAGAGATCTTTTTTAATTCCATGTACACATTACATTCAACATTATGGAGACTTGCCCACACGGGTTTCATTTCTTCCCTTTCTCTTTTTTGGAGTGTTGTAATGTGAATCCCAAATGTGTCATTTCACTCCTATATACTTCTTCACAATGCATTTCTAAAAATTGGACATTTTGAGGGTGCCAGGCTGGCTCAGTTGGTGGAGTATGTGATTCTTGATGTCGGGGTTGTGAGTTCAAGCCCCATGCTGCTTTGATTACTTAAAATCTTTAAAAAGAATAAATGAATAAAAACTGGACGTTTTCTTATAAAATAACAATGCCATTGTAAGCTTAGAAAATAAATTTTGCTGATTATCTCAGAAGTCTGGTATCACAGTTCGTTTGAATCAGGATTCAGACATGATCTATACATTCCATTTGGTTGTTTGCTGCTTAATTTCTTAACCTGGAGTTTTTCCACCCCCCTTTTTAATTTATGTATTTTTCATGTCTTTTACTTTTTGCTGAGCCTGGCAGTTGTCATATAGATTATCCAACATTTTAGATTTGTTACTTTGCTTAAGTGATGACTTTAAACTTGTTTATCTTTTATCAGTCCTGTTATTGTAATTGGTCCTGTTATTGTAACTGGAAGCCGCAGAACTGTGCTATTCTTATGGTAGCTGCTAGCCCTGTGGCTATTTAAATTTAAATTAATTAAATTTGAATAAAATTTAGAATTCAGTTCCTTATTCTCACTAGCTAGTGGTTACTATATTGACTAGCAGAGTTTATAGAACCTTTCCATCATCAAAGAAAGTTCTGTTTGATAGGGCTGCTCTTAATAGATTTAGGCCCATCTTTGTTGGCAGAGTACTTGCTAAGTGTTGCTTTGTCCTGGCTAAGATTATTTCAGTGGGTTTGGGTGGCGATAGCCTGATCTCTCCATTCACATATCTTTTCACAAACATTTTCACTTTAAAGAAAAAAAAGTTTTGTTTCCATTCTCAATGTCATAAAAAATACTTGAGGAAAACCGGTATCATTTTAAAAGTTTATTATTGGGTTAAACATTCTTCACACAAAAACTTGTGCACAAATGTTCATAGCAGTATTATTCATAGTAGCCAAAAAGTGGAAACAACTCAAATGTCCATCAGCTGATGGGTAACAAAATGTGGTCTGTCCACACAATGAACTATATTATTCAGCCATAAAAAGGAACAGAATACTGGTACATGCTATAACAAGAATGAGCCTTGAAAACTCTGTGCTGAGTGAAAGAAGCCAGACCCAAGAGACTACATCCATTCACATGAAATGCCCACAATATGAAAAGCCACAGGGACAAAAATTGCATTAGTAGTGGTTTCTGGGGGTGGAAGGGGAGATGAGGAAATGGAGAGTGACTGCCCCCAGGAACCGGGTTTCCTTTCAGGGTGATATAATGTTCTGCAATTAAATAATGGTGATGGTTGCACAACCTTGGGAATATACTAGAAACTACTGAGTTGTGAACTTTAAAATGAATTTTGTGGTATGTGTCTTATATCTCAATTTTTTAAAGTCATAGCTAGGAAGTAAGATTGATTTCTTAAAAAAACGAGAATGACATGAGCATTTCTTTGTGGTGAATATATTGGATAGAAGGTTAGGGGAGCAAGAATTTTGCTGATTAGCAATTGGAAAAGTAATTTGTAATCATTGAAAATATAAAACCTTTTTTGATATGATGTATGTAAAGAATTTGCCTAGAGATGTTTGGTAAAATTAAAGAACAGCTATTGAGAAAATTCTCAGAAGAAACTGCTATTAAATAGTGTATTGTAATCAGAACATGAACTGAGTACTGGAATGGGATGAAGTGGCTGTTCTCAATGTGTTATGGCTTATAAACTTTATCAACTTTGTAGATAGAAGTTGACATTATATTTCCTCTGTTGAACATTAATTTTATTTGTTGACTTTTTTCCCCTTCAGGATGATACATATACAGAAAGCTACATCAGCACAATTGGTGTGGATTTCAAAATAAGAACTATAGAGTTAGATGGGAAAACAATCAAGCTTCAAATAGTAAGTCATTTTTAAACTAGAATTTTTTTGGGGAAATCATTTTGGTAAATTTAAAATGTATTATTTGTCACTTTTTAACACGCTAAAATTTAAAGGATCTCAGTCATGCACTCATGATAGAATGGTAGAATAAGAATTGTTTAGATTAAAAATGACTTCTCTCGTTGAATTTTTTGTTCATAAAGGAAAGAAATACATGTTGTAAGTTATACTTGGTCCTAGTTTTTTTCTTGTGCTTTTATCAGTGTGTGGGGGGGGTTCTCATTTGAAGTTTACCTTGTCTTAATAGTCAAAGTAGATTGAGCATTTCCTGATTTCTTTTACTGTGCTGAATACCTTGGAACATTAAAAGAAACCTTAGGAGAGGATTTTCATATGTGGTTAGTTGGAGAGTTTTATTTAGTTCTTTTGTGTTTATTAGATTGTATGTGCCAACTCTGTCGAAACAAGTATTTTATTGGAAAGGAATTTAGCTTTTTAACATGCTTTACAGCTTAGAAAACTAATGCCAGATTTAATGACTTGTCCACAGTTACTGGTAGAACCAAGTGACTTACAGCTTGCTTTCTTCCGTATTTTGTGTCTCTGTGCTATCCTAGCCTCCTTATCCATTCCTTTCATCCCCAGCCCTGAATTAAAAACAGGCAATTGTGGTAGTTCATTTGTACCACCTTTATATATAGGTCTGGGCGCTATGACTGTAGACATATCATTGGTCTTCAAAAACATTAATTTCTGGGTATCTTTTGGTATTGACTCTTTATCCAGGAGTTCTGGATTTGGAGTCAGAAAACTTGGATATATTATCCTCACTCTGGTATTTACTAGTCCAAGAGTCATGTGTTTAACTTATTTGAGCCTTTTTCCTGGGACTCCATTTATTATCTCTAAAATGACCGTGATGATACTTGATTTACTAACTTAAAAGGTAGTTGTGAGAACCAAACCCAGTCGCTCTATGTAGGTGGATACAATAATGTATGTGAAAGTCTGTTGTAAACTTTGGGGCATTTTATAAATGTTACTGGTGATGTGACATACCCAAGTAAATGGATGTTTGACAGTTTGTTTTTTTAGTTCCTCCCTTTTCTCATCTGCTTTTGATAAGAAAAAAGGTACATTACAAAAGAACTAGATTTCGATACAAATGAACATACTTGATATTACAAATTAGGACTTGCAGGGATATGGTTATCAAAGATAGCTTACTTTCAGCCAGTAAACAGCCAGATAACCTTCCATATTGATTTTTCCCATTTTATGTCGAGTACCAACTTTATACTTGGTACCACAAAGAATATTGCAGAAAAAGAGGTACCCAACTGTCTAAATTAATGATGTGAAATGATTATATTATGTGTGATCATTGAGCTCATAAGATTCGAGTGTATATTTGTGAAACATCCATTTATTGCTACTTTCCTGTGGCTGGAAGGCATCTTACAGGTCAGTCACTCAGTCTTCCTTTCATCTTCAGTGGGAATTTCCTTTTCCTATCTGGTGCCTTTTTTTGAACACTTCTGGGAAGTTCACCATTTTTCAAAGCAGCTAGTTCCATTTATAATTAACCTCTGATTGTTAATTCTTTATATTGAGCTGAAGCCAGTTTCTTTAATTTCTCATTCCTTTGCCTTTCGGAGCCACCTAAACACAATTACTTCATTTTCTATTGGCAGCCTGCCCCTTAGATTGCTCTTACCACAAACTTCTACCTCTGAAGTCAGTCAGTCATTCCTTTCTGGAAGCGTGCTTCCAGAACCTTTTACAATTTGGGTCACTCTTGCACATTGTAGGAGTACCTTTTATTAAAATGTGATTCCTGAAAAAAAAAAAATGATTCCTAAAATCAAATCTGAGCTAGAGTCCAGCCAGTGTGGACTACATGGGGTAAATTTTCTCTTGATTTGGACTTTGAATTTTTTTCTCCCCTGCACTTCAGGATTCATGCCCTTTTCTCATAATTAATCCACTCAAAGATAGATGCAAGATTACAGACATGAAGGAAACAGAAAGAGAAGAGATTCTATTTCAGTGGGAGAGACAAACATGGAAAAATCAGTTACCCTGTGATTACGGGGGTAATGAGAATTAGATACAAAAAGGTGATCAGTTGGAAAAGTACTGTTAGGATGAAAAGTCACAGGAGTTTTCAGAGTGGCAAGGAGACAATTATTTATGTTAACATTTGTTCAGAAACAGTTTCTTCCTTTTTTTGTCTAACTTTGCTATCTTTGTGAAAGGGATTGGTGGGTGGAGAAGGGAACAAATATCTTATGGAGCAGCTTCTGTAATTAGGCTAGGCATTTTACAAACATTAGTTCATTTAAACCCCTTTAGAAGTTCTGTAAGGTGAGTGATACCTAGGATCTCTACTTGAGGAAACTGTTAGGTAACTTACCCTAGTGTTAAATAACTAGGAATGTAGGTTTTGATGTTTTGAAGTCAGGTTGCCTTAACTCATGGAGAGTTCTGGAATGCTCATGCTTCTCCATGGATATCCTGAAAGATTTTGAGGCTCCTCACTTATACAGTAGATCTAAATAGTCTTCTACGCTCTCAAGCTTAGTACTTTGGACAGAAAAGGTAACGAAGCTGTGGTGACTTGTTTGTTTGCTTTAGATTAACATGTTTAAATTAAATGTTAACATTTTACCTTACCTGCTTCATTCTTTTTTTTCCTGGAGCATGCTGAATTACAGACATATTTTACTCCAAAAATACTTTAATATGCATCTCTATTTTGCTGTATAATGACCATTTTCACATCTAACAAAATTGACACTAATGCCATAATATTCTCTTAATATCCAGTCTGTATTCAGATTTTCCCCAAATTGCAGCTTGTTTTTAACAACCCTGTGTGTACTGGGTCTTTAAAAAAAAAAAAAAAAAAAGGAAGTAGTTTCACTGAGTGTTCGTGAACCTTTAGTTTTGCCTTTTAAGATGTTGGGGGGGGCGCCTGGGTGGCTCAGTTGGTTGGGCGACTGCCTTTGGCTCGGGTCGTGGTCCCAGAGTCCTGGGATCGAGTCCCATATCGGACTCCCGGCTCTGCGGGAAGTCTGCTTCTCCCTCTGACCTTCTCCCCTCTCGTTCTCAGTCTCTCTCTCTCTAATAAATAAATTAAAAAAAAAATCTTAAAAAAAAAAAAAAGATGTTGGGGGGAGGGGAGTGTCAATGTCAAGTTGATAGATATATTCCAAAACTTTGCAATGCTTCCCTTTAAAGGCTGTTGGGGTCCCTTCCTAGCTGGGTCGGGGGACTCTTGATCTCATGGTTGTGAGTTTGAGCCCCACATTGAATGTGGAGATCACTTAAAAATAAGATATTTAATAAAAAAAAAAAAAGCCTGTTGCTTTTTAATCTCCATTTGTCTTAGGCATCAAATCCATTTTTTTATGGTAAACATTAAGTAACCATTGTGGTATTTCCCCATCAGTGTTATCTTTTACCAGTCTCTTTTAGTGGGATAGGTAGCTATTCTAATTACACAAATATTTTAAGAAATCATTGACTAGGAGTAATTCAAACAAAATTCTCATTGCTCTCCTTAAAACCAAGGCTTTTAAAATCTAACACTTGAGTCTGCCTCTTGATGTTTTTAACAATTAGTTTTTTAAACCCAGAATTTTAATGTAACAACATAAGCATTTGTTTTCATTGCTTGAGCCTATATGGTTGAAGTGTGGTAAATGGATCTTAAAATGAGTTTTCTAAGATTATATAGCATCTTTACACTGTTTTTCCTAGGATTGAGATAGTATCTTACTGAGATGGTTAAAGTGCTATCTTTACTAGAGTTATCTGAATTAGGTCTGAATCAGTGCATATGCTAACAAGTGATTCTGTTTTGTGAAAGTATACAGTGTTAATGAGGTGTGAGGCCAGCAGCTTTCCTAATCGAGTCAGCCTGTCTCTACATACATGCCTTGCACAATGCTAAGGGCTGTAGGGAATATGAAATATTTATTATTATATTAATATTTGCCAATTACCATGCAGTTTGGGAGTGTGAATATTGAGGGTTAATGTTTCCATGTCAAATCTTGATAATCTCCAAAACTGTGTAAATTTTAAACTCTTCTCCCTCTTCCTGCCCTTTCCTCTCTTATTTAATGTAATTGTTTGGATTTCTTGATTTGTTAACAGTGGGACACAGCAGGCCAAGAAAGATTTCGAACAATCACCTCCAGTTATTACAGAGGAGCCCATGGCATCATAGTTGTGTATGATGTGACAGATCAGGTAAGTTCCAGGAGGAAATTGCGCTGCTATTACAAAGTAGGAAGTTATTACTTGATAAATATCAGATTCTTTGACTTTGCATATATGACATCAGTGTTATTTACATGGCACAATATTTTGTCCACTCCCAAATAAAAATGAGTCACATTAAAAAACATTTAAAGCAGTACTCTTTTTAAAAACAGGCACATCAGTATTTTTCTCCCCTCCCTTATTTGAATATCTAATAAATTGGCCAACCAAAATTTTATATTATTTTCCTTTAGTAAATAGGAAATTTAGTAATTGTGTTACTAAATGTAATTAAAAAGTAATTACATATGCTCTCAAGGGACTTTCCTTATATTTATTATCAACTAAGTAACTTTTTGATCATTTTGGCAAGAGTTTGTAGGGAGCTGTGGATTATTTAGTGTATACTGTGTTCTCGGTGCAAAGTATTGGCATTTGTTAGTAATTAGACATTTTAGTTCCCAAAAGTGAGATTAGAGGTCTCTGCCTATGGAGGATATGGTTGAGAAATAGGATGAGCTGGAGGAAGATTTTTAAGAGGACAATGAGGGCACCTGGGTGGCTGCCTCTTGAGCAGCCAACTCTTGGTTTTGGCTCAGGCTCAGGCCGTGATCTTGGGGTCCCGGGATCAAGCCCTAAATGGAGCTCCATGCTGAGCAGGGAGTCTGTGTCCTCTCTCTCCCTGTCCCTCCTCCCACTTGAGCATGCTCTTTCTAAAATAAATAATCTTTTTTTCTTTTAGATTTTATTTATTATTTGACAGAAACACAGCGAGAGAGGGAACACAAGCAGGGGGAGTGGGTGAGAGAGAAGCAGGCTCCCCACTGAGCAGGGATCCCGATGTGGGGCTCAATCCCAGGACCCTGGAATCATGATCTGAGTCGAACGCAGATGCCTAGGCGTCCTTAAAAAAAAAAAAAAAAAAAATGAGTATTTAAGATTAGCTCTTAAAAGAATTTAGGGGATACAGAGATAGTGTGAAGATGATGGTCCAGGGGCCATGAGTGTTCTTTTGATCAGAAAATTTCAGGGTCCTTTTTTCTATCAAAGAATGAAAAATAAACTTTTAATATTAGAATTTTTTCCTTTTTTTAATAAAACATTTTATTTATTTATTTGACAGATCACAAGTTGGCAGAGAGGCAGGCGGGGGTTGGGGAGCAGGCTCCCCGCTGAGCAGAGAGCCCGATGTGGGGCTCAATCCCAGGACCCCGAGATCATGACCTGAGCTGAAGGCAGAGGCTTAACCTACTGGGCCATCTAGGCACCCTAGAATTTATTTTTCCTGTGGCAAATGTTAAATTTTACCTCAACTCTGAAGTCATAGCTAATTAGGAGATAGCTAGAATCATATAGACTTTTGGTCAGTACCATTGGAAGTATTGGGTGAACTCAAAAGGAGAAAAAATATGCTAATTAAAAAAAATCTCAAGTCATTGCCATGAGATACTTAAGTATGAAAATTTCCCTCCCTTAAATGTCTTGTGGAAAAAAAAATCTTTAATATTTTCTGATATCTCTAGTATTCTAACACTTCGGCACTCTTGTTCATGAACCAACATTTTATAGATTTCAAAAACCAGGTGTTTATAGGTACGCTTAAATCGCATATTCCAGCAGTGCCTGAGTGGGTCAGTCAGTTAAAGCATCTGCCTTTGGCTCAGGTCATGGTCCTGGGATTGAGTCCCACATCAGGCTCCCTGCTCAGCAGAGTCTGCTTCTCCCTTTGCTTCTGCCTGCCGCACTTGTGCTCTTTGAAATAACTAAAATCTTTAATTTGGGCAGTAGCTTAATGATGAACTGTATTTCCCTCCATTAAGCCCTCAAAATCTAATCTCTTTTCATATAGGTACGGATAATCATTTTAATATATCACTTCACTTCCTTCCCAGCACTGTAGTTGTTATTTTGTGGCTAGAGTTGTCTCAGTAGTTCTTCAGAGGCCAGAAAAGACCTTTGGTTTTTACTTGCTCACGTAGAGCAGTTGTGTCCAGAACTGTATGATCATTCTTAAAAATGTCTGTCTTCTTAGGAGTCCTTCAATAATGTTAAACAGTGGCTGCAGGAAATAGACCGTTACGCCAGTGAAAATGTCAACAAGTTGTTGGTAGGGAACAAATGCGATCTGACCACAAAGAAAGTAGTAGACTACACAACAGCAAAGGTACGTTTCGAGTCTGATTTTGAAACTGAATGTGAAGGTGTTCGGTTTAGAGGACGTGTGGGTCTGGAGTCACCCGACGACCACAGCCAGCTGACGGCCTGTACAGTCGTGCAGTGTCTTTTTGGATTCAGTAAACTCAGTCCGCCCTCACTTCCCCTTTCAGATGCTAGAAATGCACTAAGTGGGAAAAGATTTTCAGTGTTAATTAAGCCTTGCTATTCTCTTAGGAATTTGCTGATTCCCTTGGAATTCCGTTTTTGGAAACCAGTGCTAAGAACGCAACGAATGTAGAACAGTCTTTCATGACAATGGCAGCTGAGATTAAAAAGCGAATGGGTCCTGGAGCAACAGCTGGTGGTGCAGAGAAGTCCAATGTGAAAATTCAGAGCACTCCGGTCAAGCAGTCAGGTGGAGGTTGCTGCTAAAATTTGCCTCCGTCCTTCTCTCACAGCAATGAATTTGCAATCTGAACCCAAGTGAAAAACAAAATTGCCTGAATTGTACTGTATGTAGCTGCACTACAACAGATTCTTACCGTCTCCACAAAGGTCAGAGATTGTAAATGGTCAATACTGACTTTTTTTTTATTCCCTTGACTCAAGACAGCTAACTTCATTTTCAGAACTGTTTTAAACCTTTGTGTGCTGGTTTATAAAATAATGTGTGTAATCCTTGTTGCTTTCCTGATACCAGACTGTTTCCCGTGGTTGGTTAGAATATATTTTGTTTTGATGTTTATATTGGCATGTTTAGATGTCAGGTTTAGTCTTCTGAAGATGAAGTTCAGCCATTTTGTATCGAACAGCACAACCAGTGTCTGTCACTTTCCATGCATAAAGTTTAGTGAGATGTTCTATGTAAGATCTGATTTGCTAGTTCTTCCTTGTAGAGTTATAAACGGAAAGATTACACTATCTGATTAATAGTTTCTTCATACTCTGCATATAATTTGTGGCTGCAGAATATTGTAATTTGTTGCACACTATGTAACAAAACAACCGAAGATATGTTTAATAAATATTGTACTTATTGGAAGTAATATCAAACTGTATGGTGATAAGTATTGTTTTAATTCTTATGGTTAAAGGGAAATAGAGCCTTGCATTATACTCAAAACAGCCATTTGTGTGTGCAACCAGGGCACTGTAGACCTATCTTAGAGCAGCATCCAATATGCTTTCCAGATAATATACCCAGTCTATGACCTAGGGAGGCTTCTGTGTTGTAGAGGGATTTAACCAAGCTTAGTGGTTCAGGGAGACCAAGTTGTATGGAGAACAAGTTTAGAATGTATGCTATCTAGTCTATTATATCTGCTCCTTCTCTAAAACCATTTGAAATGGCTTCATCAATCAACATTTTGTTAATTCTTCTGTGGTAGAGGTGGAAAGCAGCACACTTTTCTTAATTGGCGAGTGATGAAACTAAATTTTGTGTGTGCTGATACTGTTTCTTCCATGCTCTGAGTCACATGTCAACTATTTTGTCCTCCACAATTGTATAATTTAGGTTGGAGGAGAGTTAAAGCATTAAAGTAGAAAGCAGGAAATTTACTATTGATTGCCCTAATTTTAGGAATTATATCCCTAAAAATTAACTGAAAACACAAATGCTAGGTGGGAATGATAAATGAGAAAAATGTATTTATTTCAGTGGAATTTTGCACGTGTGAAAATTTTGTTAAATAGGACCTTAAAGATCCTAAGATTTGTTTTTATTGTGGGAAACAAAAACCTTTTGCTAACGATGACATTTTGAGATGATATAAGTTAGAGATTGTTTCCTTGGGGTTGAAATAGCAGCCAAAACATTCTCTACTTAGACGCTTGGGATGTGGCTTTTGGCAACACGTTTTATGGTTGGTTGGGATCTTTAAGCCAGTGATAAAATTTAAACTAAAAACAAGCCAAAAACGATAGGTTTCTTTATTTTCACTAAACAGGCAACTGAAATACATGGTACAAAAATAAGTGGTAAGATTATTGTAAAATGAAATGGACAGAATAAATATTCAATTTAATTTTCCATCTATGAGAATTTCACAATAAAATCATAGTTTACTTTGTATTATAGATGTGCTTGTTGGATCTATTCATCCTTGCATAAGGCAACTGAAAAATCCCTCAAGTTTTACCAATAGTTATTTGGGTGAAGTTTTTTTTAGTGCTTCCAAGGTTTGGTTTTTGCCTTAGTGATACAGTATAAAGGGGGAAAGAATTCAGAAAGTATTTTCTAAAGTAGAGGACTGCTACAAATGTGTGATGCTGTTCAAACTGGCAGCTTATTGGTGAGTTAACAAGAACGAACATTACATGAATTTAAGATGTAAGCATATTTACATACTTATTTAGTTTTGAAAATCTAGTGTTTTTTTCCCCCATCGCAGTCAAGACTGGGGCTCACTGCAAGATGTTTCAGCATGCTTCCCTAGTTGTTTTGCGTAGGACAGTAAATGCAGTTCTGAAAAAAATATACAAACACCTCAAGCTACTATGGGCTTTAATAATTTGTTCACTTAATAAGGGGAATTCCCACGTGTCATATTTTAATGTCCCTGGCCGCCATGAATTAGCTTACATAAGTGAAGTCCTGAGCCTGAAGGGTTGCAAATCGCTGGGAAATCCTAGTAGAATGACAGCTACTCTGCTCTGAGCAGGAACTTCCTGTTCTTTGACTGAAATTTCCTTTAGCATACGTATTGCCATTGCAGCACACTTGACATCATCCCTGCTTTGTTCCCTTTGAAGCTTCAAAACAGCCCTGTATTGATATTGTCTCCTATTGGCAGATGAGCCTAGCCGTGGAGCTGCAACCCGAACCCAGATCTTAGTACTACCACTTCCCTGTGGACTTCGATTCTATTTATTTACAGGGACTACTAGCAGCTTTTACTACAGGTAAACTTGGGATCTCATAACTACTGTTATGTCCGTATAAGCCACTGCTGTCCTTAAGGCGAATGTGCATCAGCCACGTCTGCTCATGGACCCGCTGCTGGCAGTACCTTCCTGGGCTGAAACCTTTTCAGCTGCAGTTTTAAAGGTGGCCTTAAACTCCTTCCAGCACTGCTAATTACAACTGTTTTTGAGAACTCTTCAGTGCCACTCACAGCTAGGTCCAGAGTACCCTCAGCCACACCTTATTTCAAAGGAGATAAACAAAAATATATTAGATCATCTCTGAGTTAAGTAATAGTTTCTTGGGAAACAGGGTACCCTGAAATAAAATACTCTGAAAATTCCTCTCTGTAGAAGCTGGTAATTATTAAGGCTGGATGAGAACAGAATGGCATATTAAGCATTCACTTGCTATAACACTGGCCGTTTGTTTCCCTAGGGTTGTCATCTTCAGGGTTTTTTTTTTTTAATAGAAACAGGTCTATCAAATACCAGCAAATATAAATGGGTTTAATGCCTCAGGGCTGTCCTGTAACAGTAGAAAGGCATGTACCAATTTATAGCCACATCAAAGAGAACGTGAAACAAGATCTACTTAAGAATAGAGGCCATTACACATTGTTAAAGCATTTTTGTTTTTAAGAATATTTTATGCATGTAATTATTTGCTCTGGAGGTGTTTTGTTTTGTCCCATCTTTCTAAATCTCACAATGGAACCAAGATTAATATGGAGGTGGCAGAATCAAAACACATAGTTGAATTTTGATCATGCCCTTGCTAATTGGTAAATCATACCATAGCAGCAGACACTTGAAATAGTGCATGATACAGTTTACTTTTGTAGTTTATCTTTAAGTATTAGAATTTAACAGCTTCTTTTCCCAGTGACGATAAAGTCAGATTTTAAAGCAGAAAAGTCACATTTGATAATAGGACTTTAAGTTCACATGGAAGTAGATGAGATGGTGTTAGGATTACATGGCCCCAACTTCTTTTAAAGAAGGTAATTTTGTATTAAATGTTTTGTTCTAAGGGGATGTCAGAAGTCTGCTCATGAGAATAATTGTTCCAATGTCACCTTCTTTAGGTTCAAGATGACTTGTTCATTTTTCTTTATAAACATGAGATCTTCCTTAAGAACAAACACTCCTCAAATGAGAATCTGGAAGGAGTTTGAAAAAAGATCCTTAAGTGCCTATCTCACACATATTTAAGTGTGAAAAATGCGTTTCTGAAGTCTTATTAGCCCACCATAATACTAGAAATCTATGGGGGAGAAACGTGCTTTCTTCCATGTTCACTCATAGCACAAGAGAAATTTTTTAAATGTCTTTTTTTGCACAATATGTGGTTACCAGCCCCAGCTGAACATTTTGCTTTAGAAAGCTACAGAACTGACGGTTGATGATAGATTTTTTTTTTCCTATCAAGTTACATGTCACTCCCAAGCAATGAAGAATTTCCCTTTTTTTCCTTCACTACCAGTTAGTTTCTGTAGCTAACCAGGCTGCATGACCCTATCCATGCCCTTCTCCTCCCTGATCTTGGACTACTCTTCTAAGGGAGAGTAGGAATACACAGATGCGTCCTCCTAGAGGTACCCTTAAGGTGTGGATAATCAGCTCTCAGTCCTGCGGAAGCTCAGTGGCAGATCCCTAAGTCCCTGACACGTTTTCCTCTGCTGTATTAGCTAGGCAGGCAGATGGAGCCCTACCGAACCCCAAAGATAACTTAAAAGGTGTCCTAACGGCCAAAAATAATTCGTTCAGAACTTTCTGTTAATTTGGACATTTAAAGTCTCTTTTAAAATCTTCAAGAGGGATTTATAAACCTAAGTTAACTTTATAAAAAGACCCAAGTTCTTGGCCAGTGATTCATTATTTTTCAGTGTCTTGGGTCTTCTGGTATGCCGGAGAATACCAAGTATTTGGTACCTTCTCTCTCATGTGAACCTTCTTCAAAGGATCTCAGCAGGTGGACTATTTTAGGAGCTCTGTTCTTTTTAACTGGATGGGGGTGGGGGTGAAAGACCTGTAGGCCTTATCAGCCTTATTTGATCAAAAACTGCAAAACTACCTGCTTTTGTAGAGAAGCACCAAAAGGAAAACCTCAGTTTGGAAGGATTCATTTTAACTAAGGAATAGTAACTCAACAGCCCTTACTTCAGGGACGAGAAAGGCATTTTAAAGCTAGTACATTACAGTTTCCCCCTTGATTTCAGTGTTAAATGGCTCTTACAAAGGCTTCCTGAAAGTTTCCAGCCAGCCAGATTGTAGTGGACAGATTACATATCTGCTTGAGAAGATGCCTGAAAGAGAAAGAGAAACTTTTTTTTACAGGCAGAATGCTGCCGAGGAAGAAATGACAACAATCACCATATTCATTTTAGAACTAAAATGACTATTGCTCAAATTTCTTCGAGGCAAGTACAGGGACTCCCTCCTCTTGACATACCTTGATTCTATCCTTTATGTTCTCTTGGCTATAGCGAATTGTCACCTAGAAAGTCTGTGAACTAAGTACCACATTTTGACTGGGAGAGGAAGTTGCAGGAAGAGTGTGGTCGACTTGTGGAATCATACAGAATGTTAGGCAGTGGCGATCCCACATTGGGCACTAACCCCTCTGCTCTCTTAGCTCCTCTTCCCTATCCTTCCCTGTTCCACTTTCCCAAATATCTAAAGTAAGTTGTACTGTTAAGTCTCTAAGGCAGGTTACCCCCCGCCTACCCCCCTAGCCCTTTTTGAAAGGGAGCTTGCAGAGATCCTCGTTGGGAAGGGAGGGGTGGGGACCTATCAGTAACTGAGTCTCTGTGGGCATGCGTTGCTGTCCAGTTGCTTGAAGATGGGGCACCGAAGGAGCTGGGCAGGAAGAGCCTACAGAAAAGGCAGCCTGACGGTGGCCGTATACTGGAGGCGCTTACAGAAGCAGACATAAAGGTTAGGGATAGAGGCGTTTCGCCACTGTTGTCCTGAAGGGGCAGAGGGACTGCCACAGAAGTACAAGCATGGGGCCCTCTGGTCCTCAAGCAAGCAGCAAGGGTGAAAGGAAATCCTGGGAGGCACCGCACTGAGCCACCTCACCACAGGAAGACCCCCAACCTTCTTCCTGGCAATGGGAGCTTCTTCCGTTTTCAGTGGCAGGGTACCCTCCTAGCATCTCATGTACTTCAGTAACTCCTGGTTCAGCAAGTTTCTAAGAAATAGCCAACTGTCAGATGAGCTCTGTACCCTAAATCTGGCACTGGGGTCCAAGGACAGATTTTCTTTCGGGTTGCCTACTTACCAGGCTCATCCCCTTTACGTCAGTGCTCCTGTGGGCCACTGGCGTGTTGTCAGGCATGAGGGTGCACCCAGCTAGCACGTCCAGAGAAGCTAAGATCGCATCATACAGGCGATCTGCGTGGCTCTCCAGCTCACTGGGCTGCTTCGAGATCCTCCCAAGGACATCCTTTAACACTAACGAATGAGGTTCAAAGCAGTTAGCCAAAAAAAAACCCCAAAACAAAAATGAAACATGTAATTACACTTTCTAAAGAATCATAAAAGGCTGTAGCATTTAAACACAACAGGAATATGGCAATAGTTTCAGGATGCCTACGCTTTTTAGCAGTGACTCTCCAGGGACTGCTGCTGCACTGGAGGACCTATGTTAACTTCTGATCGGAGCTGAGAGAAGAGTTTCACTGGCTCCACTTTGGATTTACATAATTCACAAAAAGGCACAGAAGCATGGTTCTCTGGTGACTGGTGTTATCTGGCTTTTAGAGTTAATATAGTTAATATATGTGCTGCTGAAGCAAGCGCTGGCTTTTAGAGTTAAGACACAAGGCACAGAGGATGCCTGGGTGGCTCAGTTGGTTAAGCAGCTGCCTTCGGCTCGGGTCGTCATCCCGGGGTCCTGGGATCGATTCCCACATCGGGCTCCTTGCTTGATGGGGAGCCTGCTTCTCCCCCTATCTCTGCCTGCCACTCTGCCTGCTTGTGTACTCTCTCTCTCTGACAAATAAATAAAAAATCTTAAAAAAAAAAAAAAAAAAGACAAGGAACACACGGATCCTACAGGGCAGGCTTCAATAAAACAAGATGCCAAGATGAGGACATTGGGTCCTGCTGTCAGGTCCTAACAGCTCCTGTTGGCTGGGGTACTGGTACTTAGCATGTACCAGCTAGCCTGCTAATGTATTCGGGAATGCTTGTGAACACTTTTCTGTGGGTCCTCAAGGAACAGACTTCAAAAGAAAATGATCTGAAAGCAGGCTAAGACAAGAGGTTAGTGAGGAAGGGATGGACTAGGTTCAGAGTGCATTGCGCACTGCAGGCTTGTTTTTCTCTGAAAAACCTTATTTCCTTTGTTAAACACAAAGGCCGCCTTAGCTTCCTGAGCCTTTATCAGCTGTGTTAACACTCCCTCCCAGTTTCCTGCTACCGCTGCAACATCTGCCAGCAGCGGAAGGGAAAGGGGAAGCTGCCTATCAGTAGAGGATGCGGCAGGAGGAGGAACTGGGGCTAGCGGCGGTGAGCTCAGCCTCCACAGAGGCCCAGCAGGGCGGGCCATGTGGGCAGAGCGCGGGCAGCGGCTGTTTCCCCTCCACGTTCACCAGCTCTTTGCTCAGTCCTGTGTGTTCCTCAGTGTGGAATTCAGGGAACCTTTATTTTTGTCTCTGAACTTTTATTTTAGGATGCTAGAATATTTGGTTGGGCCAAATCAAAGGAAAGCTGGGAGTGAGAATGCAATCCTTCCCAGCCAGCCTCTTGTGTTTTAATTGAATACAAACATACTGGAGCCTGGTTCACCTTCAGGCCAATAGGTTCCAGCCGTGCGATCCAGCTGAATGCGGAGTTGGGTACGAGAAAGGACTGGCAAAGCGCACACCGAAGCAGCCAGGCCGACCGACGGCAAAAAAGCCTCTGGCAGGAGGTGGAGGCAGAAACATTTTGGAGGGGGAATGAATTTAGTTCTTGTCCCTATGGTTCTGCTTATGGCTGGGGAAGAAAGCGGGCTGCGAAGCTGGGTAGGGGGCTGTGAACTCGGGCTCTACCCACGCTGGCATTGTACCCTGGAGAGAGCCGAACACTCGTACATCTAGTTGGAGAAAACCTGAGAAGGTCAAGGGGAACGTGTGGTCTGCACACAACACCCAAGTTCCTGGTTAGTCCAAGCAGAGGATGGGAGGGGCAATGTGTCCATCTCAAAGAGCCTGGGTACATATCTGAAAATCACAGGAACCCCAAATGCCTTTTATTTTGAGACAAGGACAAAGGGGGATGTTCTTTTTCCAGAACTGAGACGTATTATTGGATTGGTTTTTGAATGAAGGTCAAAGAACCTGTAGCTTTTAAGAGGCTCATTGTTACAAGCAGCCTCTGGGCAGAGTTTCCTAGTATGGAGCGCGCTCCCTCCCTGCTCAGGCCCCCGCACCTCCAGCCCCGACACAGCAGCGCGGCGGTCAGCATCACGGGGCTTGAGGCAGGCTGCCACCGCTGTGTGGTCCAAGGCGAATTCACAACTCTGAGGGGAGTAATAATAGCATCCACCTCACATGGCAGTGATTAAATGGGGGAAAACCCTGATATGTAAACTGCTGCAGCACAGCGTCTGGGCACCGTGTTCAGGAGAACACGGATATAAGTAGCACAGAGCCTGACGTACTGAATTTCTGCCCCAATAAAACCCCAAAACCCTAGTGCAAGAACCAAAACAAAGGGCTCCTGAGGCCAGGGAATTGCCAGGGGCTCCCAATTCACTGGATAATCACTACCCTGCTGAAAAGTCCTTCAGTGGCTCCCCATCCCACTAATATCCCTCCGCCTGTTGGCAGTTCTCATCCCTGGTCATTTTTCTTCCCAGGGGATATCTGGCAACATCTGGAGAGATGTGGGTTATCACTACTGGAAAGGAGGCGGAGGTACCACTGGCATGTAATAGGTGAAGGCCAGGGATGCCGCCACACATCCTGCACTGTGTAGGACAGCCCTCCTCACACGGCATGATGTGCCCCGAATGCGGATACTGCCCAGGCTGAGAAACTGCTCTAGGCCAGCTCGCTCACACGCGCCCATCTGGTCAGGCCAGCGTCTGGCCCGGCTTTGCTTCTGTGGTTTGCTTCCAGCAGAAGCCCCACCTCACTCTAAAACTGAGGCAGCATATAGATGGGATCTTTTAGCTCTTGCTTGTTTAGTCTTACGGGAATTTGCAAGCCCATCAGTTCTTGGCTTTAGCCTAGCATTCTCCGAGCTCACCCTCCATTTCCCATCTGCCCTCAGCAAGGGCAACACCAATGCTAAATCCCTGCACCCTGCATGCTTAGGTGTACTCTTAAAAGTCTGTGATTTTACATTTTCCTAAGTTGGTGACCCATCCGTAAAAGGAACTCGAGCCTGTCCCCGCTCATCAGCTCATTCCCTTAGAATGGACTGCTCTCAGTCACAGAAACGGATACTTCCTCAGAGCAGATAACCAGAGAGGGGTTCAGCCTGTGCTGGGAAAGGAGGGGAACCCCTGAGGGTCCCCTACTATGAACATCCTATTAGAGATGATCCTATTAGAGAACCGAGGATGACTGGATGAAAACCGGCATTCCCACACAGGTCAGTACCGGGGGAAGGTAGAGTGTCCTCCTTGCGGGCTCGACTCCGCTTACCTTTCGGTGACCGGCTCACGGTGTGGCTGCAGGGACGGCGACACGGTGAGGGCTGGCGGGCAGCCATCGGAATCTAAGGCAGTGGGTGCGGGGAGGGACTGTACTTGCACTACTGGATCCTTACCAGTGACCCCGCGGCCCCTGGACCTGCCGCTGAGAGGAAGTGATTCAAACCTTCAAGCATCTCACCTGGGGTGTTATCCAACAGGCACTGAAGAAGAGTCTCCCCCTTCTGTAAGACGCTCTCCGTCAGGGACTGGTGTTCATCTATGTCTTTCTTGAATTGCTTAAAGCATATCAGAAAAGGAAAAAGGTTTGTTACTCTTATTTTGTAAAACTTACTCAGAATGATCCTTTATGGAGTAGCTCAGCTCCCCTCTAACCTGGAAGACGAACCCACCCAATCTTCACAATTCCCCAAGTAAACAGTACATTAGTTTAACTTCACCTACTTTGAGCCCAAAGTAAATACAGGCTCAATCCTTTTTTCCGTTTACAGTCGGACAAAAGAAGAATTTTCTTCTCCCTGGCAGAGCCTGGTTCATGAACAGGTTGGGAGTCTGGATTTCTTTAGTCATGTCTCATGGGGTTTTCTTTAAACTCACAAGACCACAAGATTCTCAAACACACTCTTCTCTTCTAACCTGGTAAGGGCCACAAGAGAGGGGCCCCCACCCACTTCTTCCCTCAGTGTCCTACTCTGCAGGCCTTAGGCCTTGGGAAGGCATCAGGGAAGCTGTGAGTCTCCTAAGTAGCTGATTTGTTTTCCCCTCGTGGGTACCAAGCCTTGTAGTTGTTTCTGATGCTCCTTTAGCTGCTAAGATGTGTAAAGTCAAATCCATGACGACCTTTAGTACAGGGTAAAGAACTCGGTGGTTGGGGCGCCTGGGTGGCTCAGTTGGTTGGGCGACTGCCTTCGGCTCGGGTCATGATCCCAGAGTCCCGGGATCGAGTCCCATATCGGACTCCCGGCTCTGTGGGAAGTCTGCTTCTCCCTCTGACCTTCTCCCCTCTCATTCTCAGTCTCTCTCTAATTAAAAAAAAAAAAAAAAGAACTCGGTGGTTCACATTCTGGAGTTAGAATTTTAATCTTGGATTTAACTATATTCATGTATTTCGTTTTCCTTTGCCCTAATACCTGTTCTTACTGTTTTATTCTTTAGTATTTTCTGTAGTTCATATGCTGCCATAAACCCATTGTGTTAAGACACAGTGTATGAGATGGAGTCAGAGTTGACAACATGTGAACACAGACTTGCTTGTATGAGCTGTCATCTAGGCAGGGGTCAGGTTGGCTCTCACGTACGCACGCGGCACGCACCCATCTGTGTGGGTGACACACGAGAGGACTTGTCTTCACTGACTTGTGGGGGTAACTCCCAGCTCCGATCTCAGTCCTACCCACAAAGCAAGAAAGCTGCTCTGACTAGCCTGCAAGGTGAGGGAGAGAAGGACAGAGGGAGGGATAAAATGGAGGAGACTTGTTCTACTTAAAGCACTTGCTTTAATGGGGATGAGGCTCAGGCACTCGGCTCCCACTTGTGGGCAATCTCCTCTCTCCCCACAGCGGTACTGAGCCCCCAAGGAGTGGGCCCTGCTCAGCTCTGCACAGGCCCGCGGAAGCCGCACACACACGACCCCATCCCACTCAGCCTTCTCTTTCCTCAGGCACACTCTGGGCCAGGCGCTCAGGGCAACCCCGCTCCTCACGGCAGGAAGCAGCACTCCCACTCAGGCCCAACAGCTGGCCCATTCGGGAAGACCCTGCCCCTAAATTTTAGCTGGTGCCACGTTGGAAAACAAAGGCCCTTGCTCCTGCCAGGTGTGGGGGGGATGCCGGGGTGGTGCTGCTCTGCGCGAGTGGCTCTGAAGACACGTGACCAGGTCACAGAAATCCAGAGAACTGTCCCCGAAAGCCCCCTCTAGCCTCACGGGCTCAGACCCCACACACTACCTCCGCTCCTTCAAAAGAGGTTAGAAATGCTTCGCCAACCAAACATGTTAGAGGGTAGTTAAGGTTAAGGTTATACTTAGGGTAATCGTGTAATTCACCATCCAACTCCGACCACTCATGAGAATGAAGGGGGCCTACTGATAACTCCAGAAGAGCAGCCACGTACTATCCAAATACACCTCACCTAAGGTCCAGTTAACTAGAACTCATAACCGAAGACATTTTCAAAACAACAAAACCTTAATGAGAAAGGTTTTTTTTAATGAAAAAGATTTTAAAAATAAAACTTTAATGAAAAAGAGGCAAAAAAAAAAAAAAAAAACCAAACCTCCCAACACCCCCAGCCCCGAAACACTGAGGCCGAGAAGCAAACACAAACACACTGAGAAGCAAATTCCAGTTACGGCTGTCCAACAGAACTTTCTGTGATGATGGAAATGCACTACCTGCACAGTTCAGTGTAGACGAATGTGATGCCCAGACACCTGGAATGCAGCTAGTATAACTGGAAAATAGGAATCTTTCATTGTACCACTTAAACAGCCATATGGGAACAGTGACTCGTAGTAGTGCAGTTTTACACTTAACCCCTGAGGCGTCTGCAAATTCCCTTAAGTGTATCTGATTGAGGATCAATAAATTTTCTCCAAACGCTGCTTGTCCTGGGAAATAACTCCTACGTTTTAGTTTTCAGCAGTAAGAACTTGAAAAGGGCCTCTGATTAGATTTCAGGTAAAAAAGTCAATTGCACCATAACATACCGAATATCAGTTATTTGAGCTTTTACTTTGTAACCAAGTACTTAGCCACCACTCTGGTGAGTGAACAGCCAGAAGCCAGGACCACATATTACCCGGTAAAGCTGCAGAGAAGACTTGAGACCTGTGAGATTGGACCCGGATGGAATCAAGTGGCCGGAAACGTCCGCCACGTTACACAGCCAGCGGATGAGCTCTTCCAGCTGACGGCAGAACGTCTGTGTAGATAAAAGAACACACGCTGTTACTGACCAACCTGCGCTTCCGTGTCCCATCCGGGGGCTTCTGGGAGACAGACTCTGCACCCTTCCTGAGCGCTCCCTCCCTGGAGGAGTCAGCCTCTTCCCTCCTCCCCTGCCGGCCCGATTCCACACCTCCGTGAGGGCAAGATGGTTTCGGTCTCCCCTCACCCTTTGTGACACCAAGAATGACAGGCACGTAAAATCATACATGGGACATCACGGGGCTGATTCAAGCCCCTCAGATGCCAGGAAGTGTCTGCCGTGCCGGCTCTGGGTCTCTCGCCAGCTGGCCTGCTGCTGTGCGTGTGCAGTGTCCGTGCGAGGCCACGTGTGGACCCTCCACGTGCGGAGACTCTCCACGTGCGAGAGCCACGTTCCCGAACATCCTGGTGTCAGGACTACACAAAGCCCTCGGCACGAATTACTTCACGTAGTCCACACAGCATCCCGAAGAGGCAAGGCCCCACATTTTACAAATGAGCAAACTCAAAAAAAGACTGAGCCGAAATTCCCAATACGGCAAATTCAGATCTGCCGGACGCTGGCGACCCCGTTCCAGAGTCCATTCCAACCCCGACGGTCACACGTCTAGGAGAGGTCTGGTGACCACCGTGGCTAGGACACAGCGCATCTAATGCCTTCAACTCAGCAGCCCCACCATGCGTAGCACGGACGCTCGCACAAGTCCGACAGGAAGAAAACCATTTACCTTCGTTCAGTATTTCCTAAAGGCACGTGAGCACGGACGGTTCTCGTGCAGAATACCTATCAAGCCTCAGGGTCGGAGCCCTAGGAAGCAGCCTGGAGGGGTGGTTAAGCTCAGGCTCGGGGGGGGGGGGGGGGGGCACCTAACCCCTCACTGCCTTTTCTGCACACGTGACATGACCACCGCCACCCCTACTGGGCCGAGTTGTGGGAATCATGTAAGAGAAGGCACAGCACGGTGCCCGGCACGTAAGAAGTGCTCCAGGCTCCTACGTCTGGTTCCAGGCACTGGCGGAAGACACACCTCTAGCAAGAGCCCCTTGAACGTTTCATTTACCTTCACACACTGCACGAGCGATTCTTCTCCCTGTTCTCCCTTCCCAGGAGGCTGCCCTGTAGCATCTGCGTCCAAGCACGCGCGCCGGTCCCACACGGCTGGCAAGGAAGAGCGTGCTCTCGGCGGTCTGGGGACCCCCAGGGCCTGGCTGCTCCCCAGACTGCCGTCCCCCGCAGAGCCCCTTGCCTGGGCGAAGGAGCGCAGCCAACGGTGGTGGTGCTGGCCCTCGGGGCCCCTGGGCCCTCTGAAGACAGCCCCAGAAGGAAGCTGGCTTTGGCTCGAGTCCGACGGGAGGGAAGCTGGCCCATCACTGTCTGGCACGTCCAGGGAGGTCTCCCCTTTGGCAGCCCCGGTGGGCAGGGTCGCCAAGGTGGGAATGGAACCTGGAAGTGAAATCAAACTAGAAACCTGCGTCAGCCGGGTGGGCAGGGCAAGATACTCGTCATCACTTTCTACGTCCTCTTCTGATCTCCATCCAGGCTCTGTGCGGGCAGGGTGCCAGACACCCTGGTTGGCCCCCTTCTCTCTCTCTGTCCTGGGCAAGGGCCACCCTCTGTCCCACGTCCTCCGCTGGGGAGAACCCACCTCAAGGTGCTTGCCCACGGGGAGCCAGTCCTTCCCACCCCTCAGGGCTGGCTCTCTGCTCTCCCAAGGAGCGTCCCTACTGCCCGGGGCTCTGGGCGTAGATGCGAGCTGGTTACAAGATGCCAGCCCCAGGCTGCCCTGCTTCTGGGGTACTCCAGACGGCCACCGCATAAGGCTTGGCTCTCTGGGCCTAGAGAATGGCAGGGTGGAGGCCTCTGCTGACGGGCAATTCTGGGAGCCATTAGTGGGAGACTTCAGGGTACTTGCTGGCGAAACAGAAAAGCTGTCCAGGTCTACGCCCGAGTCCTGCAGGACGGGGTCAGCCAGCGTGTGGCTGTCAAGGTGCTTTGGGAGCTGAGGCTTGGGCCTAAGTGGGTATGTATAGTCCAGCAGATCTTCATACTCTTTATTCGGGTTCCAGAGTGGGGAGTGGCGGTCGGGGGAAGGAGGCAGGGAGTCTGGCAGCACGCAGGCCCAGTACTCGGCCTGGAAGGAGAGGCGCCTCCTGCCCAGCCCAGGAGCATCAACCCCGGAGGACACGGGCTGTGGTGACCACTGGTGCCCCGGCCCTGGCCCTGGCCCCACCATGGAGGGGGCCGACGGAGGGACGACCAGCTGCAGGGAGGAGGAGACCTTGGCAATGGAGCAACCTGGAGGCTCTGCCTTCTCTCGGTGACCCTGGAGACTGCTGCCCAGAGAGGAGGCAGAGACGCTGGAGAACTGAGGAGCAGGGGCAGCTTGGATCCCCAGTGGCCTCCACCTTGGCGGGAAAGGGAAACCTGAGCGGTGGGGCTGCTGGCTGAGGTCTAGTGCCCGCGGAGACTCAACCGGGGAAGGGTCATCCTCGCTATCGGCATGGTGTCCTGAGCAAAGGCCTGTGGCTCTGGGAACGCTGAGAGTCTGAGGTAGATCCTCTGAGGCAGAAAGCCTGGTCTCCTCCATCTGCAACGAGAAGAGGGAAGAAAAAGCACTCAGGTGAAAATAAGCAAACCAAATTTCTTTCTTAGAGGACAACTGTGGAATTTCCCTTGGGGACCCAGATGGTATTCAGGAGAGGTCTCACAGGCAGAGTCCGCCATCTGACGC
>CM052811.1:50671806-50687711 GCA_028533885.1 Nasua narica
AATATAATCTCTGACACGCGGTAACTCTGTACGCCGACAGACGGGGACCACACTTACCCGCTTACGGTGGTTAGCATTTTGTGACGTGTATGACTGTGGAACCACGCTGTTGTACACATGAGACTAATACGTATATATAATACGTCAAAAAAAGGGACAACCTTTTTTTTTTTTGGTCAAAGAAAAGAAAGAACAAATGGTGTTTACTTCCTTAGAGGAGAACACAGGTCTGGCTTTTCCCCGGCCCCAGAGTTTTCTGAAGGGGACAGAGGAGCAGACCATCCTGTCCTCTGCTTCTATATGACCAGCCCCAGCAGCAGGTGCCCAGGCAGGTGAATGCAGGGCCCAATCAGAGCCAAGGCCTACAGCCCCCCTTTGTCCGGGCCCTCCCTGTGCCAGGCCGGCCACAGTTCCTTTGCTGCTGTGCTCCCGTCGGCAGGCCGCTCTGCTCCACGGAACTGCAGGTCAGGGCATGCTCCAGCCGTGGCTGAGCCCGGTGTGTTCTCACGGTGCCCGCTTTGCCCGGCGGAGGAAGCAGGATCCTCTCAAAACACAGAAACCCCACCTCAGACTGTGGAGCAGGTGGCCACCTCGCATTCCAAAGATGGTCGGCAACCAGAGAGAGGGTGAGCAGCAACTCTTCTCCCACTAGCTTGGGGTATGATGAACTCGCAGTGGAGGGAAGCCGGGGAAATGCAGGTGGGTAACAATGGCAACGGCCACATAGCATGTATGCACGTGACAGTGAGAAAGAGAGCGCGAGCGAGTGAGCGAGCACACACGCGCGCACCGGGTGGGCAGGCAGGCGAGGGACAACCAGGGCGAGCACTCGGGGAGGGAAGAAGGAACAACGTGGGAGCTGGACCTGAAAATACAACCGTTCCTTTAAGAGCTGCAGGGATAACAGAGACCCCCCTCCCCTGAGCCTAAGGGTACAGGCAAGGAGTACCCGGAGTACCCTACCCGGAGAACCCGGCTACGAGCACTGAGAGCACTGGTGGATGGGGCTGGGGCCGCAGCTCCGGGAGATCTGGAAGGAGAACAAGGGAAGCTTAAGTGCCCGAGATTTCAGAGGCCACCTGGAATGCACTGTGCCAACCTCAAGGCTAGAACCTGGACAAAAATAGCCTTGCTTCCGCAGAGACCAGAGGCTGAAGGGATAGCAAAAGGAGGTGCTGGGAGCAACAGGGAAGCCTGAGAAAGTGGGGATGGCCGTGGAAAGGGCTCATCCTGCGCAGCTAGCACACTGGGAAACAACTGGGTGGGCACAACTGCACCTTGAGAGCTCCCCGTCCTGTAAAAGGGTCCCACTCTGTCTGCCTGGGCACTCGAGGCTCCAGGCCCAATCAGAGGTGACCCCAAAAGAGCACACGTACTTCACACGGACTCTCTTACTTCTCACAACCATTGCGTGGGGCAGAACGATGTTTTTGGACAGGTAACATGTAGTCAAAATATAAAATGCACCGCAGATAGAAGTCTCCCTCTGCCCTTGTCTCCATCCCTCACTAAAACCGGCTACTGCACGCAGGGCGAGTGCCCCGCAATCGGTGAATACTGAGGGACAGCAGGGGTCATCAGCGTCATGGGGGGATGTGGGGCACCAAATCAGCGCAACAAGTCACCTTACAAGCCACAAAGGAATCCAGCAGAGGGAGAAAAAGCAGTCAATGTTTCGGAGAACAAAGGCAAAATATTTACTATTGGACATTTCCATAAAAATAGGTAAACAGTCTCAGTAACGTGTGTGTATGTCTCTCACCTCTTGATGCATATGCAAGCAAACACAAAAATCTCTTTCATCCTTCTCTCTCTTTACGTAAAAGCAGCACGCTGTACAGGACACCGTGTTCAGAGTGTCTTCTCTTTAAAAAAAAAAAAAATCTCAGAGACCTTTCCTTAGCAATACACAGAGTTTCCTTTCTTTCACATCACTCCCCAGCACTGTATTCTGCGGGAAGAGCGCCTTTTGGGTTATTTCACTGGTCCCTTATGGACGGACCCTGCGGTTACTTCCCATCTTTCCTTATTACAAGCAAGGCAGCAAGGAACCACCACCGACCAGGCAGAAGCACGCAGAGCGCACAGCACCAACGTCCAGAAGTTCAGCTGCTGAGGGGAAGGCACCTGCTCATCCTTCACCTGTGTGGTCAGGTGGCCTCTAAGGGTGGCAGCGATTTACACCACCCCCCTCCTGGGGCCTGTGAGAGAGGGTTTCTGACAGGAGCCAGGTCCCTTATCTCCCTTCAGAGGGGACGCCAAGGCTGAGAGAAATTCAAATCCTGGATGGTGTGACTCCAGAACCCAAGCTCTTTATGAACCAGCAAGGGAACAAGTCACAGAGCAGATCAGAAGGAGAAGAGGGAAGGAAGTGACAGGACAGAGAGATGAGTAACCAAGTCCTGCTGAGACAGGTTTTCATGGAGCCACAGCCTCACCCTGTGGCTGTTTAAAAAGCCACACACAAAGATGTTTATAAGCTGAGCCCAGAGCTGCAAGAGTGTAACCTGCAGTCCCCAGTTTATACTTCCTGCTCCATTCCTAGAAACTCTCAATGGCTAAAGTCAGGCCATGATGGGTGGCTAAGTGTCCTTCTACCCGCTTTGCCCATCCACTAAAGGATATGGTCTTGCGACGGGGCAGGAAGATGACGATGCTGGGACAAGAAAAGGGTGCAAACAAATGATCTCTTTGTTTTGATGATGTAATTTTTATGTCTTGTCTGGACTCATTATTCAAAAAAGAAGGTATCCATTTATCCTGGGGGTAGACAGTGATGAGCTAGAATTATAAGCTATTTAGGAGACACGTCTAGGTAATTTTCAAGTGTGCATACAAACCTGAACTAGGCTAACACTGTCATCAGAGGCCCTTCAGCAACCAGGTAAGATGGTCTGAAGTAATGATTTTCACGGAAACAATGCTTCGGAAAAGGCAGGTTTGCTTTCTCAGTGTGGATAAACAGTCTCATCGTAATCTTACTAATCTGCCTGACAAATCATGCCGCTCCAACTACACAAGCTCTGAGAAGACAGACACATGTGAAAGGAAAGAACGAAAAGAAGTCTCTGAGGGCTAATTCCGAGTTGTATATAAGATGCTATGGAGCACAAAGGGAGAAATCAACCGGGATAGAAATAGTCAGGGGAAACTCCTAAAAGTAATGACTGCTGAAGGCAAAACCATTTTTAAAACTTCAGTCTTGATGAAGTGGCCTAGCAAATGCCCAAGTTTTAGATTTCTGGGGTTCAATCCTGTCTGCCCTTGCATGAAGGTCCAGCCCTCATTTCCATAGGTTCTAGATTTTATACATCATTCCTTCTAACCTTCTGAGGTGAGGGTAGAGGTGGGGATTCTGGTTGGACACTTTCAATGAGAAGCAACTTACTCCTCTTCCAATGAACTGTTCCGGATGATGAAAATGACTTGTGGTATTGGACCAACCTCGCCTCCCAGGTCAATAGCTTTACGGAATCTATAATTCCGTGTGGGGCCTTCCTGCTCAGAGATCACGGATCTTACAGTATTCCTATAGGCTAGCGGCTCTGGGATGAGCAGAGGCCTCAGCTGGCCTCCTCCCTAACAGGGAAGTACCGCGAGGTTGGAGTGAGGGCCCGGAGGTCTCGGAGCACAGACAACGAAGAGTGAATTCCACCTTCCATCTGGAAAATGGTCTATACACACCAGAACTGCCCTGTCCTGGGCCAAACCAAGACACAAGCCACATAAGCTTCATGACAGTCTAGCAACCACCTGGACTTTGCTATTAAAATTCTCCATCAGTCTCCCGCAGAGGCCATAGGACCTACGAGATAATATATAATTAGGAGTGAGGTAGGCTTGGCATCCGCTTGCCCTACAGTAAAAATACGCTCACACGTCACGTATGTGGCAACGCTGACTCTGTAGCCTGGACACCTGACCCTTCGTGGTATCGGCTGCACCCGCCTGGGGCAGCCCTGTCACAGCTGCCGGCGGTTCCGCCCACTCGCCCCTACTCAGGAGGGGAAAGAAGAGCTGCGTTAGGAGAGACAGATGATACTCCTCCATTAACCTTTCGGAGAGAGGAATGATCAAGCAGGGAGCAATCCTCCTCTCATCAAAACGAGCACTACCTCCAGGATTCGTACAAAATGATCTGATTTATACCAACTTTGCCAGGGAAGCTGTGTTGGGGCAAGGCCCATCTCTGTCCCCAAGCACACAGCTACACGGGCCGGGTGTGACTTTATAGAGCGAGCCCTTCCACTTCAGGGGCCAAGTGCTTCAGACTCCCCGGGTTCTCACAGGAGGCCGCAGGGATGGGTGCTGAACGCCATGCACACACAGAGAACTAGACAAAGAAGCTCTTAGTACTGCTCTTTCTCTCAAAACATGAAACTGCCCACAAGGAAAGGGGGAGGGAGCGGGGTAGGACCCAACACTGTCAGGTTGTTGGAAAGCTTCGGTGGGGAACTAGATTTATGGGAAGGAGAAAGTGTCCAACTTAAGGCAGAAGCCAACCCAGGCATGGGAGCCAGCATGATAGGGGGTAATACATATGCAGAGGAGGCCAACAAAAGGGACAGTCACAAGAGGCCAGGACCTTCGTCAGAGCAGGGTGGGTGCCAGGAATGCTGTGGCTGCAAGTTGGAGACTGGGAGGTCAACAGCCAAGAGCAACCGCCATTCTACCTGCTCCCTCCCTGGCTGTCGAAGCCCCCAACTCCCTTAGTCTTCCACATTGGCCCTGTCTTTCCCCTTGGAGCAGGTCACCCTGAGTGCTATGTCCACCTTTTTCTCTGAAGGTCAAAGCCAAGTAAAAGGAAGAAGCCAAGTAAAAAGGAAGGTCAAAGCCAGGTGAAAAGGAAGAAGAGGTTCAAGGTTACGGAGGGTAGACATGTTTCCCATGGCTGGGTAAGGGGCCGATGCCATCCTCGGAAATGCTCCGGCACCAGCAGCCCTTCTCCTTCCCCTCCTCAGCCTACTTCCCTATGTTTGCTTAGAGTCAGAGGGAATCCTCCAGCACCCGAGAAGGAGCCACCGGCTCCCTCTCAATCAATATGGTGAGAAGGCTGTGGCCGGGCTGCTTCTCTTGCTTTCTCACTCGCTCACTCACAGGCTGGCTGGCAACTGACTGGCACCACCAGATAGCCTCGCAGCAAGGCCGGTCTTCTCACTCATCACGCAGGTCTACAAAAGGCCTTTAAAGAGATGCTGCTGCCATTTCTACAAGGGGCTTGGCTGAGCTTCCGGCCCCCGTCCACTCAACCGCGAGCTCTCTGGCCTTCGGAGCAGATTGTCCCCATCCACCAAAACTCAAACCATGAGGATGCTGAGGGCTCAACGTGTTAATAACCAAACTGTCTGTTCCCACCAAAGAGCAAGGCAGAAAAACAGCTTTCCTGTAACAAAATCTCTCCTACTGTCTGAGCAAGCTGGCCCTGGAACCATGGTTCAGTCCCACAAGCCACTGCTTGTACGACAGCACTGAGTGTTTTCTGTGAGGCAGTCAGGTTACATGTATGAAGACCGACAAGAATCTTACTGATAAGAATGCTGCTCACCGTACCAAAGGATCCTCTTTTGGAAAAAAGCACTGGAGAATTCTCTGGTCTCGGTAACAAAAACAAGTGTTTCACTGAACAGCCAGTTTGTTTTTACTTGAAAGGTACTGGCGAAACTGATAAAAATTTTCCTCTTTGCTTTGACTACTAGGAAACTCAGCAACAAATCTGCAACCCTATCCAAGCAAAAAGCTTAGGACAGAAAGGCACTCACCTTTTATACTAATCTTACCTTTGACTTCACTTTACTTTTCTTTCAACCTATCTGCCTCAATTACTTCTATTAAAAATCTTGTTATACGGAAAGTATCTTGGAATGATTTCTCACATAGTTTTTTGGAACAAAATATAAGAATTGTTAAAAATAGAGGGGCGCCTGGGTGGCTCAGTGGATTAAAGCCTCTGCCTTCGGCCCGGGTCGTGATCCCAGGGTCCTGGGATGGAGCCCCGGATCGGGCCCTCTGCTCAGCAGGGAGCCTGCTTCCCCCCTCTCTCTCTGGCTGCCTCTCTGTTTACTTGTGATCTCTCTCTGTCAAATAAATAAATAAAATCTTTAAAAAAAAATAGAGTAACATAGGGATGCCTGGGTGGCTCAGTCAGTTAAGTGGCTGCCTTTGGCTCAAGTCATGATCCCAGGGTCCTGGGATTGAGTCCTGCATCAGGCTGCTCCTTGCTCAGCAGGAAGCCTGCTTCTCTCTCTCCCTCTGCCTGCCACTCTGCCTGCTTGTGCTCTTTTTCTCTCTGATAAACAAATAAATAACATCTTAAAAAAAATAGAATAACATAATAGAAAAAAAGATCATAAATTCAAGACTTTATCCCAAAACCATAAGAAAACAAAACCTGTTTTTAGCAGTACTTTTTTTTTTCTCCCAAATTTTAGCAATACTTCTAAAAACCAAATGCAGGGGTGCCTGGGTGGCTCAGTCAGTTAAGTGTTCGGCCTCCAGCTCGGGGCATGATCCCAGGGTCTGAGGTAAAGCTCCATGTCAGGCTCTCTGCTCAGCAGGGAGCCTGCTTGTCCCCTTCCCTCTTGCCTGCTGCTCCTCCTGCTTGTGCTCTCTCTCTAATAAATAAATAAAATCTTAAAAAAAAAAAAAAAAGTAAAAACCAAATGTAGATACTTATGTTAGCACCTTTTTTTTTTTTTTTAAGATTTTATTTATTTGACAGAAAGAGATCACAAGCAGGCAGGGGGGGGGGGGGGAAGCAGGCTCCCTGCTGAGCAGAGAGCCTGATGCAGGGCTCCTTCCCAGGACCCTGAGATCATGACCTGAGCTGAAGCAGAGGCTTTAACCCACTGAGCCACTCAGGTGCCCCTGTTAACACCTTTCTATTCAAAGTGTGGTCTGAGGACCAGCAACACTGGCATCACCTAGAGCCGGCCCCAGCAGAGTCTTGGAATCAGAATTTATATTTGAGCAAGATTTCCAAGTGACCAGAAGCACTTGGATGTTTCAAAAGCACGAGCTTAGTCAGTAAGTCTGTTTCAGCATACTGGAAAGAACTACTACAGTGGCTTTACAATAAGTCACTGTTTTTTTTTTTTTAAAGATTTTATCTTAAAAAAGTAATCCCTACAGCCAACGTGGGGCTTAACCTTATAACCCCAAGATCGAGAGCTGAATGCTCTACAGATTGAGCCAACGACACACTCCACTGAGTGCCACCCTATGCCAGACACAATTGAGAAGGAAATTTATGGTCCTTGTCCTTGCAACAGGACACCAGAGAAAGTTCACACCTTGTAGCAAGTTTTTAATAGCTAATTATAGTATGTCACATCCGGGAGACCCCAGAAAGAACCGTATTCTCTAGAAAGGATTCAAGATTCATTATGGCTATATTGAAAACAGAATCAGAGACCAGAATTCTCCTGTGACAGTTACAAGTGAAAAGGAGTATTTGTTTTGGAGACTCTAAATAATTTAAGAGAAATTGACATGTCAAGGGGACCTACAGCTGGAAGGAAATGTACAACTTAGCCTGCTTCCTGCCCCCAGGAAGGGTACAGGAAAACCTGGAATTGAGGCAACATCCCCTATGGGTTCTATCTGCCACCTCTAGGTCTAGACAACAGGTCTAAAGCCAACGAGAAGACTTCTTCCATTTTTCACAATGTTTGTGAATAACTTCAAAAACAGAAGACAGTTGCTTCATGAGAACACAGTTAAGTTATAAGGAGAAAAACCACTCCAAGTCCATCTCCACAAGCTCTGCCTCTCCGGCTGAACCAATCCTCCTAAAGATTTATTAGCCACAACAGGCCCCATCTGTTCCTCTGCTCAAATAGGACCGTTCTGAGTATCAGACCACATTAACAGTGTATGAACTACTACTCTAATACGTGGCCAAATTCTTATCTGGCGCTTAATCAATTTCTAGTGGGTGGTGAGACTCTAACTGAATAACAGATAATCTACGGAATACTTTTACTGTGGGGGAAAGTCATGAAAGGCTTAAGGACTTTTTAAAATCAAGCAACAGATAAAGACTAAAAGGCAGAGACCCTAAAGTACGACACAGATACTTAATATTAGTAAATCTATTCAAGTGTCTGTTTATTTTTATCCTAAAAACAGCTAACAGCTCCTGAGCATTTTCTTTGAGCCACGAACTATCTAAGCACTTTACATCAATACCTTATTTAATCCTCATAACCCGTGGAGTAGGTACTACTGTAACTTCCATTTTACAGATAAGGAAACTGAGGCACAGAGAAGTTAAATAACTTATCCAGAGTTAGTAACATGACAGATAAAGCATGATTTAACTTAAGGGCCAGAAGTCAACTGCCTCCCTAACCTGTAAAAATAACTGGTCCAACAAATTAAAGGAATGAAAATTTTTGTTTTGTCAAGTTTCGGCTACATTGCTGGGGTTTTTTTTTGTTTTGTTTTGGCTTTAGTCACTGAATGTCTTCTATGTTCCAAGCACTGTACTAGGAGCTGGGGAAACCACAGTACAATGTAACGTGTAAACGCAGAGGCAGTAGAAAATAACCTAAAGGAAGACGTGATTAATTAGCTGTGGGGTGGGGAAGAGCTTTAAAAGTTTTTCAGGAGAGGTGAAACCGAGTTCTTTACTCTTTTCAGTACTGAGTAGCCTAGAATTGATCCAGGTGACGCTAGGAACGAGGATTAAGGGGCGACCTCTACTTCTTTTAACCAAACCCTAAGCAAAATGACCTAGTACATTTTGTCATGCACCTTAGCAACATCCTTCCCACCCTAGATCTAGGAGCTGTTAGGGTATTCATGAACACTACCAATCTTCGTGCAGGCCCCACTCCCCACCGAATTCCCAGTGAGGTTCAATCTGCACCGGTCGGTTTCCGCTCATTTTTATTACAAACAATACACCGAGCCCAACCAAATAATTACAAAGGACCTGGGCATGTGCCCCTAGGCTGCTGAGAACAGTTCTGGTGATGACAGTTGGAAAGGATGGCCCTTCTAGACAAAAAAGCATGACATTTAGCTTTTTCCCCTCGGCACCAAGAAAGCATCATTCGTCTCCACCTTCCCCGTGGGAATGACCCTGAGCTGGTGAGAGAGGGTCTCCGCGTCAGCACCGACCGCGAGTAGCGCGATCGCCTAACTCCCGGGGCCCCTTGGCCTCCGGCGAGAGCCCAGGGTAAACAGCACACGCCCGGGGACAGGCCTCGAGGGAAAAGTGAGTTCGCCCGCGGCCGGGCCCGACCGGCCGCGCAGCTGCTCCGGCAGGAGGATACGTGGACACGCGCGCCCCCCTCGGCCCGGCCTCCCCGCGCTCAGGCTCTTCCAACCCCGGCCTCCCGCCTCCGTGCTCCGCACCCGCCGTTCCGCCTGCAAAATGGAGGCGAAGGCACGAGGCGCCCCTGCCCCCAGGAGCCCTTTGTGCCCTTCCCGGCGGGGAACGCGGCGCCCGGCGACGCGCCCGGTTCGCAGACCTGGACAGGCTGCTGGGCAGAGGGGGCCGGGCCGTGCGGGCGGGGGGGGGGCGGTGCAGAGCCCCGAGTCCCGCGCGCCGGAGGCTACCTACCTCGCCTCAAGCTCTCTAAAGGCCCGGCGCAGGCCTGCGGCAACAGCACGACGATGCTGCGGCCCCGACGCGGGGCTCCCAGGTGGAGACCGCGGCCCTCACGCCCAAGCCCGCTACGCTGGGGGCGGGACCGAGTGCCGGCCACGCCCCATAGGGCCCGCCCCTCCTCCGCGCGGAGGCGGCCTTTGGGGCTGCGCGGCCAGTCCCAGCCCCAGATTGGAGGCTCGACCAATATACGACCGGTTCCCCCAAAAGAGCCCACCCCTCGTGCCGTTCTGGCCTATAGGAGGCCGAATCTTCTTCGGCCGGCCTTCCCTCGCCTTCCGCGCTCTCGGCTCACGTTTGTCGGTTTCGGGCGAGCGGGGTACTGCGGGGGAGCGTCCCAGAGCTGCACGAAAGGGCGCTCTCTCCTAGCGTGTAGGACGCACCCTGCGTCATGCATTCATTCATTCATTTTGCGCAGGACACGCGGTAGCGTTCGAGGAGCGCCGCCACGCGGGAGGCGGTCCCACGGTCTTTGCTTATTCGCCGCCGCATTTGCATCTAAACACGCAGGCGTGTCACCGAAGTGCGAACTGGTACCACCCGGCACTAGCGCAGGAGTGGTTGGGAAAAACTTAAAGAGTGAGGTGGGACTTAGAAGCAGTCTCGTAAAGGGTGGGAGGGGTGTGGATACAGGAGCCGGGAGCCACTTAGAGGCATTGTGAGCAGCAACCACGTCTGATGGGAAATCCGTGGTGAAGGCCGAGGGGAAAAGGGAGCCAGCCTTTGGACGGCTGTGATGCTTGTCCCTTTCCACCATCATCCCCAACAGCAATGAGACCTAAGAGTCCACAGTGACCCGGCTCTTTAGCGTTAACTGCCCTGCGGAATCCTGGGGCATAGAGAACTACCACCAGGCTGGGAGTGGGGAAAGGGAGTCACACTGTAACCTGTGTTAGACCCGTTCATCCTTTTTGATCCTTTTGCTCAGTAGCACTTTCAGCACTCTGGGTTACACTGAATGCCACATTAGTTTATGAAATAGGTTTGTAAAGGTCTGAACCCCAGCTGTGGATAAGCGTACACATTCCTTCTCTTGGAGCTCAGGGCCACAGGCAGTTTAGGACGTAAAGACTTGGGTTTTCCTGAACCTGTCCTGATAGCTACAGCTTTTGTCTAAACCAGGAGTCACAAACTTTTGACAGCAAAAGCAGAAACTAGCCCCCAGATGGGTTTGTTTGGGCAGCACATTGATTTTATTTGCTTTTGTTTTTTAATAAAAATTAAATCCCATGAGCACAGCTTATGTATTAATTAACAGCCAGCCTCTTCACACATTAGTACCTGCCTGATATCAGAAGGCATTTGCATATGTGACCCTTGGTCTTCTCTGAATACACCCAAGACCTTTGGGGGAGTCACCTAACCCCGGGGGCTGAGACTTGGGTCTTTTCCAGCCAAGGAGGCCTCAGGCCAAAAGCTGAAGAGGACCAGACAACCGCATTCTAATGGCCCGTGAGGAACTGAATTGTGCCAGCCACTGTGGGAGGGAGCTTAGCAGCAGATGTTCCCCAAGACCTGCCCCACTGTGACACTGCAGCCCCGCGAACCCCCCCCCCCAAGGCAGCCTGGGTTGGGAGGGGAACCCAGCTGAGCAGCGCCTGGGGTCCCAGACCAGGGAAGGTGCGGCACCAGTGTTTGTTCCTTTAACCTGCCACGTCTTAGAATCCTTGGTTTCACAGCAACGAATACCTAGCTCACTAAAGAAAGGGTATCTCCCTTGTCCCCTTCCGCTGTTTCCAGAGCTTTGCAGTTTTTCCTGCCGCCGGGACAGTTGGCTTGCACACTCTGCGGGCTCCCAGGCCACCAGATACCCTCTGAATGCTGCCACTGCTGACGTGGGACGCTGCTGCAGTGATGTCTCCACGAATTCTGAGTGTCTGATTCGGTAGCAGGATCTCCAGGCGCCCAAACCCCAGCTTCCAGGTGTGGGGCAGAAAGTGCCCCACTCTCTCAGCTCCACAGAGGGTCCTGTGACCTGCCTTCGGCCAGGGCTCAGGCCACGGAGGGTTCCGCTCAAACAGGGAGGTTATTCAGATGCTGGGTAGGCCAGAAAAAAGACGGGGTGGGGGAAGGAGGAAGGGAAAGAAAAGGAGAAAGGAAAAGAAAAAAAGATGGTAGGAAGAGGGAGGAGAGAGAGCAGAGCAGAGCAAACATCTTCTGAACTTTCTTCTCTACTCCCCAGCCGTGTGGAAAGCTCACCTCCTGTAGGAGAGAATAACATCCACAGAATTCCCGATGACCTAACTTATTATTATTTTTCCATTTTTTAGGGGGGGTGCAGAAGGAGAGGGAGAGAGAGAATCTTTTTTTTTAATTTTTTATTAACATATAATGTATTATTTGCCCCAGGGTACATGTCTGTGAATCATCAGGCTTACACATTTCACAGCATTTGCCATAGCACATACCATCCCCAATGTCCATAACCCTACCCCTGCTACCTCCCAGCCACCCTCAGCTTGTTTCGTGAGTTTAGGAGTCTCTTATGGTTTGTCGAGAGAGAGAATCTAAAGCAGGCTCCACACTCAGTGCAGGGCCTGACATGGGGCTCGATCTCAAGACCCTAAGATCAGCACTGAAGCCAAAACAAAGAGTCAGATGCTTAACCAACTGAGCCACCCAGGCAGCCCTGATGCCCTGATTTAAATTCATGGGTACTCATTTATAGTAACTCTACTATCTATCTCCATCTCCACTTTTACTCTCTTGCCCATATCAACGCCCTCTGTCTGCATCTCCTTAAAGCCCCAGTGAGATGATCGGACGGTGTGGCCACTGTGTAATCGAGGGTGTTGTGGCTGGCCAGTGCTTTCACTCCAAGCAACTTAGAGGGTCTAGGTTGGCCACTACCTCGGATGCCCTTGTGAGTGGGCTCCTTCCAGTCCATTCGTTTGCCTTTGAGGTGGTAACACAACTTTTGTTAAGAAGCCCCTAAATTGGGGCCTCTGGCAGGCATTTTGAGGCTTCCGGAAGGGGCGCGTGTAGAGAGGAATGCTGCTTAGCTTAGATACAAGGCCACTGCATTGACAGAAATAAGACACATGCAGGGGAAGCTGACTCGGGAACAACAACCAGGTGGGTTTGGGACAGGAAATGAAAGGAGGTGTCCAGATAGTGCTGTCGTTGAGTCATTTGGAGATGCGGAGCTGAAGTGCAGAAGTCAAGGCTGGAGATGGAGCTCAGGTAGTTGGTCATACAGCCGAGAGAATTAAAGCTTCTGACGGGAGGGACTTCCACAGGCATGGAAGACACTGTAAAGCCGGGAAAGCCAAGTGCCATTGCCGTAAAAGTAACTGTTCTTGCAACCATCTTCACCAAAACTTCAGATATTTGCATCTGGAATAAATGAGTGGGGTGAATGGCTGTACAAACTGTGGGATGTCCAGACTGTCAGCCCTTCTGTGCAGCCCACAGACTTCATGTGTAGTATGCACATTTTGACCAGGCCTGCTCGAGCTTCTCAAGGGAAGATAATTAACTGAGACACTCGGTGGGATTTCCCCCATTTCTGCCTTCCTCCTCCAGCAGGTAGCTGGCTTTGTGCCTCCTTTCCTCCAGGGAGGTCTGTGTGCTGAAAACACTTTCCTTCCTGCCTTTGTTTTCAAAAGCTGAAAGCCCCTGAGGTGATTTAGTGACCGGAAATGGCTGTGAGGGAAAGCTGAGCTGGCACTGGGGAATCTTCTCAGGCAAGAGGTCCTCAGTCTGGGGGAGGAGTCCAGGGTTCTGTGCCCAGCTCCCAGGCAGCACTCCAGGGAGGGGACCAGACCTCAGAGCGGAACAGTGAGGAACAGTGAGGAACAGCCCCACGGTGTATCCGTGTGTCCCCAAGGGTGACATGCGGGCTCGTGAGCTCCTAGAACTGAGGGAACCAGGCAAACTGAGGAAAGAGGGGCTTCACAGTGACCAAGGAGGACCCACGCTGCAGGGTCTTCCAAGGACCTCCCTTGGATGGCCTGGGCCATGTTTTCCTGTTGGTCTGGAGTTGAAACAAACTAATTTAGATAATTTATCCCCTAATGGAGTTTTTAAAAAGTGGTAGAGGATGACCGTTCCACATCAGTAATACTGCCCCCCCCCACACACACACCGTCTTTGTGCATTTAACTTTTTCTATATACGCAGATTCTTTTTTTGGAAGTAGATTCACAGAAACAGAATTACTGATTGAAAGGGTATAGACATCGGTAAGGCTCTTGATACGTGGGGCCTAGAAGTCTCTGGATGTGTTGTGCCTTTTTAGAGTTCGATTTTAAAATGAGGACGTCTCTTCAGCGGGTAACATGCAGGAGGGACGGGTACTGTTAGGAGGCCGATGCAGGATTTCACTAGAGGGACAAAGGGAAGGGCCGAAGGAGGATTGTGACAGTGGGAAAGAGGGAAGGGGGAGCCTGCTTCCCCCTCTCCCTCTGCCTGCCTCTCTGCCTACTTGTGATCTCTTTCTCTCTGTCAAATAAGTAAATAAAATCTTTTTAAAAAAAGAAAAAAGAATACCTTCCTGGTTTCCAGCTTCGAAACCCGAGTAGATGAAAACCCTATCAACCAAAAGGGAGAGTGGCTCGGTGGAAAGAGCCCGAGTTGTCAATCTAGTAGACTTAGTTCAAATCCCACTCCCCTACTCAGCAGTTGTGTGGCCTGGGTGAGTTATTGAAACTCAGAGCCCATTCACCTAGATTTCTTCATCTGTGAAATGGCCACAGTAACAATTGTCAGTCTCTCAGGGTTTTGTTGGATTAAATGTGAAAGTGTTTTTAAAGCACCGGCCTGTTTAAAGCACCTGTCTGTTGAAGAAGACAGATAATACTGGTAGAAGAGAATGTAGAGGCTTGGAGAATAAAGAACATAGGTGGTTCTGATGAGGGATAGAAGCAAAAAAATGTTCACCTTTAGCCCAGAAGGCTGACCTAGAGTCTGCATAGTTCCGACAAGGATCACGTACTGGTTGCTACATCCTGAAAGGGTCTCATGACTGCCTGTATGTCTTACCGATAGTTAATATCAAGCTGAATGATAAGCACCAGAGAAATCTTGTGAAAGTAGTTTTATAAGTAGAAATTCGAAGAAAACATCGATGATCTGGTACTCCCCTCATGTCCCTTCCCCCTAGAGCACTAAGCATATAACCACCAGCTTTGCACAGTGAAACTGCAACTCTTTCTGCCCATGGGTCCTGTCCCGGGGCTACTGAAATAAACTTACTAAGTTGCCGGGTACAACATCTCAAGAATTCTTTCTTTCCTGTCATGCTCAACGGTCCCACAGCAGTTGGAGGCAAATGGTGTTTAAGATGCCTGCACGAGAGTCCCCACAGTAGCTTTTATTTTGGTATGCTTTTCTTTTTTAAGAGACCTTGAGGTATGAAAAAGACTAGGGAAGAAGGAACAGTGATCCCATTGCCCAGGGGGGAAACCGGAGGGCAGTGGTGCAGTTCTCAAGTGTGACCACAAGATGGAGTCCATTTTGTCACAGAGAGTTTCATAGACGGTGGCCTGACTGGGTGCAGTCTGGTCAGCAAAACAGCCGGAGAGCATCTTCTCTGCGCTGGAGTCTGCCTTCCAGAAGCTCCCTGACATGTATGGTGAGGGCTGCCCCTCGGCGGGAAGCAGTCAGTTCCTGTTTGCTCCCTTGACCAGATCAGGAAAGCTTTCCCTCCAGGATGGCCCCTGCTGTGTCTGACCAGGTTCAGACTCAAGGGCAAAACTTAGTTCCGTAAGAGCTCGGACTTTTCTATTTCTGAAAATGCACTTAGGAAAGGGAACATTGAACAGAACTCAAAGAGATTTCCTGGGGCTTTTTACTAAAAGCGCATCCCCACTCTCCTTTTTTACAAAAAAAAAAAAAAAAAAAAAAGAGGACATGGATACATTTGAACAGGGCAAATCTGACTGAAGGCTCAGATCTTTCCCGCAGAGAGTGCGGGGACGATGAACCTCCGCTAGCTAGATAAAATAAGATGCCATATTAATAGGAATTACACTGTTATCAGCATTATCTTTGTTAAGATTCTGTTTATTTTTTAAAGGATTTTTATTTATTTATTTGACAGAGAGAGAGATCACAAGTAGGCAAAGAGGCAGGCAGAGCGGGGGGGAAGCAGGCTCCCTGCTGAGCAGAGAGCCCCATGCGGTGCTGGATCCCAGGACCCTGAGATCATGACCTGAGCCGAAGGCAGAGGCTTTAGCCCACTGAGCCACCCAGGCACCCTTTATTTGTTTATTTTTGAGAGGAAGAGGGAAAAGCAGACTCCCCGGCTGAGCAGGGAGCCCGATGTGGAACTCCATCCCAGGCCCCTGGG
>CM052811.1:50688211-50782262 GCA_028533885.1 Nasua narica
GCGGGGTTCTGGTGCGTCACCAGAGGCGACGTCTCCTCCTCGGATTTGCAATTGGGGACGGCCTCCACCTTCACTTCGCTCAGCTCCTGCTCCCCTTGCTTCATGGCCTTCTGATTGAGGTGGTGGAGAATGCCGGCACCCAGCGCGTCCCCTTCCACATTCACCACGGTGGTGGTACGGTCCCTGCGGGGAAGAAAAGGCAGGCCTTGCCGCCGGGCCCCGCCGCAGCCGGGGGCGCTGCCGCGGCCCAGAGCCTCACTTGAGTCTAAACTGAGTTTCTGTCCGTATTTCTTATTCTCGGGAAAGCACTAGACCCTGATTGTGGAAAACCGGGAAAAAAGAGAAGTATCAAGAAGAAACAAAAGTCACCCACCCACCCTTCTCAACTCCCAGTGAATCTAGTAACACCTCTCTGTATATGTATTTCACCGCTGAGTAGACACCATGGTATGAGGGTCCCGCACAACTGGGACGGAGGGTGTAGACAGGGCTTCAGACCCGACTTCTCTCCCGCTTAGCAGTACACTGTGGGAACAGCCCTTCTTTTTCTCTCTTCAACACCGTGTTTCTGCTGAATGTCCAACTTCGCCTGTATTTTACGGCAGTTGGCAAACACCATCTCACAGCACTGTCCTTTCCAGAAGCTTGTCTTCCCACAGGTTCGTCCAATAACCACTGCCTCTCTCCCGGAGGCTCAGAGCACGTACAGTGCACATTCAGAGAGAGGAAGAGAAGTACGAACTCGCCTGCCGGCACCAGAGAAGCTGAGGGCTGTGCAAGCAGAGGCCGCGGGGTGGTGGACGGCTCACCTGACTTCAGGTTTCTACGGGGCAGTCTGCCTGGTGCCCTGTGTCCCTGTTCCTGACTAATGGCCTCTCAAAGGTCTGCCTACCTCAGGCAGAGGCAGCTGGCTTCCGCAGCCAGGGCCTCTGACACTCCGCTCCTGTCCTGTCCAACTCACCAGCTCAGGGACCGAGTGCCCTCTGATGAGCTGTGTGGACAACGCGGGTCTCCATTTCACCCTCCTTGTTCCGAGGAACTGTAAGGATTCTGAGAAGTCCCTGCAAATTTCTGGGGCTTCCATAAAAAGTTGGAAACCACCATCCCCAACCACAATGGGCAAAGCCACGAGCCCGGGGCCAGACTCCAGTGTTTAGGTGATGCCGTGCCTGGCTCTGGCTAGCCTGGCCGGCAGTGTCTTTGTTCACTAATGTTTACTGTATGCTTTACCACAAGCCTGGAACTCTTCCATGAACTGTGGATACGCTAACTAATTCCGTCTCCAACCCAGCTGTGGTGTAGGTTCTATGATTATTCCCATTTGACAGGTGAGCAGATCAAAGCACAAGATAGTTCCTATCACACAACTAGTAAATGGTAAAGCTGGGATTTGAACCCAGGTACCTGGGCCCCGGGGCTCATTTTCTTATCCATATGCTCTACTGTCCAACATTAGTACCTCAGGTGACCTTCCCTATGAGACAAGTATTGTTTACACCTAAAGAAGGTATCACATGACTCACGGAGTCCACACTCAGAATCAACACTCACTGTTCTGTGCCTTTACAGGAGCCCTGGTGATGGCGGCCTGAATCGCATCTCCTTCCTAACTCCTCCTCCCCTGAGCCCAATCCGCTCATATCCACTGCGTTCATCTCCAAGTCCCTAGATGAAATCACTCCTTGCATGTTCCAGGCCAAGGACAATCATTCCCAAAGGCTCGCTGCTCCAATGGCTATCACTCCTATGCAGCCAACAATCTCCATTAAACCCTGGTCACCCCTGGGCCTGCACTAGGGGCCCTGCCTAGGTCTTGGACCCCCGTTTTCCTGGATGCTCTAACCAAGTTCTCAGTAATGACATTTTGTGGTCATTCATGGGCCTTTGACTCTTATACTGTTTAATTTTTCCTAAATTTTGTCTTGCCTGGGGTGCCTGGGTGGCTCAGTTGGTTAAGGGTCTGCCTTCGGCTCAGGTCATGATCCCAGGGACCTGGGATCAAGGCTGGCATCGGGCTCCCTGCTCAGTGGGGAGCCTGCTTCTCCCTCTGCCTGCTGCTCCCCCTGCTCGTGTGCATGTTCTCTTTCTTTTCTCTCTCTGACAAATAAATAAAAAATTTTGTCTTGCCAGCTCAACTCCTTCACAAGGCCTGTTTGAAGTTTCTCTGTATGCCCCAGACCCAGGGGGATGCCAAGCTCCTAGGGAAGTCAACACAGACTTTCTTTTATTCACTGCCCTTAGGACTTGCTACTTACACAATCCAGTCCACAGCCAAGATCAGAGAAAGGTCATGAGTGGGCAGCCCAATGGCCTCCAGGATAATGGCGATGGTGAGGACCCCTCCAGCTGGTACGCCTGCCGCTCCGACACTGGATGCTGTGGCTGTCACTCTAGGGGATGGCACAGAAGACTAGCCGTCAACACAGAGCATGGTGTGGGCACAGAGAAGTGCTAAGTAGGGCGGCTATGGCTTTGAAACCAAAAACCACACAACCCTCGATGCTGCCGGCTGAGCCCTTCAGAGATGATTCACTCTCTTCAAGTAATGAATTCATGCTGTCATTTTCCAAATGGGACCTCTCCAAGTCATGGTGAGATTGGTATTCATGACATGTTTCAAAGGAAATCACACACAACGAAAAACCCTTCGAGTTTTGACCCAGACCTAAAGATGAAGAATAATGAACTTACAGAATCGTGAAAATCTGTCCTGCTTTCAGCTCGATGTTGTTGAGCTGGGCAATGAACACCGCAGCCACGCACTGGAAGATGGCTGCCCCGTCCATGTTCACAGTGGCCCCGATGGGGAGGATGAACCTGCTGATCCTCTTGTCCACACCGTTGTTTTCCTCAATGCACTTCATCATGGAGGGGAGGGTTGCCGAGCTGGAAAGGGAGAAATGGCCCACCATGACAACAGCCCTTCCCAGCCTGGCGAAGAGACCACTCAGGACAGACCCTGGAACAGAGCAATTAGCATCATCCTAGTGTCTGGGTTTTTTCACTTGAAGAAAGAGAAAAATTGGGAATTGTTTCAAAGCTTCTGTCATGGGCACCTGGGTGGCTCAGATGGTTAAGCATCTCCCTTCGGCTCAGGTCATGATCCCAGGGTCCTGGGATGACTCCCGCATTGGGCTCCCTGCTCAGAAGGTAGCCTCTTCTCCCTCTGCCTCTCTCCTCTGTCTCTCATGAATAAATAAATAAAATCTTTTAAAAAAAGCTTCTGTCACTATGTGCAGTAATGTCAATTCCTGAAGTATTCAAAATCTGACTCTAGATTTACCTGTTATGTTATTTACCTGGATACACTTATTCTAAATATTTCAAGAAACACCACATTACTTCACGGTGCAATATGTTCTCAAGACAACAAAGAACCATTTCTTCCGTATGTGCATCTCCTCTCTAGAATGGTTCCTTTGCCTGCCCCTGCCCCCAAGTAAAAGGCAAACTATGACTTTTTTTCCTTGTCAAGCAAGAAGTGGCAATGGCTGTGAGAGCCTGGAGAGGGGCTGTGTTCCTAGATCGCTGGAAGAATAAGCCCTGCTCTCTCCCGCTAGCCCCTCGAGTGGCTGCCACAGCTGAGAAGCAGATTTGTTTCTAAGCCACAGACACTTACCTCCCTAATTCTTTTTACCACTCCGCACGTTATCACAGAAATAGCCACTGAGGATGGGAGGAAACATGCAGTAGAGAGACAAAAACCAAATCTATGAATGCAATGTGCTGCCATCCTTTGAAAGTTTTTTCTTTCTTTCTTTCTTTTTTTTAAGATTTTATTTGTTTGAGAGAGACACACACACAGAGAGAGAGAGAGCAAGCATGGGGAGCAGCAGGCAGAGGGAGAAGCAGGCTCCCTGCCGAGCAAGGAGCCCAACACAGGGCTCTATCCCTTGGGCATCATGACCCAAGCTCAAGGCAGATGCTTAACCGACCGAGCCACTGAGGTGCCCCTTTGAAAGTTTTCTTTAACATACTTGGACAGTCCAATTTTTTGGAAGGATTTCCAGTAATGACAAGGTACATCTTTTGTACTAAACTAGATAGTCTCACAATACTGGGGACCCCAGAGACCTGAGCACCCATTCCTTACTATGATGCCTTGGTCTTATTTTCTAATTCATGTATCTAGAGGAAGAATTGGGCAGGCATCCCTCTAGAAAACTCCCTGCGGTGAGTTTTGAAGTAAGTGATTGCCTTCTTTGACTCAGGCAAAGTTCCTAGTAATTAGGGTGAGGACCCTCAACTGGGTTAAACAATGATCTGACCTCTAAGGAGCAAAAAGGAAAAGGGAATGAGACAATCCCGCATTCTGGCAATCCCAGAAACCCACTTCCATAAAAGTGTGGGGCTGGTAATTCAAAAACCAGACAAGACCAATTCAGAGTTTTCAAGAAATTAAAACATGTCAAGATGCTCGTTGTGCATCTACAACTGGACTCACCTGGTTCCATCACTACGGCTCAGGGCAGCCGAGGGCACCCGACTCACCTGGAGCAGGTGGCAAACGCTGTTGCAAATGGCGTGAGGAGACCCAGGAGGAACCTGAATGGGTTTTTTCGCGTGAAAACAAAATAAATGAGTGGCAGAACAATTCCTCCATGAATAAAATGGCCCAATATAGACGTGAAGATATATTTTCCAAGGCTGGTCACCAGCACGATGATGTCCTTCATTTCCAAAATCTTACTTCCAACCAGGAACATGATGCCTACAGGTACATACCTAGGGCGTGAGCACAGGTAGCTGTGAGAATGATGTGATGATGGGCCCGGGAGACGCAGGCCCTTACTGACACCCAACACAAGGATTTTCAACTAAGTGGTCTTTGTTTCTCCCCAGGATGATCCTAAGCGTGCCTGGCTGGTTCAGTCAGTAGCACACGCAACTCCTGATCTCAGGGTGGGGAGTTTGAGACCCAAATGAGGCATGGAGCCTACTTAAAAAAAAAACAAAAACAAAAAAAGAAGCTCTCTCTAGAATGATGCTGAGGAGCTGAAAAGGATGGGCCCATTTTATAGGCTGTGAAACTGAGTAAAATTAACATGATAAATCACCATGGGTCATAGAGTCAGGACCAGAATCTTTCCCCTTGGATATGTTATGCTCTTAAAAAAAAATTTTTTTTTAATGATTTTATTTATTTATTTATTTATTTATTTATTTATTTATTTATTTATTTGAGAGAGAGAGAGAGGGAGAGACCTCAAGCAGGGGAAGAGGCAGAGGGAGAGGGAGAAGCAGACTCCCTGCTGAGCGGGGAGCCTGATGTGGGGCAGGATCCCAGGACCCCAGGATCATGACCTGAGCCGAAGGCAGATGCTTAACTGACTGAGCCACCCAGGAGCCCCTGGAAATGTTATGTTCTTAACCACATGGGCTGCCAGTAGAAAGTCGAGGAACTCAAGATCAAAGCCTCTGGGACTGAGAATTTGACTTGCAGCCTTGGTCAGTCTTGTTCTGAGAACTTAGAAACACAAAAGACTAACACCTATTTTGCAAAATTGCTGTGATACAGAATTAAGCCAAAGCTGGGACTTTTGTTAAGTTTTCAATTCTTCGTGGTTTGGAAAACATGATTCCGTGGGAAAAAGTCATTAACAATGACCCTCAGGGAACACTCCTCAAACGTGAAGATTTTTTTAATGGTGAGACGGGAAGAAGAAAGAGAAGGAGTGAACTATGAGAGCTACAAAACCCCGAAAGTCAGCTGTTTTGAATTTAATATAAATTTAGGAAGAATTTAATAACCATTGCCTTTATTTATAAGTTTCAATTACATAGATAATAATACCACATAGTCCAAATTTGAAAGGATTCAAAAGGACGAATAAAGTCTTCCTTCCACATTTGCCCCCCAAGTACTCAGTTTCATTCCCTGGAAATAGCCACTGTCACTGGTTTCCTGGATTTTCTTTACGGAGATAATCTAAGTGGTGTTATTAATGTTAAATTTCACAGCAGCTCATGAATACATTCTCCTTTCAAAAATTTAAAACATAGATTAGGCCCAAATCCTCTTTCAGCACTCATGCCAGACTCCTCCTTAGATAACTACTCCCACTTGCTATGCATTTAGGTACATACGTATATATTTAGATCTGTATGTTTATTTTTGAACCCCACATTATGTCTTTGAGATCTTTTCCTGTCAAATGAGGAAATCAACCTCATTTTGTCTTTTTAAAGTGTGGCAAAACATGCATATCATAAAATTTACCATTTTAACCTTTTTTAAGTATGCACTTTAGTGGTTTCAAGTATATTCATATGGCTGTGCAAGCATCACCACTATCCATCTATCTGTGTCCTGCATGCTTCCGTGTCCTATACTGAAACTACGTATTCACTGAACAATAACCTCTTGTATCCCCCCCCCCCACCTCCCCCTTTCCTGGGAAACACTGTCCTATTTTCTGTGTCCATGAATTTGACTATTCCAGGTATCTCTTGTAAATGGAATCATACAATATTTGCCCTTTTGTGACGGGCTTATTTCACGTAGCATGGTGTCTTCAAGGTTCATTCATGTCAGAATTTCATCCTTTTTTAAGGCTGCATCATATTTCATTGTATGTATATATCACGCTCTGCTGATCTGTTCATTTATCAATGGACATCTTGGGCTGTTTCCACCTTTACCTTTTTCTTTTAAAATATTAGCCTCAAAACTGAAATACTAGATTATCTTGCCATTGTTCTGCTGATGGGTTTTCATCATTACAGACAATGCTACAAGCAGTCTCTTTGTGCCTACCTGCCTGTGTTCTCTAGGTAGAGACACCAAGAAGTGAACTCCTGAGTTATGGGGTGTGCATATTTTAAATTTTAGTAGATTTCAGCAAATGGTTCTCTAAAGCAGCTGTTCCAATTCATAGTCCCACCAGCTGTGCAGGAGAATAATCTTTTCCCTGCACCACTGGCTCTGATCCAGGGATTATTTTGCCCCTGCGGGACATTTGGCAATATCTGGAGATATTTTTGGTTGTCACAGCTTTGGAGAAGGGGGTCACTGGCATCTAGTGGATGGAGGCCAGGGATGCTTCCAGACATCCCACCTTTGCTCTAAATTATCCTCACTCTTATCAATGCCTGATAAAACCAAACTTCTCATTTTCCTAATCCTAGTTAGCTGGGCATCCCTTAAAATGTTTATTGGTCATTCAGGCTTCCTCTTCTATGAATTGCCTGCTCACATACTTTGTCTACTTTCTAGTAGTATAGTCAGTCTTTTTTCTTTTTCAACAACCAGAACTCCTTGCCTTAGTGCTTCTCAAGTTATCTTTGGTGTATTTCTATCCAGTTGGTTATGGACCAATATTCTTATAAAAGACAACAGAAATAAAATATTAGAAAAGTGATCAGGTGCTTGGATGTTGCAGCAATATGAGATTGCTACAAAAGTTTCTGAACACTTATTCTCAATTCCCTATAAATCTCCTTGCAGACAGATAAATAGTCTGTGAACTGGTACCAGTCCTCCGGAAACTGATGCTTTGAGATTTGTGTGTGTGTGTACGTATATACGTTACATGTAAATATATATAAATTTTTTTCAATAAACGTCTTCTTTTGTTCAGGGTATCTTTTGTAGGCAAACATTTTATATTTTGATATAGTCATATTTAGCAGCTTTTTATGGCTTTTGCTTTTTGCGTTCATTTAGGAAGAGTTTCCATACCCTTATGTTTTCTTCCAATAATTTTAGGGGACTCTCCTCCTCCTTTCTTCCTTCCTCCTTGGATAGTTTAATGCATGAGTTGGCACCCTGAGTTTTATTGGAACGACCATGTTCGTTCATTTATAAATAGTCTACGGTTGCTTTCATCCTATAATGGCAGGGTTGGTAGTTGTGTCAGAGACCACATGGTCTGCCAAGTTTGCTGAGCCTGTATTTAATCCACTGAGGAATTATTTCTGTGAATAGTGCAGGACAAGCAGGCGCTGTGACATTATAGTAGGTGATTAGCAAAGGAAAGAAAGCAGAAAGGGCTGCTATCGGAGATCCCTATTCCAACCTGGTTGAGATCTTTTAACCCGGTAAGGCATTTTATACCCTAATTCTTTGTGAAATGCACTTGCTGGGCAACAGATCTCCCAGGGCCGGTCAGACACACAGCAGGATCTGCCTGACTGAACACCTGCTTATGTAACTAGTACATCGAATTGAAGGAATGACTATAAATTGGTTTTCAGGTTGAAAACAAATATCTTAACATAGGAACATCACTTTCTTGCATAATTTCCTTTAATCCAAACTTTGGGAGGATTTTATACTAAAAAAAAAAAAAAGACAGGAAAGGAACCTGACATGTGATAAAAACACTTTTTCCTTTCTGAAAAATATTTTTCTGCCCAGAACAATAGTCATATGAACAGTCATGTTTGCAAATGATAGAGTTAGACTCTGGAATTTTTGATTGAGGAAGATAAACACCACCAGTGGGGGGCTCTGGACTCGGTCTCCCACTCAATTCCAAACTTTACTACCAAATTCCAGGCTTCTCTCCTTAGAGCTGCCAACCCCCCCACGCCATCTGAAAGAGAGAAGCTCTGGGATAGTTAAAGGTTGCCAATAAAGAAAAGGCTTCATGTACGAAAGGATAAACTACGTTTCCGGACAACATCTGAGTAGAAGCTAAAACGCACAGCAGCGTGGCCCAAGTAACACAGCAAGGTAGAGTTTATAAGGGATGGGCACTGGGATTGGTAGGCTTTCTGAGAAGTCATTTTGAGACCTCTGGTTAAGTTTTGACTTGTTAGCCAGAAATGAATCCAATGGTTTTTATTAAACAACTGTGCTTTTATTGATGTTCCATAAAGAAATATTTATGTAAAAAGAGACCATTCCAAGTTTGCATGGGGTGTATGCATGGGGTGAAAATGAATTTGTCCTCCATGCTGTGAAATATGATAGGAAGGGCCCCCTTTGAAGCTTGAAGTCGACTGTTTTAAGATAAACAAGCTTTATTTTGTGCAGCAGGTAGCACACTTACTGAGTTCACTGCCCCACAAGATGATATGGGCATCCTGTATGATATGGATGATGGTGGGGACTCATAACTAAATCACCAGGGATAGAACCACAGCAGGTCACTTCGGGTGCTCAAGAAGGGACTGGTAACGATGGCACATGGCTGATTCTCTGAGGTCCTGGACAAGAGGAGGAACTGTCTCCACCTCCACCGCCCCCTGTATCAAGTCTGGCCCACTGAGCATCAACCATAGGCCGGGTGGCCCCCCAGGGCTGACCTAGGACAGTAGACTTAGGTTCTTTGCTGGATGGCAAGAGAAAGGAGAGAGGGAGTCGCAGGCGGGCCAAACTTACCACATAATCCATGACACCAGCACCATTGTCGCCTCATTGAAGGCATTAAAGAAACGGATGAGCTCTTCTCCTTCAGAGCCGAGTTTCTTTAGGGCCACTCCTAACACCAGCGCAAAGAGGACTAATCCTAAAATGTTCATCCCTTCGATCTCGGTGCCAATGGGGATCTGTGGGATCACAGGGGACACAGGGTCTAAGTTTACAACAGAGGAGTGAGAATTCAAGTACAGGTTAGACAATCACTTCAAAGGGTTACTTTTATTTTATCAAGTAGCATTTTAAAGGCAGGACTTGAACTCATGACCCTGCGATCAAGACACGAGCTGAGATCAAGAGTCAGATGCTTCACTGACTGAGACACCCAGACGTCCCCAAAGGGTTGCTTTTAAAAGAAGAGCTGCTTAATATAACATTGTACATCAACTACACTCCAGTAAAAAATATTAAAAAAATAAATTAAAAAAAATTAAAGAAATGCTGCTTGGTGAAAAGTTCTTTCAGATCGAGATTGTAACTGTGTCTCCCAAATGTCAACAAATCTTGTGTGGCTAGACTGTTACCATGGCCTCCTACCTGACAAATTTCACAAAAGATTTCCAGGATATTCTTTCTTGAGTCACTGACTTAAAATAAAATATATAGATATACTATATTCCTTCCTTTTTTTGTCCGTAATGCTCAATCTCACTACTGCAAGCATGTATTGGACAAACATTTTATTCCATCAAAACACATGAAATTATGAACAGGAAACATATATCAACATGGCCAAAAGAGAAAGAACATTTTTACCATAGATCTGAGTTCTAGTCCCCCCCTCTCTTACCTTCAGGTTCTTCATCTGTAAGATGAAGTGAATTGGACTAATTAGTAGCTTTTGACTTATTTAAGTACAACTTTTCTTCAAAGAAAGGCTGGTAAAGCTCAGAGCCCCTCAGCCCTGAAAAGCTGTATGTGTGGGGGTGGGGAAGGGGCAAAGTACCTCCTTCTTCCCATGACAGCTCTGTAGCAGCACTGAGTAATCCTTGAGGTCTCTTGTCCCTTCCAGCTCTATCATGAAGGCTGAGACCTCGCCCAGTATCCAGCCAATAATACCTACTCAAAAAACATGTGTGAATGAATGAGGGCTATAGTGAGTTAAGCCCCTGAGATAAGTTCTATGTGGAGAGATAGGTTAAATCACCTATTATATTTCAGGATAGCAGCAGGGTTGTTATGAAATATTTTTTGAAGAAAGAGACATCAGTTCCAATTTGATGAAATGGACCTGCTGAAGATTCCAATGCTGCCGACATTGGCTTTTGGCCATGTCGGTGAGTAACCTAAGGAGCAACCGCATCTATGTTCTTCAGATAGTTCCTTCAAACCCCAGAGCTTTCAGCCCTGCTGGGAAGATGCATCATGTACGCTCCTTCAATTAAAAAGCATTTATTCGCTTTATAAGTTATTTGCCACAAGTGATCTTTATAAAGAGCTTTACCTTCTCATGGGTTATATTTCCAGAGCTGGTATTGTAGGTCACCTCTCTATAATCAGTTGCGTACTGGGAACAAGAGAAAGAAGAAGACACTGTCAGTTCATAGGTAAAAGCCGACCAGATAAACTGAGAGGACTGCTGGACCTCTTGCTATTCTTATTCACTCTGACTGTTCTGGGAATTCCTTACTTCATTGGCCTGACAAGGGCCTCCAAGAACCGTACAAAAGTTACTTAAGACCAAGGCAGCATTCACCCCAAGAGGCCTCTGAGTTATCTAGGGACCCACACTATTAGGGACAATGGTTTGGAGGACAAGGTCTGCACAATTTCATGCTGATAGTTTTCTATTTCTAACAGCTGACATGTTATACTATTTAAATTTGATATTAATTTTATAATGTTCCACTCTGTTCCAGAACTTATTTGAGCTTGAATGCTTTTCAGCACCTAATTTTTTTTTAGATTTATCTATTTGAGAGAGAGAGAGAGAGAGAGCTGACAGAGGGGGGTAGGGGCCAAGGGAGAGGGAGAAGCAGACTCCCCTCTGAACAGGGAGCCCAGTGCAAGGCGATCCCAGAACCCCAAGATCATGACCTAAGCCAAAAGAAGACACTTAACCTACTGAGCCACCCAGGTTCCCCTCAGCATCTACTTCTAATCTGTCTAATATGCTTGGCCTCCACTCTCCAAAGCAAAGGATATGAGGCAAGATGGTGTTTTCTGGTTAAGTCTTGTGGAAGACTCACTTATCAGAAGTGAAATGACTCTCCCAACTTGGGTCCTACAATTGACTTCACATACTTCTGCACAAGGCACGCAGGTGTCTCCCTTCGGCAGAATGCACGATTGACTGGAATCTCTTTGAAAATGCCTTTCCCGACCTGCAGGACACCTGGCTCTGGACTGTCAAGAGGGGCCCATTATGGGGTACTGCTTTGTGCCTGCCTTTGACACGGTCTGGTCTCTCTCACGTTTGAGTTATCAAGCTTTCAGATAAGCAGAGGTGTTCAGCGGTCCTGTGATTACGGGTGACCAAAAACCCAGGCCACGCCTTCTGTGACAGGCACGGAAAGCCTCATAAACCTTTTATTTTTCCTACCTCACATTATATATATAAGCCACAGCTGTGCTTATATTCAGATTTTTTTTTAAATGTATTTTTTTTTGAGAGAGAGAGAGAGAGTGCATGCATGCATGAGCACAAGGGGGGAGGGGCAGAGGGAGAAGGAAAAGCAGACTCCCTGCTGTGCAGGGAGCCTGATGCAGAGCTTGATCCCAGGACTCCGGGATCATGACATGAGCAGAAGGCAGCCACTCAACCAACAGAGCCTCCAACGTGTCCTGCAGAATTTTTTTTAAAGAGAAATTGAGGGAGAGGCTATAAATAGAAACAGAAAAGTCTTTGCTTGGAAAAGGCAATGAGATTAGTCCATCTAATCTAGACCTTCATACTCCTTCTCCTCATAAAGCATGGCTACAGGGTGTTACTTGCAATCCTGCTAAAATAAGGAAAAACTAGAAACAATCTGAATGTCTACCAATAAGGGACAGACAGAATAAAATTATGATATGCTCCCACAGTGGAATAGGGCCATTAATATTATGCAGAAGGGTCTTGCATGAAACATGAAAGAATGTTTATAATATGTTGCCTTAAAAAAGAGGTTAAAAACAATATGTGTAGTATATGTGCACATACTAACAAGATGCGTAATGCAGTTGCTTTTATTTCTAAAACGTGTGTGTGCACATGCAGAGAAAAAAACGTATCTGGAGGATGTGTACCAAAATGTTAATGGGTATCTCTAGGTAGTGATTATGAGTGATTTTTAACTTCTTCCCTATTTTTGCACTTTATGTTTTATTTTTATTTTTTTAATTTTATTTATTTATTTGACAGAGGGAGAGAGATCACAAGTAGGCAGAGAGGCAGGCAGAGAGAGAGGAGGAAGCAGGCTCCCCGCCAAGCAGAGAGCCTGATGCAGGGCTTGATCCCAAGACCCTGAGATCACGACCTGAGCCGAAGGCAGAGGCCTTAACCCACTGGGCCACTCAGGTGCCCCTGTTTTATTTTTTTAAAGATTTTATTTATTTATTTGACAGAGAGAGAGAGATCACAAGCAGGCAGAGAGGCAGGCGGAGAGAGAGGGGGAAGCAGGCTCCCTGATGAGCAGAGAGCCCAATGCGGGGCTCGATCCCACGACCCTGAGATCATTACCTGAACTGAAGTCTGAGGCTTAACCCACTGAGCCCCTCGGATGCCCTATGTTTTATTTTTTACATAAGCATATATTACCTTTATAATCAGAAAAAAGATAAAAGTAGATCTTTTAAAAAAATTATAAAATATTTAAGAGATCTCAAAGTGTGATTTAACAGTATTTCTCAGGTGAAATGAAAAGATGGTGGAGCCAGTGGGATATCTTAGAAAACCTTTTTGGTTTTTGTTGTTTCATTTTGTTTGTTTGTTTTTACTCCAGGGTCCACGCTATAAATTCAGACCAGGGTTACCGAGTTTTGTTAACAATACTAGCCTTCTCTGACCCACCTTACCCAACTCCATAGCATCATTTATACCCTGCCCCTGTAAGTTTCCTGTTTTTTGCAAAGCATCAAGCCTTACCGTGCGGAAAGCGGCAACCACAAGATTTGAGGGAAACAGGTTTCTGTTAGAAAAGAAAGCACTTGGTCAGTCTTCTTAAAATTCAGCGTTCAAAGTGTCCACTTTCAGATGCCCACTCTTGACAGCCCAACACACAGTGTTTCCTCTCCCTCTCCTTCCAGGCGTTACTGTGGTCCCCGGGTCGATCCAAGCACCCAGCTACACCACGGCTTTCAAACGTGGTTTTCAACGGGAGTGGTACTGCCCACTAGTGGAACCCAAGGGAGTGCTTTCATCATCGAAATAATTAGGGGGCATTCCTGCCATTTGGGGAGTGTTATAGGGGGAACTGTCAGGTCCCAGCCACTCATTCTACTGAGTGTGGCCCTCACACTTTCCAAATGTCCTATATGACATACCTGTAGATGAAAACCTTATTTATAAAGACCTCAGCCTAAACTCATTCCAAAACAGGGTATTTTTTTTTTTTGTACAATTTGAACACACACTGAATTTTCTAGGAATGCAATTACTGTGCAAAACGTAGAATGATTTTTTATTCTGTTTTGTTCAGAATGTTTCTAAAAATTGTTCATCCTTCTAGAAAATCACATAACCAATGGCAAACTGTATGATCTGGCTTCCTTAATTACACAAACCAGTATCAAGCACCAGCCTGCATTTACAGCTGTCTTATTAATGGTGAATGTAAATTCAGAAGCAAGCCTAACCACTTCATTTTAGGATCTTCACATACGGAAACACATTATTTTTATTATAAGTTACTCTCTTTTTATCCTTCTGTTGAGTCACATTGATGCTCTGAAATTGAAATGCATTGAAATTCTATTTACAGATTTCATTTCAGGACGAAGGATTTTATAAAATATTTGTTGTAAAAGGAGGACAATAGGCCAGGTCAATTTAAGCTAGATTTTGAAACCAAAATCTATTAGTGTGAACAGTTTTTACTGAGGGCCTCCTTTGGGTCGGGCTCTACGTCTTGATATATAACAAAATCCCAGTGATAGTCCATTTGTGAAAGACTGAATCATCCTTTACAATTTGTGCAGAACATACCCATTAATACTTACTTCTGTGGCTGAGTTATTTACCTAGCACTAGAATCTCCAGGCAACCATTTGCAGTGCATTTGGTTTCAGAGGTAGGCAGGTCTCACTGCAACCCAGGTTGGCAAGCAGCCTAAGGCGATTCTTGGTAGTCCTACTTTGTACAATACCCTCCTCTTGAGTGGGGTCTATGACTTTCTTCGAGCTAACAGAATACAGCAAAGGTGATGGGATGTCATTTTCAAGGTTAGGTTACATAAAATTGGGGTTTCTTTCTTGCTGTTAGACTTCCTTTATTGCAATTCATTCTTTATTAAACTCATTGACCTGTACATCTAAAATGGGTGCATTTTACTGTATTTAAATCATCTCTCGTATCTGCTTAAAAGGCTAAAAAAGTAAGATACAGTGCTAACTACAAAGAGTTTACAACCAAAAAAATACATACGTCCAAAGGGATGACGGCACTTTCTATAGCTCAGCTCCCAGATATTAGTCCCTGGGAAGGCACCACCTGGGGACAGTGAGATGTAGCTCAGGCATCCACAAAATCAGCCTCCTTTCCCTTGGTCCCTCTGGTCGTCACGGACCAGGTGCAGTCCCTCCTGCCCATACTAAGGGCAAGGAGGTGAGGCTGTGGGAGTAAAGCAAAAACACTTCTCTGCGCTCTTCACAAATTGTGTCCTTGGTGTTGTATCTAAAAAGTCATTACCATACTGAACGTCATTTAGGTTTTCTCTGTTTTCTTCCAGGAGTTTTAGAGTTTTGCGTTTTATATTTAGGTCTGCGACCCATTTTGAGTCAATTTTTGTGAATGGTGCAAGGTCTGTGTATGGGGCTCAGATGTCCAGCTGTTCAAGCACAATTTGTCGAAAAGATTATCTTTGTGCCATTGTATCATCTCTACTTCTTTGTCAAAGATCAGTTGACTATATTCACACAGGCTCTCTATTCTGTTCCATTGATCTATTTGACTATTCCTTTCCCAACACCACAGTCTTGATTGCTGCTATTTTATGATTAAGTCTTATACAATCAGGTAGTGTCGGCCCTCCAACTTTGATTTCCTCTCTGCAAGCTTCTTACCCCTCTTCCCTTTGGCTTTTAAACACAGATGCTGCTGTGAATGAATTCTAGCTTCCTTACTCCCTAGCTCTCCTGCATTCAGGGATCAACTGTTTGTCATGTAAGTAAGTTTGCCCCTCACAGCTCTGTCTTCAGGCTCGCATTCACACAATAACTTCCGTGTGCTTTCAAAATAAGAAAGCACAATATCTTCTGAGCTGGAAGAGATTTTAGAGGTGGTCAGGATCAACATCCTGATTTAGCACACGGGGACACCAAGAACCCAGAGACATTAAGCTGGTTTACGATTCCCATTCATGCTCCACCTAGACTAACACCGTCCAATATGGTACTCATTGGTTGCTAGACACTTGAAATATGGCTGGTGCTATGGAGGATCTGAATTATTTTATTTTATTTACATTTAAACGAGTTAAATGTAAACACTTGTGGCTAGTATCTAGCCTACTGGACACTGCAGATCCAGAGTTTTGAGATCCAGAGTCTGGGAGTAAGAAGGACCAAATGGTCTTTCCGTGTTTTACCTCTACACAGTACTCAATTTCACTGGGTATTATGGGGCTTTGAACCACTGAGCTCTTCATCTTACCCAAACTCTCAAGTATTTCCTTTTTCTGTTATTTGATCTTTAGAAATTTACCTAAATTACATAATACCAGATCTACATTGGACCAGTTTCTCTAACACTAGTAGACTGTGAAAGCAATTTACTAAAGCCAACATTTTATCAAATATGTAATACATTAGACAGAATTGAAAATACCTGCATGTATCACATTTAAAATGCTGTTTTGGCACTTGTTTCATGTTGTGTATGTGGGGGGGTTTGAGGGGGTAGATGTGTACCGAAGCCATAAAGGCCATTTCTTAGAGTAGGTCTAAGTCAAAAACATCTGCAAAAATGTCAAGTCCATACTAAATTCAGAGACCCACGTCAGACCAAATTAGGAAAGAAGGAATGGACAAGCCTTTCCAGTGCTACAGGAACCTCTGGGTACAGTACTTAAACAGAGACCCTGGCAGGAGAGGAGGCTGAACTTCTGTTAGTGGTGGTGTACATGCACGCAGCTCACACAATGAGAAACTTCAAAAATGTTCCTTCTTTATACATCTGGTACTGTTTGCTCTTCTGATCCTATTTTGTCAAGGGTGGTATGCATTTCCCTGTCCTATAGGAGAAGAATGGAAAACAATTGACTTTTGCTTAGGTGTATTTTTTTTTTGTTGTTCCAGAAATATTTCCTTTTATTTAAGTTCAAAAATTCTTTATGGAATTTATGAAAATTTCAAAGACTGTTCAGAACAGGATATGGCACGGTATGTACACCTGCTAAACATTTATTATCCTTAGTGTTTGTTGTTACAGAGTCGGTTAACAGGGACATGCCCCTTCAGATCTTGGTACCCCCCGCAAGGCTGGGAACAGAGTTAGCGGGCTCACACTCCAGAGACAGTGGGGGGCAGGGGAGTAATCTACCCTCTTTTTAAGGCCTGTATCCAGTTTTAGATTCCAGCTGAAAAGGTTAATGCCAGGCCCCTGGCGTGGGGGACTTTTGGGGAAATGAGATTAAAAGTAGCACTAATTCTCTGTAACAAGTGGCCTGAGGGCTACTCCTGAGGGACTGGGACACTTGACAATATCAGCAACACACTCCAATATTAACTCACTTAATCCTCATAACAAATGCAGGTAGCAGATACTATTATTAGTCTCATTTTACAGATAGGAAAACTGAGGCACAGAGAGGCTTAAAGACTTGTCCATACAGCTAGTAAGTGGGAGAGCTGGATTCCAACTCGGGTAATTGATTCCAGTGTCTGCTTTTAATCACCTAATCACCCCCCCCCCACCTCATGGGTGTGTGCTCTTTTCAGTCTCTGAACTATTCAGGTGGTCTCCCGGGTGGCAGAAGAAAAGTGTCAAGGTGAAACCTTTTATTATTTTCTTAAATAACAAGCTGCCACTTTTGCCCTGTAGTGACTAATTAGACTGAGAAAGTTCCATTGATTTGGATCCTTGTTAGAGTTGCTAAGAGCCTTCATCTTGCCTATAAAAGAGAGACGCAGGCAAAGGCCAAATAGACTCCCACGGCCAACAGTTCAAAGAAATTATTCACTCTTCACTCTCTTGACTGTGACCTAGGGGCTAAGACTGGAGCTCAGTCTCCCATAGATTTCTCTGAAGCTATTAAAGAAATGTGTTCTTTGCTGGTTGAGAGGCATCATATTCACATCAGTCCTTGACCAGGAAAGTCAGTGCCTCACGCTCTCCTCTGTGAAGGGAAAGGCTCAGAGCACTGTCCACTGTTGAGAAAATGAGCACAAGAAATAAACGATAAAGCCTAGAAAACTGGGCAACAGGCAAAATCTCACTTGTGTCTACCAGGCACAGGGCTGCGCCCTGCTACGCTTTTGCAAAAGACAGTGGCCTCTGGGAGGGAGACAAACCATAAGAGACTCTTAATCTCAGGAAACAAATTGGGGGTGGGAGGGATGCGTGGCTGGGTGATAGACATTGGGGAGGGTATGTGCTAATGGTGAGCCCTGTGAACTGTGTAAGACGGATGATTTACAGACCTGTACCTCTGAAACAAATAATATATTATATGTTAATTAAAAAAAAAAAAAAAGACAGTGGCCTTGGGCCATTCTTCCAGCTGCCGGAGCAGACAAAGCCCTGGGCCCAGGAGCCGTCCCTACCTGCCATCTTTGCAGATTAGCCTCCCGTTTTCCAGTTGAAAACTAAAAATTTTAACACCCAAGGGAATGTTAAAAGCCAGTGGTCTCAATTCTTTCCCCTTACAGCTGAAGAAAATTGAGGTCAACTGGTCAACTTTGGAGACCACAAACATGTAACGCAGGGGCCTGTGGTGGGGGAAGGGAGAAGGGAATGCAGAAACTGGAAGACCAGAGAGGATATGTGAGGATTTCCACTCCCTTTTAGAATGGAAGGTTCTGGGGCACCTGGGTGGCTCAGTGGGTTAACGCCTCTGCCTTTGGCTTGGGTCGTGATCTTGGGGTCCTGGGATCGAGCCTCGCATTGGGCTCTCGGCTCGACAGGGAGCCTGCTTCCCCTTCTCTCTCTGCCTACTTGTGATCTCTCTCTCTCTCTCTCTCAGTCAAATAAATAAAACAGAATCTTAAAAAAATTTTTTAGAATGGAACCTCTTCTGTGTTTGGTTTTGACTTTTCTACATTTTCCAAATTTCCCGTGTGTTGATTTTTTTTTTTTTAAGGATTTTTATTTATTTGAGAGAGAGCATAGAAGGAGAGTGAGGAGAAGCAGACTCTCTGCTGAGCAGAGAGCCTGATGCAGGGCGTAGGGCTCTATCCCAGGACCCTGAGATCATGACCTAAGCCGAAGGCCGATGTTTAACTTACTGAGTCACCCAGGTGCCCGCCACTTTTTTTCCCCACAGTGTTGATTCTTTTAGTCCAAAACATAGTAACTGCTCATTTCTTTTTCTCCAAGCTCTATGTAGCTCCCAACACACCTAAAAACATAAGCTTCAGGGGCGCCTGGGTGGCTCAGTGGGTTAAGCCTCTGTCTTTGGCTCAGGTCAAGATCTCAGGATCCTGGGATAGAGCCCTGCATTGGGCTCTCTGCTCAGCAGGGAACCTGCTTCCCCCCTCCCTCTGCCTGCCTCTCTGCCTACTTGTGATCTCTTTCTATCAAATAAATAAACAAAATCTTAAAAAAACAAAAACAAAAACAAAAGCTTCAAGTCATCCTGAGCTCCCCCAAACACTCCCTTCCCCTACATTTATTCTCTTTTCTTTCAGACTATGAAAAGATGGAGGGCCATCCCCATAAGTTCATGTGAAACAAAGACAACTTCCCGATCGCTCTGTAATACTGCTCCATGTATGACCAGAGCTAGCATGGAGTGGGCCAGCCCTGGTCTAACAGCGTTAAACAGAACTCACGTAACCCTCAGAGCAACCTTCCGAGGTACGTACCCTCGGGATGCCTGTTACAGAGATGAGAAAGCTAAGACACAGACGTTAGAGACATGCTCTAGGATTCACAATCAGTAAGCCTTGTTAGGGACCAAGAAGTTCCATAATGAGTTCCTCATAACCTGTTTCGGTCTCTGTGGTGCCGAACCCATTTCATTCTGGATGAACAGGTGCAGCTCGATCACTTGGGTCCCACCTAGTTCCGAGAATCCTGTGCTGTCTGGGTCCCCAGGAGTAAAGCTCTGGGCTGCTCGGGAGGAGACTGGGACTTTCCCACCTGCCAGTTGCTCTCCATCACCCCTTCTCCGTTCTCGAGGGCCTGCTTCTAGCCCCTGTGCTTCACACGCACTCCCCAGCCTTTGTTATTTCTAATCCATTGTGTTATATTCTAATCCACTGGCGCTCCCCCGCCAGCAAAGCCCCAGCAGCAGGGGCACTCAGTCATGAGACTTCTCCCACTCCTCCTGGGTGTCTGAGCTCCGGGCAGCTATCCGGTGAGGGCCTGCGGGATAACTGAGGTGTTTGCCGGCCGGCTCACTTCATTCAGTGCCCACAGGCAGGAAGGGCTGCGCCTTCCCTTTGCCAAGGAACGTGCCCAGAGTCCCACAAAACCAGCATCTGCAGGGTATTTTGTGAAGGAAGCAAATTTCAAACTTTGACCCGCGGACCCAGGAAGCACTGAAGCATGGCTTGGAACTCAGTTCCCTCTCACCAGCTGCTCAAGGTGAAGGCCAATCGGAGCAGCAGTACACAGGTTCTCCTTCACTGATGGGGCTCAGGTCCTCTGTTTAAAGCAGGTGGGCATCTGCCCTGACCCAAACCATATTCTTAACTGATGCCCTTTTGGCCCAGAGCGAACGTTTCTGAGATGGTCAGACTAGACCAGCACCACGGCACCATTACTATGGCAAATTGACTTGGGGGAGGAAAGAGTGGGAGAAACAGAGCCCTGAACGCTGGGGCACAAGACCCATAGTTTTGCTAATCTCCCTTTTGAAAACCACTCTGTGACCTTGAGCAAATCACTTAATCTCTCTCTGTCTCAGTTTCCTCAGTTGTAAAATAGGATCATACCACCTGCCCTACCTTTATCCGTGCGCGCTGGCGGCTGGCTGTGGAAGCATTATGAAAGGCTGCCTATTCCCAACAAGCCATGACAAAGGTTCTCTTGGTCCTTTCCAGCGTCTGCAGCCCAAGTCACTGAAAAGTCTGCACCAGATAGACCACTAAGCCATGATGCTGGGTCACCATTCACTTCACTTTTTTTTCTTTTCTTAAAGACCCCATCCATTTATTTGACAGAGAGAGAGCACAAGCAGGGAGAGTGGGTGAGGGAGAAGCAGACTTCCTGCTGAGTGGGGAGCCCAATGCAGAACTCAATCCCAGGACTCTGGGATCATGACCCAAGCCGAAGGCAGACGCTTAACCAACTGAACCAACCTCACTGTTCACTTTAGAGGCAACAGTTGTAGGGGCTTGGATCTAAACCTAGAAAATCATGATCAGTAACTAAGATGTCCCTCCCTTACCTTGAGCCATTTGGGGCCACTGTCCCTCTTTTGGAGATAAAAGAATGCTACTGAGCCTCCCTCTGGGGTACCACCAGCAGGTCAGAGCTAGGAATCCATACCCATCCCTTCCCTGGGCCACTGATCCCTGCAAAAAAGAATCCTTTAAACCCCATAATCACCTTCCCTCCTGGGGAAAGCTGATTGATATGCGGAACGTAATAAGCCAAAGACTCTCTCAACCTTAGTAGACTTTGTTTGCAGCACCCACCTAAAAGTCCCAAAACTCTAAGGGTTTCGAAAGACTCCAAATATCAAGCTGCCAGCTACCAAAGACTGTGATTACATCAAAGTCCTAATAGGCCACCTCCACCTGCCTTTTTGATAAGAACTTTTTTGGTCCCCTTTATTGGAGTTTTTTTTTTTTTTTTAATACAAAAGCCTTGGACTTTTTATTGCTGTTGTTGTAGTTTCAAATGAACACACTCTCAAGTGGCAGACAGTCATCACATTTTCCAGAGGCAGAAAAGGAAATAGCAGGAAGTCAAGTCACTTTGCCCAGGGTTTGCTGTTTTTTACAGCCTCAGCCATGAGGAGCTTTGCCTCAGTGACTCAAGACAAAACATACCTCCAAGGCTCCGAATCCAGAATTTTCGGAAACCTGGAGAAGGAGCCAGCTGAGCTCCTCACTTAGCTGAACTTGGCCAGGACGGTAAATTCCTCCAGGCTGCAATTTTCCCATCTGTGAACTCTGCGCTAATGGTGAAACCAAGAGAGGCTGAGGCTTTGGATGATCCAGAAACAACACTGCATCTCAAGGGATAAAATGCAACTTCTAAGAGTCACAAAAAGCAGGCAAAACTCCTTCTTCTCTAGAACTCACCCTTCCAGAAATAAAGCTCCTTGAAACTCACAGCACTCCAGAGTGGTCCTAACTGTGAGTTAAACAGCAACCTGTCCCAAGCACCCCAGAGAGCCATGTTTCTGGGCAGTGGGCCTCATACGACTAACCCCAGCCTTGTTATCCTTGGGTCCGCTGACAAGTCTTCAAAAACTGCCACCTTCCTCTCAGCCAAAGGGCTGAAACAGGGAAAGCCAGAGATTACAGGTGATGATGATACAGGCAAAATTTAACTAATGCTCCCAGAAGCGTTTGGGCACCATGGGGAAAAAATAGTGTGAAGCTATTGGGGTGTGGCTGGAACGTTTTTACTGGCAAGGACGGCCAGATAGTATAAGGAGTAGAGCACAGGTGAATAACTGCCTCCTCCCTAACACACACTCCCACGTAACGGTAAGGCTGGTTCATCACCAGCAGCCTCTTAAGAACGAAGTCTTAGCAGTTTATGAGGGTGATGTGTGTCTGCGTGTGTGTGTGTGTGTGTGTGTGTGCGCGCGTGTGTGCGCTTTCGAGAGCGTGCGTCCCTCGCTGTGACTTGGCGAGGTGGGGGCGGGGGTGGCGTTACCTGGCCAGGTCGAGGAAAGAGTCCACTGTCTCTTTGGGGACCGGAGGGGACCCCGACTCCTCCAGCCCCAGGTCGCTGGACTGGAGGGTCTGCGCGCCAGACCCGGGCTTGATGATGAACGCCAAAGCAACGGCGAGCGCCGAGGCGCCAAGCGTGGTGAGGCCGAAGTAGGCGATGGCGATGCCGCCCAGGCGCCCGAGAGAGCTGGCGTCGAGGGAGGCGGCGCCCGACACCAGGCTGCAGACCACCAGCGGCAAGATGATCATGCGCAGCATGCGGAGCAGCATCTCGCCCGGGAAGGACAGGTAGGCGACTTGCGTGCGGGTGAGGCCAAGCCCGCGCAGCGCCGCGCCCAGGCCGGCGCCCGCCACCACTCCGGACACGGTGAGCAGCACCAGCGCCTGCCGCCGTAGGAAGCCCGCGCAGCGCCGCGCGTGTCCCGCCGCGGATCCGGGCGCGCCAGGCCCTGCTGCAGGCCCCGCCTGGGCGCCGTCCAGGTAGCCGTTAGTTTCGCTACTCTTCTCCATGGCGCTGCCCGCGGCCCCGAGCTGAAGGAGGCGGGGGACTTGGCTCTGGGATAAGCCGGGGCTCTCAATGAACGGATCTGGCAGAGCGTCCGCCGGCTGTACCCCACGGGTTCTGGGAGCCGGCCCGCGGGGAGCTCCCGGCGTGGGTGCAGAAGCAGGTGGGGAAAGGGCCAGGAGAGGCGCGGGAGAGCAGGCTGGAGCCCGGGCCTGAGCGGTTCGCGCCGCGCCCAACCTCCCCACAGCGGCCCCGGGCTGGAGATGATGCAACGCGGGAGCCGCGAGAGAGGACGCAGATGGGAAGAGGGGAGGGAGCCGGGAGCAGCCCAAGCCCGCCCCCTTCACACCCACCGCCCCGCCCCCCGCGGCTTCGGCCAATCAGCCGCGCGCCCCTTGCCCTGGCTGCCCGCGCGTGGGGAGGGGCTGCAGGGCTGGGGGCGCTGCCGGGGCTGCTGGGGCGCCGGCGGAGCCGGCCAATCCGGGCGCCCGCAGCCACCTACCGGCCCCGCTAACTGGGGCGGGATCCGGGTGACCGCGGCCAGGCGCGGCCTGAGGGACGGCCCGGGCTCGTTGGCACCTGCCGGGGCCTCTCGGGGCGCCCGGGGTCTGGGCCCTTGGGGTCAGAGAGCCCGGGAAAATGTGGAACCCACCCGCTTTCCCTGTCCTAGAGATTGTGGGAGGGGAGGGGTTCCCTTCTGGGTGGGTGCCTTCGCCCCCGGGGTCTGTACGAGAACGCTCTGGGCTCTCTTGCAAAAAAGGGCCGCGCGCGGCAAGGCCCCCCACCGAGCCACCGCGGACGGTCCTCTGGCCATGTCTTCCTCCTGCCTAAAATCCTCTCCTCCAGGAGTCCTTTACGACAAAGCACGCCGGGGTGCCCAGCGCAAGATGAGTGATGGATGGGTGAATTAGAAAAGGCTTATCCCACGTTCGATGAGGGCTCTGATAAAGCTTCAGCTGTAAGTGAAACGGGGTCCCGGATGGCACCAAACCCAGCGCCTGGGCTCGGCACTGCGCTCGATAGCGCTGTCCAAGGAAGGGGCTTAAAGCCTCCCGGATAGGCCCTGGGTTGCCCGGCTGCCCGACAATATATAGGCTGAAGATGAAAAACTCTTAAAGAATCAACAGCACTCTCGCCACCACTTCCAGTTGCATTTCTACCGCGTAGTACACAGGCCACAGGATTTTAACCTCTTCCATCTCCTGGCCCCCAGCCGTCGCAGGAAAATTGTACATACAGTGGTTAGCCATCCTGCAAAGATGGTTTCTTAATACGAACATTCATTTCCTTTTTATTTAAACTTTTATGTAATATCGGCTCCGTTTATGGCAGATATATGAGAGACCTCTGCAGAGTCGTTTTACACTGTCACCTGTATTAGTTTTTTCATATTTTCTCATTCTGCGTTTGAAAGGAATTAGTGTTTTAAGACTTATGTGAGAAAGGAGTCTTCTTACATGTGGCTAACCTGAGTTAAGGAGGAAAGCAATTACTCTGGATCTCTTTCTGAAAAGGAGTCATTTTAGAGCATGTCATGACAGATATTCGTGCAAATCAAAATGCCTTCCTAAGGAACTTCAAGGAGCTGTCCAAATTTTGAGACCAGGGAGGATTTCCTTGCTTGAAGCCAGTCAGCCAGCCTACCATTGGCTGGAGTTTGTTAGGGCTTTTTTTTTTTTTTAAGATTTTATTTTATTTATTTGACGCAGAGAGAGAGAGATCACAAGTAGGCAGAGAGGCAAGCAGAGAGAGAGAGAGGGAAGCAGGCTCCCCGCCAAGCAGAGAGCCTGATGCGGGGCTCGATCCCAGGACCCTGAGATCATGACCTGAGCCAAAGGCAGAGGGCTTAAACCCACTGAGCCACCCAGGTGCCCCTGTTAGGGCTTTTTTGATGGAAGGAGGGGAGCATGTGAACATATGTTGATGTTTTCGGAACATCAATCCTTTTTATTTCTCTGTGTGCACTGAAGAAAGGATTTTCTACAGACACATGCTCTATTTTTTTTAATATTTTATTTATTTATTTGACAGAGGAGAGAGATCACAAGTAGGCAGAGAGGCAGGCAGAGGGAGAGGGGGAAGCAGGCTCCCTGCTGAGCAGAGAGCCCAATGCGGGGCTCAATCCCAGGACCCTAAGATCACAACCTGAGCCCAAGGCAGAGGCTTTAACCCACTGAGCCACCCAGGCGCCCTGACACATGCCCTATTTTGCCAACCAGCCCCTCCCTTTTTTTGATGACCACTTTTACCCAAAGGACTCATAAATCAGGTTCCAGAAATGAATTTTCAATTACCTGCTTTGTATCTCCACCTGAATATCCTGCAGGCATACCAACACAACATGTCCAGAGCCCAACTCATGGTGGCATTCCTCAAGGCTGCTCATCCTTCTGGACCTCCTATTTCTGTTACGAACATTATTGACCACCTAGTCATCTCTGTATGAAGATTCAGCTGACCTTTGGTTCTTCCTTGTCTAGCGTCTCTTCTCATCTGATCCATTGCCAAGTCCCACAGACACTCCTTTTGCAATATTTATCACATCCATGCCTTCCATCCATTCCCACTGCTATAATCCTGGCTCAGGTCTTATTTCTTCACTTGTTATTTTGGCTACCAAAATGTTCTTGTAATTAGTCTTCCCATCCCCAGTGCTCTTCTTGTTCCAGCCATCCTATATTTTGCTTTGCCCCAGGCCAGTCTTCCTAATGAATAATATACATGTTAGGATTAGGTTCCACTTTTCCAGTAGGAAAAAAAGGAGCAACGTCTACTCCCTTTAAGAACGTTTCCTAGAAGTTGTTCACGCTATGTGCTTTATATTTCATTAACCAGAATTTACAACATACCTTTACCTAGCTGCAGGAGAAGTTAAGAAATGTTGTCTTTATTTCATACAGACATATCCCCAGTTAAAAATCGGTGCTTCTAATGACTCAGTTCTGGGAATGAAAGGGACAGCGTAGAGGATACAGTCAATGATATTGTGATATGGTGACAGATGGCAGCTACACTTGAGGGGAGCACAGCCTGACATATAGACTTGCTGAATCACTATGTTGTGTACTTGAAACTAATGTAACACTGTGTGTCTACTATACTTCAATAAATAAATTATTATTATTATTTTTTAAAAGACTGGTGCTTCTGTTACTAAGCAGGAAAGGATGGTATTCTAGGGCAACTCCTTCATACCACTTTTGTTCAAAAGCTTTCAGTGGCTCCCACTGAATTAAGAATGTGCTCTTCATCTCGGCATTCAAGACCTACCAGGATCTGGTGTTGGCTCCCCCTCCAGGCTTGTACCCCGTACACATGCTACAAACACAGGGCTGTGTGCTGCTTCCGCATTTTCTAGCCTCTCCACACAGTCCCCGTTCACTTCTCCCCAAAGCCTTTCTGAAGCCCCTGCTCCCACTGTGCTTGCTGCCCGCACTTCTGTGCACCCCAGAGCTGTGTTAACAGTTAACCCTCCATTGGGAGTGAGGAACGCCCTGTCTTGCTGGCACTTTCCCTGGACTTAAGTGTGGTGCCGAGTGGGAGCGCAGTGTTGGGGGTGCCTTATGCTGGGCCTCGTGTTTGAACTAGAAACCCCTCTCTTTAAGTAGGAGCTGGTGTCTGGGGGCTTCTTTTGGGGACTGGCTGCCCTGGGGCTGCTCTGCCTCCATGGGAGGCAAACCAAGAAACAAGTTATCTGTTCCTGGCCTCCCCAACAGTTGCTGAGGGGTTTAACTTTCTGCTTTCTTTTTCTTTCCTTTTTTCTTTCTTTCTTCTTCTTAATTCCTCCCCTTCTGTGCTTCCATTACATTTCTTTTGTCTTTTCATGATTCTACATGCCTCCTCCTTGTCGGTATTTAATACAAAAAAATCACTGATTCCTGTATTTAGACACCTCCCCCTACAAGACTTACATGTGTTTTGTCTGGATTTTAAATGTGGAAGTATCACCGTACAAAACACCTTACAAGTGGTGCCGTCTGATGCCACTTGCCGTCAGCAGCAGCACCACCACCATTCGCCGCTTGAAACTCTCAACAGGTTGGAGTACTGCTCAGTAAGTGTTTCCTCTCTTGTTTCTCCCACTTGGATAGGAGTATATTTACTCACCTTTTTGATCTGAGCTTGACCACATGACCTACTTGGCCAATGAAAGAAGTGGATGTAAAGCAAGCAGAGGCACCGGAATGTTTGCAGAGTTGCACCTGGACGCGTGCTGACGTGCTAGTCAGCACGCCTCGGGTAGACGCTGCCCCTTGAGCCTGGCATCAGAACAAAGCTGAGAAACGTGTCTGAATCCAGCCTGCCCCTGCGAATCCAACCACCTTGCTGCCTAAAGAAGACATCCCGGGCAGCCCACGACCCCTGAGTGATAAAAATAAAATGCTTTTGTTGAAACCTACTGAGTTTTGGAGTCAGGTGTTATGCTGTCTCATTGTGGCAACAGCTGAGTCATATAAATCCTGTCTTCAACATCTGTTCCAGTGATCTATTTTTATAGAACAAACCACTCCAAAACACAGCAGCAGAAAGTTACAGTCATTTTCTGATGCTCATGCATCTGCAGGTCAGAAATTCAGACTGGAGCCTTAGCAGGGGTGGCTTCATGCCTGGACATGGCTTCTCCAGCTCAACCCTAGCCACATGGCTGGCGAGCTGCTGGGATCCTCAGTTCATTTCCACATCACGTCTGCCATCTGCCGAGGCTGGAATGTCCAAGATGGCTGTTCATTCCCACCACGGGTGCCTGGGCTAGTGTGGCTGGAACAGCTGGGCTGGCGAGGCATCTCTCTCTCTTCTGTTGGTCTGTCTGTCTCTTGGTGTGGCTAGCGTGAGCTTCCTCACAGCATGGTGATCTCAGTGTAGTCAAACTTCTTAGAGTGGTTGACTTTCCTCCTTCCCGCCCTTGACCACCTTCCTGGTGGTCAAGCAAGTCACTAAGACCAGCCCTGATTCAAGGGAGACAAATCAGACTCCACCTCTAAAAAAGTGAGTAGCAAAGAATGTGCTGCCATCTTTGAGCCACATAAAGCTAAAAACGCACATGCGTTCTAGATCCGCACATACACGTCAGCTGCTTCCAGAAGTGCCGTCGCTCTGAGGTCTCTGGACGACTCTGTTAGAAAGTTCCTTTGGGGGGGCTCCTGGTAGCTCAGTGGTCTAAAGCCTCTGCCTTCAGCTCAGATCAAGATCTCAGGGTCCTGGGATGGAGCCCCGCATCGGGCTCTCTGCTCAGCGGGGAACCTCCTTCCTCCTCTCTCTCTGCCTGCCTCTCTGCCTACTTGTGATCTCTCTTTCTCTCCCTCTCTCTCTGTGTCAAATAAATAAATAAAATCTTAAAAAAAAAAAAGAGAAAGTTCCTTTGGGATCAGTTAGTCATGTTCTTAAAACCATGACTGCATCACCTATCATGAAGAATTCGTTTCCCTCACTAAAGCAATGCTATGGATTTTTTTTTTAAATTTAAGAAGTCATAGGAATGGTGTTTTTCCTACATTGTCAACAGTGACTATTTATCACTCCTAATATACTTATATATTGGTTAATACTTTGTATTGTACACACTTGCAGGCTTCTGCTAGTCAAGACATATTGTCAGTTCTGATTTCACATCTGATGCCAGTTCAGTATTTTCCTCATTATTTCACCAGAATGATAATGGCATCACTAGAATCACATAGCAGGATTTCTTTTTTGCCATGAATGGTCTAAAAAAGGAAAATGATATCCCACACAGGCCAATTTGGATTCTAGAGTACGTCTTTACCTTTACTGAGAGATAGAGATAGTTTAACAATTACAACTAACAACTATACTTAAAAAGTTAAACTTTAGTCTCATTCTTTCCATGTCAGCAAAACACAGCTTTGTAGAAGATGCAGTGTGATTTTTACAAAAGATTATTTGCCTTTCAAATAGATCAGATTACTTAGCAAACAAAGCAAGTGAGGTGAAAATCCAAAACAATAGATAAGGTATTTTTCTTTCATGGTAGACAACTTCGTGAGCAGGGGCATTGTGGCATCAAAGCACTGGTGACTGTAATCTGTGATCCTTTTCAAGCCTCCCCTCGGTATCATCTCTACCCACCAAAAAGAAGGAAGAGAAAAAAGGGGGCCATAAAGATGCCCCTAGAACCAAAAGGTCAGGTGCAGACTCAGATAAACACTGTGAGTCAACACTAAAAGGGAATTTGGTCAGAGTGGGAGTAAAAGGCAGAATGAAACAGAAATAAGTCTGTTTCTTTGGTTTCAGAGAGTGGCTAAAGCTATGTTAGCTGACATGTGCTCCTTAGAGAGAACAGTGACCGAAGCATCAGAAGAAATGAGTACTAGATGGGAATATAAGTTAGTTTGGTGTCTGTGTTCTGTGGGCAAGGGTTCTATGGGTAGGGATTTGATTCATTGAAATGCTCAGATGCTTAGTGAGTTGCTTAGTGAGTGTAAATCACTCAGCGAGATCCATTGAGTGAAATACAAAAAAAGGAGTATGGATTACTTGGGGGAAGCAGATCAAAGTGCATATTCCTGAGCCTGGAGGATGGCCTAGGATTAGGTTCCACTTTGTATACAGGTTCCACAAGCCAATCCTCCTTTCCTGCATTACCCCACCCCATGATTCAATCAAAAAGTATTTACAAGGGCGCTGAGTTAACAGGGTTTAGAATTAAAGAGAAGTCCAAGAAAAGGTCTAGGATTAGGCCTTTGAAGTCTATCAATCAAATCCTTCTTTCTGAGGGGGGATCTTCCTCAACTTACAGGGTTATGTCCCAAAATTGAAAATATAAGTTGAAAATACATTTAATATACTTAAACTGTGGCCCATCATAGCTTAGTTAGCCTACCTTAAGTGTACTCAGAACATTTGCATTAACCTACAGTTGAGCAAAATCCTCAAACACAAAGCCTATTTCATAATAAAGTGTTGGATATCCATGACATTTATTGAATATCTTACTGGTGGAAAAAAATGGAATGATTGTGTGGGTGCAGACGGGTAGTAAGCGTGTCAGTTGTCGACCCTGTTGATTGTGTGGTTGACTGGGAGCCGGGGCTGCCACTGCCCAGCATCGTGAGAGAGGATCTTACTGCATATCACTAGCCTGGGAAAAATATCCAAATTTAAAATTCAAAGTACTATTTCTACTGAACGCACATCAATTTCACACCATGATAAAGTCAAAAAATCATAAACTATGCTAAGAAGAGAAGTAGGTGGAATTAGAAAGACAGGGACGTTGTATAGAATCGAAAAGAAATGGACATTAATCAGAATGGGTTATGGTTCTCCCAAGAATTTAGTTTAATTTAATTTAAGCTTGGCCCTTGAATTCTCTGAGGTCTGTTTGGGAAAGAGTGGCAGACTTCTGAAAAGATAATTAACCTTACAAGTAGAACTCAGTGGTCCCCAAACTTGACTCTCATTAGAGTCATCTAGAAAGAGTTTAGAAAGAATAGATTCCAGGGCTCCAACCCTGGAAATTTTTGTAGCTCAGGGGTAGGACCCAGTCGTCTATATATTCATTCTTCCAGTTAACAGATTAATCACATTTAACAACCCGATCCAATGGAATCTGAATTTAAAAAGTAAAATTTTGAGACCATTAGGGAAAGTTCATGTATGTTAAACCTAATGTTAAGTTTCTTAGATGTGGCAACAGTGTTCTGGATAATAGGACAATGGCCCCATTCTTGGGAGAGTGCTGAGAAGTATTCAAGAATAGCATCCTGATGTCTGCACGCCACTCCTGGATGGCTTGGCAAAGAGGAAATGTGTGTGTATATACAGAGACCATCGTAATGGGGGAGGCAAGATGCTACTGGCTGATAAAACTAGGTGAGAAGTATATGGATGTTAATTGTTTTGTTCTTGAGACTCTTCTTCAGGCTAAAAAATTTTTTGAAATTGTAAAACATTAATCATTTTTACAAGACAGAATAAATGATGGCATGGGGTAGGAAGGCTCCATTCTTGATTTTGTTGCACAGGAGATTTGGGTAACATTACCAGAAGGTATGAGTTACAGAAGCTTGAAGCAGTGGGAGAGAGGTCACTGTGGGCTACGACTGAGGTTCTCCGCTCATTTTCTTCTAGGACACACATGACAAATGATGCTTATACTCAGTGCCCACAGCTATGGTGAACCTAGGCTTAGATGTAGTTCCTGGCTACTGACCTGAACCACAACAGATTTTCCTCCTACATAAGAAAGAATGTTGGCCTGAAAGTAAGTGATGGTATCATATGGATAACTTTGAATTCATTCAAATTTATTTTTAAAATAATCATGCCCAAACTTCTCTATTTTTGTGTGGAAGGGGTTTAAAAATCCAACCGATTACTGTAATGCACAAGGAAAACATAGATTACTTGCTATCTGTAGCTGATCTAATCTTTGTCCTGGGAAGTCACAGCACTGGGCCATTCAGGTGGGAAGTTGGGGGGAAGAAAATAGCCTTAACCTGACAGGGAATGTCATGGAAGTTTTTCTCCAATTTAAATAGCTTCATGTGGATACCTCAGAGTCTCTTCATAAACACTCAGCAGTTTGCACTTCCTCTCTATCAAGTTATTCTACAATGCTGTGGTTATAGAAAATTTTAAGAGAGCTTACAATTTTTTATAAGCTGGGAAAGAGTGGGGCTTCACCAATAGGAAAAATGCACAGACATTGTGGTAGATTCTGAAAATAGCCTCATTCTTCACCTCTCCCTGTATCTTGGCTTTTTGTCATGTTACTTTTCAAAGTCCTGCAACTCAGTCTGGACTCAACCATGTGATTTTCTTTAGCCAATGGGTATATAGCTGACCCAAGGCAAGCAGAAGTTTGAAATAGGCTTACACACTAGGCTCTTCCCTTGTGCCACTGCCATCAGAACATGCCTGCCGGGGGAGAGAGACACGTGGAGCACAACTGAGTCCTCAGTCATCATAGCAGAGTTCATCCTGGATCAACGACCAGCCAGACTACCCCAAATATGGAAGTGGACCCAGCCAATCAGCTGAATTGTCTAGCCGCCTACCCCACCACACCACTCAGAGAAACGTGAGCAATAAAAACCACTGTTGTGTGCCATGAAGGTTTTGTGGTTCTTTGTTAGTGTTAGTCCAAATCCACTGAGAAGCAGATGCCGAAGTGGAATACAAGGTACAAGGATTTGATGCAGGGAGTATCAATGAGAGAAAAAAGGGAGGAGGAAACTGCGTGCCAGGACAGCTGTCAGAAGGCAATGCAAGTCTGACCCAAATGAAGGAAGGAGGGAAGGAAAGTTGGGTAGATGAGTCTGCCATGCAGTTTAAGAAAAGTTCTACCTCAGCCATGGAGGCCAACATGTGTAACATGCAAGCATTTGATCATCTCATTATATTCCCTATGTGATCCTTCCCAGGTATTTACTCACAATAAAATATATATTATTTCATTATATTGACTTTCCTGAAACTATGTGGCAGGTAAACTTTATTTACTTATTTACTTGGGGTGTGCAGGAGGGGCAGAGGGAGGAGAGAATCTTAAGCAGGTTCCAAGCCCAGTGTGAAGCCCCATATGTGCCCATATCTCACGACCCTGAGATCATGACTTGAGCTGAAATCAAGAGTCAGACGCTTAGCCAACTGAGCCACCCAGGCATCTCTATTTTCAAACTTCATTTTTGGATGAAAGGAAGTGCTAGGTCTGACATGGTTAAGAACCACATCTGTAGAATGAGGATCAAAACACTATATAAGGATTATCAAAGAAAAGGGAAATGTACCCATGTTCATAGTGGCGTTATTCACAATAGCCAAAAAGATAGAAGCAATCCAAGTATCTATTGACAGGTGGATAAATAAAATGTGGAGTATATATGCATATACATAACAGAATATTAAAAAACTTTCAGGGGTGCTTGGCTGGCTCAGTCAGAAGAACATATGACTCTTGATCTTTGGGTTGGAAGTTTGAACCCCATGTTGGGTATAGGGATTACTTAAAAGTAAAATCTCAAAAGAAAAAAGAGAGAGAGAGAGAAGGAAACTTGACATATGCTACAACATAGATGAACCTTGAAGATATTATGCCAAGTGAAATAAGCCAGTCACAAAAGAACGAATATTGTATGATTCTACTAAAACCAGTTATCTACGGTAGGCAAATTCATAGAGACAGGAAGTAGAATGGCAGCTGCCATTGTCTGGGGAGAGGGAGATTGTGAGTTATTGTTTCATGGTACAGAGTTTCAGTTTTGCATCATGAGAAGAGTTCTGGAGATTAGTTGCACAACAATATGAATATACTTAACAGTACTAAACTTAAAGATGGTAAATTTTATATTATGCATATTTTACCACAATAAAAGAGAATGAAAGAGTGTAATCCCAGTCCCCAGGTCAGACCCTGAGTAAACTATAAATGGATACTAGCACGTGATAGTGTCCATAATGTCCATTAACATTATATATATATATTATATATATGTATATATATACATATATATACATAAACTATGTATATAAATACATAGTTTCATATAAATGTGTGTGTGAATATATATATTCAATGACATATTAAAATTGATAAGAAATATGACACGTGGAGAACTGGTAACTCAGGAAATATTTCATACCAGAACAAGATTTTTTTTTTTTTTTTCAGAACAAGAATTTTTTAAAAAATGACTGAAAGAACTTAGAGTTTAACTGGAAAATCCCAGTGACCTCATGATCTCTGTGCTATTTATCCAGCTATTGTTGCCCACACCAGGCCCACCCTTCTCTGCTTCTGGGCGTGTTGGGGCTGAGATTCCCACATTTCCCACATTTCCCATGTTCCCTTGCCAGCCCACTCCCTCTGGCTCTGGGAGGCTATGGTGGGAAATGGGAGGGCTGAAGAAAGGGGAGGAGGGCTTCTTTCCTGCCCCTCCCTCTCGCTGGGAGATGACTGGCAGCAGCAGACAGACCTAACTCCAGCTTCTAGCTTCTCTCCCCAGTCCCCGCCGCAGTCCCCAGCCTTGCACAGCCCCCACAGGTGCCAACACCAGCCGGCTACATCTTCCTCAGCAGCGGGAGCTCCCGCGGGGCTGCGCCCCTCAAGGAGGGTGGAGCATGCACCTGCTGAGAGAGCTCTGGGCATCAGCCCTGCGGAGCCCTCCTCGGAAGGCTTGCTTTCTAGAAATACCACCTGTTCCTATCTGCTCCCCAGCCCAGCAGTAGCTGCTAGGTTATTAATCTCTGATTTACCTCAGCATCCCTTTTTCACTACACCTCCCACCCCGCCCCATTATCTAACACCTTTGTAATCAATTGCTTGTATTATCTTTCATCCAGTTGAAATTCCTGGTGTGACTGCTGTTTTCCTGCGTGGATCCTGACAGATGGAATCTTTGAAAGATGTACCACATCTGTCAGTAGTGATCTGTTAGTGATGATACCTCCACCTGTGTTCCTAGGGCGCAGTCTGCTAGGGATCCCTATAGCAGCGAGCTTTGCAAATACTCTAATACTATTTTCAGAGTTTTTCATTTCTTTGTTTTTAAGAGAGAGAATGAATGCGAGTGGGGAGGGGCAGAGGGAGAAGGAGAGAGAATCCCAACCAGGCTCCACACTCAGGGCAGAGCCTGACATGGGGGCTCGATCTCACTACCCGGAGATCATGACCTGAGCTGAAACCAGGAGTGGGTTGGTTAACCGACTAAGTCACCCAGGCTCCTCTCTAATATTGTTTTCTACTAAAAGGAATCAGGGTTCCTTGGAGAGTGGCGGGCTTTCAGACTCTCTGTTTGAAGTAGAAATGGGTTGGAAAATCTTATTGTTGTGAAAAAGCAAAAATGCTTGCAGAGATATCGGTGACTCCCATTGGCCAGACTGTAACAACGTGAGCACTGAAAAGAAAAGAGGGGCGCCTGGGTGGCTCAGTGGGTTAAGCCTCTGCCTTCTGCTCAGGTCATGATCTCAGGGTCCTGGGATCAAGCCCCACCTTGGGCTCTCTGCACAGCAGGGAGCCAGCTTCTCTCTTTTCCTCTGCCTGCCTCTCTGCCTACTTGTGATCTCTTTCTGTCAAATAAATAAATAAAACCTTTAAAAAAAAAAGAAAAGAAAAAAGTTTGGTGCAAAACAAGAGTATATAATGATACTCAAAAGAAACAACAAAAATATAGTACATTTGAGGAAAAGGCAATTATGAGTCTCAAATAGTGTTTGCAGAAAGTGCTCTTTTTGCTAATGCAAACCACACACAGATCAGCATCAGATTTAGTTAGCAGCTGGGCACCACCAGCAAAATCCAGGAAGTAGCAATTCAGCTTAGCCCCACCAAAATACGTGCTCGGGACAAGATCACTGTGGAAAGAGAACTTTGATCCTGTTTCCCCTAACTTGTGTGTTAGGGAACACACACACCTAACTGGTGTGTTCGAGGAACAGCGAGGAGGCCAGTGTGGCTGGAATAAAATGAATAAGGGAAAGAGGGACAGGAGCTGTGGTCAGAGAGGTATCACGAGAGCTGCCCATCCAGGGCCTCGTGGGGCACTACAGTGACTTTGGGTTTCATTGTGAGTGAGATGGAGAGCTGCTGCAGAGCTCTGGAGGCGTGATTCAGTTGGTTTAAAATGGCCTGCTGTGTTAAGAATAAGACTGTCAGGGGATCTAAAATAGAAGCAGCGAGCCTTGTGGGGAGGCTCTTGTAATTATCCAAGTGCAAGGTGATGGTGGCACAGCAGGTAGTGAGAAATGGTTCAAATCTGAATGTATTTTGAAGGTAGCGCCAAAAGCATTTACTAATGGATTGGATAGGACGCGAGAGAAAGGGAAGAGACAGGCACAATTCTGAGTTTTGGGCCTAAACAATTAGAAAAATGGCACTGACATCCACCTGAGATGGGGAAGGTTGAGAGCAGCAGGATTTTCAGGGGCCTCTTGGGCACGTCCTGCTCCATCCCTGAGCGCTGTCTCAGGGCTAATGTCCAGTCCCTCCTACCTGTTCTTAGCTGCTGTTGTTTTGATCGGCCGGTAGCCCGTGTCCTCCATCTTGATGGGTGTATGTCTTTTCTAATGGGTTGGGGATGACTATTCAACATTTTGAATATTGTTAGTTATTTTGGATCATGGTCAGATTCCATGCCCATTTCCCTTGGTCTCAAAATCACCACAGCCTGAAGTTCTTTATCCTGACCTGAGGTCTCCTTTGGACAGTCAACTCTCCCAGCACCCCTGAATCTGCTCATGGGCCTGTGGGGACTTCTGGATCCCTTTCCCTTTGGGGAAAAAGTGAAGCAACAGTGAGAGCTTTTGGGCCAGGACTCTGTTTTATTTATCCACCTATTTCCAGCACCTTGCAAGCTGCTGAGAGCATTGTAGATACTACGATACAATGCAGGGACATGCTGAGCTGTGCAGCAGCATGGAGGAGTGCTGCGGTGGTTTGCTGAACTGTTTGAATGGTATATCGTATGCAATGAGGAGTCACACAGTGTTTCTGTCTTTCCTGGCTACTTATTAGCTATGTGATCTTGGGCAAATCGCTTAACCTTCCTGTGCCACGTATAATCATCTAGAAAACAGAGCTAACAACCACAACAGGTTGCTGAGAATTCCATGAGCTATATGCATAAAATAATTAGCATAGCTCCTGGTACATCGTAAAATGCTTAATAAATGTTGCATAAAGTAACAATTACACAACATGTTTATTACTATTTTGTGTGGTCTAGTTCAGTTACTTGAACTAGTTAATGTATCAGAATAAAGAGAAAAGGAAAAAAAAACACTCAAAGTCCTCATTCCATCCAAGGAAAATGAATTTGAATTCTTGTCTGATTATCGCAAGAAAGAATCCAGTAAAACTTTGCAGTGTAACAGAAAGGCAGGTAGACATCTTCTGGTGAACTTGTCAAATGTAAATCCTTGTTTTCTTTTTTCTTTCCCTTGTATTCTGGCCTAGCTTCCCCAGACTCCTATTACCCCTGAGAGTGCTGGGGGGTGAGTCATCAGGAAGGCACCTGGAGAGGAGAGGGGGTTGAAAATCCAAGCCGTACCATGAAAGGTCATCACCAGTGAACAGGAAGAAGACTGGGCATTTGGCCCTGCTTGGCAGGGGAACTTGGCCCTTGGCAAGCCTCCCCCATGGGTTTGGCATGCTGTAGACGTGGGCAGGTCATTCTCACTCCTCTGCACCCTGTACCTCCTCCCACGCCCAGGACCAGTGTGAAGGTCGCACATCTCTCTTTTGAATCATCTCCGTGTTTAGGTTGCCCAAATGCAAACTAACTGGGAACGCTGACAGTTCTAAACCGGAACCAGATGTTCATCTTGATGTGAAAGACAGTTCCACGATTTTATTTATTTATTTGAAAGAGAGAGACAGAGATAACGACAGAGATAGTGAGAGAGAGCATGAGCAGGGAGGAGAGGGAGAAGCAGACCTCTCACTGAGCAGACTTCTCCCACTAGGGGGCTTGATCCCCGGACCCTGAGATCAGGACCTGAGACCAAAGTAGGTGCTTAACCGAGGAGCCACCCAGGTGTCCCAATAATATATACCTTTAATGCACTTTACTTCTGTGGTTTTTCTTCCTGAAATCCATAACCCCTGTCTAATCATGTGAAGAAGATCAGACAAATCCCAAAGAGGGGCATCCTACAAAATACATGATCAGTACTCACAACGGCTAGGGTCATCAAAAACAATGACAGTCTGAGAAATTATCACAGCCAAAAGGAGCTTAGAGAGACATGAAGACCAAATGTAGTGTGGTGTCCTGGATGGGATCCTGAGCAGAAAAGGACATTAGGTAAAAACTAAGGAAATCTCAATACAGTGTCGGTATCGGTTCGTTAACTGTGACAAATGTACCATTCTAAAGTAAGATGGTAAAAACAGGGGAAAGCGGGTGCTGGTATATGGGAACTCTGTATTACCATCACAAGTCTTTTCTGTAAATCTGAGATTACTCTCAAATTAAAAGTTTATTTTAAAAATCCTGCATAGGAGAGGTCTGCAATGCAACATGTTAGCTCGCTAACCATGGAAAGGGGGTGTTGCCACTTTGAAGCCCTACTATGTGCAGGATTAGGAATTGGAGAGATTGGAGTAGATAAGACAGGCATGGCCTGCCCAGCACAGTGTTCAGTACGGCAGGGAAGGGCTTCGTATACTTTTTTATTGCTGAAATTTCTCTCAATGAACATGACCCACTTTCATACTCTGATTTTTTATGAATTAAAAAAATGCAACAGGGGAGCGCCTGGGTGGCTCAGTGGGTTAAAGCCTCTGACTTCGGCTTGGGTCGTGATCCCAGGGTCCTGGGATCGAGTCCCGAATCGGGCTCTCCGCTCAGCAGGGAGCCTGCTTCCCTCTCTCTCTCTGCCTGCCTCTCTGCCTACCTGTGATCTCTGTCTCTGTCTCTCTCTCTCTCTCCCTCTCTGTCAAATAAATACATAAATAAAATCTTTTTTAAAAAATGCAACAGGAAGCTGAATAAAAGTGACAACTAGTAGGTTCTCCTTATGGGTGTTAGCCTGGATTTTCTAGGCCACGCTGATTCTTATTCTTGGACTACAGGTTGGTTTTTTTTTAAGTTTATTTATTTTTTTCTGGTAATCTCTACACCCAACATGGGGCTCGAACCAATGACTCCGAGATCAAGAGTCGCACACTCTTCTGACTGAACCAGCCGGGTCCCCTTGGATTACGATTTTTAAACACTTTTTTTTTAGGTTAAACTGAAATCTTATTAGTTTAGGATAGAGTTTCCCAAACTCCCTTAACCTTAACCACGGAATACACTAAAAATGGTAACATATTGTCGGAACAGCTGCAGCGGTGGATCTGCTGTAATACCAGCTGGTACTAGAGAAGGCAGGGGGAAGGGTCTCACGGAGGAATTTCCTCAATGAAAAACATTCAAACAAAATGTCTTTCTGTTTTTCATGTTCTTATAAAACTCATAAAATAATCTTCATATAGGTTGTATCCTATCCGTATTTTAACTTTTTTATGTTTTGTGTCTTTTATATTGTTTTAAATATTGTATGTCTTTTAAAAATCACCTATCTTTCTACTGGGAACAGCCTTGGTGTGGCTGAGAGGTCAGGTGCACCTCCAGCCTCTGGTTTCTGGGCAGGGTGCTGTGAAAAGTCCCACCGTGCTCAGATACACTGGAGCAAGGCAGAAAGGATGTCATCTATATGTTGTGTGGTATTTGTGTCCTCTTAAATTAGGCTACTCCAGATCGTGTTCCTTGTTTCAGCATGGGCAACACACACCTAGATTTTTTCTTTCTTCTAGCAAGTTCAAGCTCAGTTTGTTTCTCTGCACTTTAAAGTGTTCTATATTTCTGTTATGTTCAGATGCCATTTAGAACCCCAAGGCCCTTCTTTGCATTTAAGCTTTCTTTTATTTAGGCCACAGATTAAAGTTAAACATGTTAGTACTGTATAATTGTTTGCTATTGAATAAGCAGTGTTTAATAACGTGAATATATACTGAAATTGTATTACCAGGTATGTGATATTTCTGGTGATCAATCAATAAATGATGTACATGTGCATACAATAGGATTGCATTTGCCTGCATTTAACAAGAATCTGACAATGGTTTACTAAATAGTTTTTTTCCCCCATAACAAGAAATTTGGACATGAGCATACCAGACCTGATACAGTGATTGTATGATGTCATGAAGGACCCAAACTTGGTCTCGTTCCTTGGGTCACCATCCTTAGCATGAGACTTTTGTCCAAGCATGAGACTTTTGTCCTCATGGTCACAAGTTGGCTGCTGCAGCTCCAGATGTGAGGTATGTATCTCAGGCAGGAGAAAGGGCAAGGACAAAATGTCCAAGTTGCCAAGCAGCTGAGTCTTTCCTTTCATCAGGAAAACACTTTTCCAGAAGCCCATATAGTAGACATAGCCTTACATCTCACTGCACCCACCAAACTCTGTTATGGGGCTGCTACTCACTGGGAAGGAGCTCAGAAAAGTCAAGTCTCATTGCCTGGGCAACCCTGAACAACATGGGGTTCCACTGGTAAGGACGGCAGTTAGAGGGCTTGCTATGGAGGCAATTTCTGGGCATGTGAGCATGAGCTTACATGTGAGTTGGTAAATGCCAACCCTCCCTCACAGCCCGGAGCACATGTCCTCTGGGGATGGCTTCAGTGGTGCTAAAGCAGATCATTAAATAGTGATATTTGTTTAGTTGCTTTTTTTTACATATCTGTTTTTCTAGAATAAATTTTGGTAGAAAAACAGCATCAATATCAATTATTTTCATGCAACGTCATTCAATTTCTTCAGAGCACAGTTCAGGAAAACTCTGGCATAAGTCATAGAAATAACTTATTCCATATGACAGATAGAGTTTATATTAAGAAAACTGAAAACCTACCTCAGGATTTCTTTAAAGTATATCCTCTCTTAGATTAAAATTTTAACTTAATTTACAATTTAAAAATTGATTTCTGTATCTCAGCACTGAACCTGTCGTACCCTCCTTAGGACTACAATTTTTCATTTCCAAATTCCAAATGGATAAACTCTTTTAAAATGGATAACTCTTTTAAAAACGGTAATGTGTGCTTGTTAATCTGAATCATTTTTAGTCTCTGCTTCATGGTTTTGACATTCTCCCGGCTACAGCCACAAGTCTTCTTTTACTCTTTTTACTGACATAGTCTCTGTCCTGTGTGAAATTGATCTTCCTTTCTTACACTCAATTCTGAATGACTTCATTTTTAAGTATAAAAATAATCGTGTTATGAAAATAATACATGCTCATTGTAAAACAACAACACACATTTATGTCTTCCCTAAGGGAAGCACAAGTTCCCTTTCACAGATAACTGTTAACTCTCTTCCTACCCACTCCCTTAATCTTCATCTCAGAAGTAATATCTGGTAGGTGGCTCTAAGAGAAAGAGCTAGGCATGCTGGCCCCAGCCCCTTCCTTTTTTGGGATAGACCTATGTCCTGACATCTCTTCTGTGCAGGACAAAGCATTTACCCAGCTGGGCCCCAGACCGGGGAGTGTGTCTAATTCAGAGGTTAAGCCTTCCTAAAGCCACTGGCCACAGACTTTAGACAAGTTATCTTAACAGCTCTACAGACAATGACAGTGATATTTTCATTTCCACCAGCCAGACTCCTGTGTCTGCATCTCAAATAGTTCAAAACTCAGAAAGGAAGGGGGGAAAAGAAGGATATTATTTCTTGGACTTCCTAAAACCCTGATAATCTTTATCTACGTGTCAGAATGTTCCCCATTCTTTACGGCCCAGATCAAATGTCATCCTTAGTAACCCTCCTCCTGAAAGTGGATACAATCTGTCCTTGCTCCAGTCTCTTCGAGGTCCTTCCTTTCCTCACTTTTAGTCACCTGCCCAATTTGGCTAGAGTGAGCTGTGTACTTACACACCTCAGGGCTACATAGCATAGGTTGTCCTCAACTTCCATGGCTGGGCTTTAAGACGACCTGAACTTCCTTTTACATTCTAACTGATATTCCTAAACGGAGGGTTATATGCCAGATTCAGACTCTCAAGCATCAGCTGAGAAAAATGAACATTTCAGCTATCACGCAGGAGAGTTGCTTGCTAGCCAACCGCTCTGCTCTGCCGCTTTACCATTTTTTGTCACTGTGACAGTTTGGGGATAATTACTTAAATATTTTATTAGATTTGCAGTGGTTCTTTTATAAAACAAATGTAAAGTGGAAAATGAGAGAGCTCATCCTGGCGATCAAAAATAAGGAGTTCAGACTTGATTCAATCAAGGCAAAGATAAAAATCGTTAGGCATGATGAATGCCAGGAATGGTTAACCTCGATTATGATATTTGTTTTGTTTATGGTACCTGGCTTCTGTATTTAACTGTGAAGGAAAGGAGCAAAATGGAAAAAACATGTATAACATAGTGTATTAGTCTGGGTTCTCCAGAGAAATGGCCACGTTTGTCTCACCCCTTACGCAGGACTGAGTGGCCAAGGTCACTTGACCCAGGTGGGCCAATCAGCCTCTTTCTTGCCGAATACAGAGCTGGGAGTGAGAGACTGCGAGTTTCTCAGTGTGGAAGTACAGCATGGTGGGTGAACTTGGGAGCCATGGGAGAGAGGAAGGCAAGGAGCATATTCCATTTCGTGGACCCAAGAGACAGCAGAACTGAGCTGTAGAGAGAATGAGGATGAAACAGAATCACAGAGAAAGGTAGAGACAAAGAAGGGTCCCCATGGCTCTCCGGTTCCTGATTTTACTCCCTTAGATCTCTTAGCATTCCTGCCTTGGAGTTCTGAGATATACCCTGCATCCTTAAAATTTTCCCTTTTTGCAATCACAGAGTTTTACTACCAAAGAGTCTTAACTAAACACCTGTAATAATACATACAAAACCAAGAAAGTCAGCGACTCACCATGTTCTTTTTTCATTGTGGTAAAATACACATAACATAAAAGTTACCATTTTAGCCTTTTTTTAAGTGTACAGTTCCATGGCATTAGGTTCATTTCACCCTGTTCTACAACCATCATCCATCTCCAGTTCTTTTTGCCATTTTCTTAATCAGGATCCTATGTAATGTAAGACCCTTCACTGTAGTTTCTGAGCATGAACTAAGGTGGTGCCATATTCCAGCACTTTGAGATGTCTTTTGGGCTCCTTCATTTTTGTTGTATTCCTAATTTGAATTTACTGTCAGGGATCTTGCTTCTTCCTCATAATTTTAGAGTTCAGAAAAATAGCGTTACTGAAGAGTTCTAGTTAACAGTGCTCATTATAAAGACTTTGGATGTTTGATAAAATTCGCTGACCATGGCTTCGATTTCATATTTTTTTGCTAAGCATCACAAATAGCTTTACACCTAGACCAACATTCATATGATCCCCATTTTACATCACACCTTCCCTCAAGGAGTCCTCTAATATAAATAAATAATGAAACTATTTGTTAAAGATCCAAAATTAATGAATAGAAGACACAGAAATACATGACACATGTTAGATGGGATATGTGCGTGGCTACATTTGTGCCTCTCATGTTTTCACCTCTTGCAGCATACTTTATCACTTCCCAACTTTTCTTCTTTTAAGTTACGGGATTTTTAGGCCTCTTAGGCTAACTGCTTAATTCACAGGCTTCTCAACTTTTTTACAAGATAGGTTCACAATAAGAATGAATAATATAGGCACGAGAGGTGCTTCTACTGCTAAGAGAAGAGTAGAGACGTGTCTATGGCACAGCCTCTGCCTAGAATTCCCGAAACCTCAACGTTGTTGTTGAAGCAACAACAGTTCTCTAATGGAATGATTTTTTTTTTAAAGATTTTATTTATTTATTTGACAGAGAGAGATCACAAGTAGGCAGTGAAGCGGGCAGAGAGAGAGGGGGAAGCAGGCTCCCTGCTGAACAGAGAGCCTGATGCAGGCCTCGATCCCGGGACCCTGAGATCATGACCTGAGCCAATGACATAGGCTTTAACCCACGGAGCCACCCAGGCGCCCCTCTAATGGAATGATTTTTGATTCACACAGTGAATTTTGAGTAAAAATGTTGTCAAGTTTTTATAGCAAACAGTGGGAGAACAAGCGTTTGGATAGTGTTGGGGATCTAAAGATGAAGAGAAACAATGGTCTCCCTCTTTGAGAAAACCTCTTCCATTAGGCGGATAGCCGCTGGCCTCAGTTCTGGAGCTGCCTTGTACAGTGGGCTCTTTTCAGGGGCTAACTCTTACTCCCCGGAAGGATTATGGACACTCCCAACTCCTTCGTTCACAGAATTCTGCCAGTTTAGACCACTGTGGTCTCATTTCAGATGCAAACATCACAAGTGCTTCCTCCCACAGGCCCACAAGGAATTGTCCGCAAGGGCTTTATCTTTTATCTTCACTTGGGCGCTCCCATGAAGAACCAGGAAGAGAAAGGAGTTAATTCACTAAATCATTAAAGAGGCCAGTACCGTCTTGAGTGTGGGAGGACAGAGATGATTAAGACTTGGGACATGGCCCTTGGAGGTCTTGCAGTTTAGAGGAGTTGTAAGAGAAATTCTGAAAACTCAAGGCTTTTGTCTCCTGGGAAGGCTGTACTCACCCATAATACCTCTCATTCATTATGTGTTAAATAATAACTATGGTTTAATGCATAATCACTATAAATAATCATTATAAAAAATGCATTGCATTCTTTGTAAAAACAAAACAGAAACTCCTATGCTCACTGCTTCCCATAAGAAGCTGCAGAGCGAGGGAATCCTTACCTTGACACTGCTGCTTCGGGTGGTCCCTGGGGGTAAGGGATTCTTTGTGCGTGTGTCTGGGGAAGGTGCGAGGATCATCCCATTCCAAGTCTGTAGTCTGTGATCTGGGTGGATGGTTTCCTCTCCTTTCCGGGCTGGGAAATCTCTGAGGTGCTGAGCAAATGGGTGGCTTTGGCAGCTTCTCCTGATGAAGAAATCAATGGTGTCTATTTTTAAAGGATCACTGAGGGATAAAGGGTATCCATGTTTCTACCTGCCTTCCCACCCTCATGCTATGTTGTGGAACTAGGAACTTCTCTTGCTTCATGGAGCTATCAATAGGCCTTCGTTTTCTAAAGCTCAGGCACGTACGTCTCCTAGAATAAAACGTATGCAATAAGCTCCTTGACATTGGTCTTGGTGATGATTTTCTGGACCTGACTCCAAAAGCAAAGGAAACAAAAGCAAAAATAAACAGGAGGGACTCCATCTATCTAAAAAGCTTCTGCACAATGAAGGAAACAGTCAACAAAACAGAAAGGTAGTCTACTGAATGAAGATTTGCAAATGATATATCTAATAAGGGGTTAATATCCAAAATATATAAAGAACTCAAATAATTCAATAACAAAAAAAAACCAAACAATCTGATTTAAAAATGGGCAGAAGATTTGAATAGACGTTTTTCCAAAGAACATATACAGATAACCAACAGGCACATGAAAAGATGCTCAACATCCCTAATTATCAGGGAAATGCAAGTAAAAATCACGACGAGATATCCCCTTGCACCTGGCAGAGTGGCTAGTATCAATTAAGACAAGAAATAACAAATATTGATGGTAATGTGGAAAAAAGGGAACCCTCATGCACTATTGATGGGAATGTAAATCGGTGCAGCATTATGGAAAACAGTATGGAGTTTTCTCAAAAAATTAAAAATAGAAATATCATATGATCCAATAGGTCTGTTACTGGATATCTATCCAAAGAAAATGAAAACACTAATTCAAAGAGATATATGAACCCCTATTTTCACTGTGACATTATTGACAACAGCCAAGATATGGGAACAACATAAATAGCCTAAGTGCCCTTTGATGGAAGAATGAGTAAAGAAGATGTGGTATACATACATATATACACACACAGAGGGAAACTACTCAGCCATAAAAACGAATGAAATTTTGCCACTTATGACTATATGGATAAATCTTGGGGGTATTAGGATAACTGAAATAAGCCCAACAAAGAAAGACAGTACCACATGCTTTCATTTAAATATGAAATCTAAAAAAACAAAACAAAACAAAACCCAGATACATATATACAGAGAACAGATTAGTGATTGTCAGAGGGGAGGGTTGTTGGAGGTAAAACGGGCGAAAGAGTTCAAGAAGTGCAAACTTGCAGTCATGGAATAAGTCACGGGGATGTAATGTAGAACGCGGAATACAGTCAATAATATTGTATCAGCTTTGTAAGGGCTGATGGTAATTAAACTTACTGCCCTGACTGTTTTGGAACGTTTACAAATGTTGAATCATGATGTGTACACCTGAATATAATAGTTCAGTTATACCTCAATAAAAAAATAAAAATAAATAAAACAATAAAAATTTAAAAACAAAAAAAAAATCCCAAATGTACCCACTAAGGAGTTCTTTAAGTGTTAACTAACTAGGTAATTGTTAAATGCTTTCTATGAGTGGTTCTGGACCTTAGCATGTATTTACATCTCTGGGGGTCTTGCTAAAACTCAGAACTGCTGGACCCTATTCCGGAGTTTCTGACTTTGTAGGTTTAGTTTGGGGCCTGAATATTTGCATTTTTAAGTTCCCACGTGTGCTGATGCTTGCTGGTCTACAACCACACTTTCAGGAACCACTGATTCATATTATTTAGTGCTCTGTGGTGGGTTGTTTATAAGTGTTTGTTTTTAGTGATTGAGCGGATGTTGGTTGCATTTTTTTGTTTGGTTGAAATGCATTATTATTTCCCCCATTTTATAACTAATGCAGTATAGACATTGGCTATCCTAAAATCTCCAGCATCTTTTAAGGAACAGATTAGATTCAGATAATCTGTTATGCCTGTGCAGCCAACTTGAGACCACCTGGGGAGTGTGTTGGGAGCCACCTTCTGGCCCAGCGGGCCCACATTCAGGACTGGATGCCTTCTGATGGGTGGGCCGTGCTGGGAGAGAAGAGCAGCCTGAAAGGGATCTCACAGCCCTATGAGGAAAAGAGACAAAAGCCCCCCCCCCCCATTCTGCTGTGCAAGGCTAAAAAGCCCTTTCATCGCTAATGAACACAATTTAGAGAACTTGGCTGGGAGCCTGGAGCTGGGGGAACCAGAGTCATGGGTAAGTTACTAAGTGCCCTGTGAAAGCCCTACTGAGCAAGTCAGGGAGCCCAGGCTTGGCTGTTGGATGGCATCAATGGAAGGGACCGGATGGCCACCAGGCTCTCGGTGGGACCTGAGGAGATGTCAGTATCCCAGTCAGTATCCCGAGGGGGCCTCGGGACAGTGTTGTTGGGGATGCCAGATGGGGATTTCAACATTTTGGAGAAACAGAGCAGGCTAGGGAGTGTTTATTTGCCCAAGGAGCCAGGAAGCCTCAGCTGTCTTACCCCAGTATCATTTTTCCAAACTTGCCACCTGCTTCTTCAATCAGGTCTGAAAACTCAACTTTCTTCTTGGTACTAAATCAGGAGATCTGTACATTCAAGTTTTTCTCAGCCCATGAGAGGAGCTTGACAAGAGGTTCCAGGAAGTGAGATCTGGGCCTTTCCACCTCTGTGTGTGGTTCCTTCAAGGTTGCAATGTTCATGCTGATGCTTCTCTCATATTTATTAGTTCTCTGTCTGTCCAATGGTGAAATGGGGCCAGGAATACCAATTGTATCCAATTGGCATGAGGGTACTATGGAAATCATTTCATTTGAAAGATGAATGAATGAATTATTGGAATATTGATAAAGAGCGGAAGTCTTAGTGTTTTGAGATTGTTTGTAAGAAGTTCTGAATTCCACAAGGGCGAGGGTTCGTCTGATTTTTCACTGATATCCCCAGCTCTTAGTACAATGACTGGTACATCAAAAAAAAATTATTGAATGAATGAATGGGGAAAAGGAAAAACATGGAACTATAGAATTTGACAACGGGAGAGGTCCTAGGGCCAACGTCAGAGCCCGATTTGTAAGCGCTGGCGAGGTTTATACTACTCTTCACACTCAGAGGGGCTCAGGAGTCCAACACCAGGGACGCCTCCTCCATGGAGCAACTCAGTTCTGTTCACGTTCTCTCACTGCTTTGCATTTTGAAGACAAATGACTTAAGCTCTAATTATTGGCTCTTTTTTGGCAAGGAAGACAAAACCTTCCAGTCCAGCTCTAAGCGTACCGTGTCTGGTCCTATTCACTTGTAAAAAGTAAAACAAAACAAAACAAAAACCCAAACTTGGAAACTTTCTTGGCATTCTGTGTTCTCATTCCAGGTTCCTGAAGGGATCAAAAAACACGTTATCTGTGAACACTTTCTCGGTCACAGCTAAAGCCAGCTTGGCCTCCCAGAGCTTCTCCATCTCCGACCCACTGGCAGGTCAGCTTCCGGCTAGGACGATCTAGGGGACAGTCATCAATGGGAAAGGACTGGAGAGGCCCTGGGGTCTCTTCACTGTAGAGGCTCCATGGCTTGCTACGGTCACCCAGCTGTCCAGAGGCAGACCCTGTTCATGTCCCAGCCGAAGGGCACTTTTTAGAAAGGACACTGCTCATCAGCTGAACTGGACAGCCTTCAGACGACAGGGCCCGTGGGCAGAGGGGAACGGGTGGGGAAATCCGCAGACTGTGGCTTAACGGCCGTTCAGGAAGTTGCACACCATCCCCCACAGCCTCTGATTGCCCCTCCTCTCTGGGCTGCAGCACCAGAGAGGTAACATCTGTGCGGTAGCCACCCCTGCCTGCTCCAGCCTGTCCTGAACCTTCCCTGGATCTTCCCTCGGCATCAGAGCCCTTCGGTGGGTTAGCGCGGGGGAGAGGAAAGGCACAGAAAGGTGTCGCCTGTAGTAAACAGTGGTTCCCTTGAGTAGTGGGATGGGAAGGCGCAGATGGAGACGATTAACTTTTCCTGTACCCAGCTCTGTGTTGCCGGACTTGTTACAACCGCCATCTACAACACATGCCATTTAAAAAAATGCAATAAAATTAAAAAGCCAGTTGTAAAAGGATGCATATGGTATGATATCATATATATAAAATCCCAAACTACAAAAACAATACTGTGCATTGTGGATGGGCTAAACCTACATAGTAAAAGCCCCAAACCTGCCCAGACACTACATACTAGCTGCAGAGAGCGGTTACAGAAGGGAGGGGCAGTGGTGGTGAGGGAGGCAACTTGGAGCCATGACATTTTGTTTCCTTAAAACAAACAAACAAACAAACAAACAAACAAACAAACAAAAAACCTCAAAGCAAATATGGTAAAAGGGTAATGTTCATAAGAGTGGGTGATGGGTAGCTGGGTGACTGTTAACATTATTCTCCACAATTTTCCATATGTTCGAAATACTACATAAGCTCAAAGATTAGCTGCAGTAAAGGGAGAAAAGAACTGAGTTTACCTTATTTGTAACTTATCATCTTAGCAACTCCTGTCCATTGTCAGGATAGAAGTTGGAGAAGGAAAGAGGGAGGGAAGAAGAAGGATCGCAATGAGTTTGGGAGAGCCAGTCTGCTTTTCTGATTTTCCTTATTCTTTGTCTCAGTCACTTGGAGCTACTATAACCAAATACCACAGACTGGGTGGCTTAAACAACAAATATTTCTTTCTCAGAGTTCTAGAGGCTGGTAAGTTCAAAATCAAGGTGCTAGAAGAATTCATGTGTGGTGAGGGTCCTTCTCCTGGTATGCAGACAGCCACTATCCTGTTGCATTCTCTTCTTTTTTTTTTTTTTAAGATTTTATTTTTTATTTATTTGAGAGAGAGAGAGAGCAAGCGAGAGGGGGGAGAAGCAGAGGAAAAGGGAGAGAGAATCGGAAGCAAACTCCGCACTCAGCACAGAGCCTGGCGGGGGGGGGGGGGGGCTTAATCCCATGACCCCGAGATCATGATCTGAGCCTAAACCAAGTGTTGAATGCTTAACTGACTGAGCCACAAAGGTGCTCTGTATCCTCTTTTTTTTTTTTTGAAGATTTTATTTATTAGAGAGACAGAGAAAGTGAGAGAGAGCATGAGAGGAGAGAAGGTCAGAGGGAGAAGTAGACTCCCGGTGGAGCTGGGAGCCCAATATGGGACTCGATCCCGGAACTCAAGGATCATGACCTAAACCGAAGGCAGTTGCTCAACCAACTGAGCCACCCAGGCGCCCTGCATCTCTTCTTTTTTTTTTTTCCCTGCATCCTCTTCTTATAAGGGTACTAATCCCACCATCAGGGTTCTACCCTCATGATGCCATCTAAGTGTAATCACCTCCCAAAGGCCTCACCTCCAGACACCATCACATTGGGGACTGGGGCTTCAACATATGACTTTTAGAGAACACAAACATTCAGTCTATACTATTCTTCCACAATGTCTTATTTGGCAATAAACAAGAAAGAGGCAAAATTAATGTACTCTGGATAAATGGATGGATGCAAGGATGCAAGGATGAATGGACAGATGGATGAGTAAACATTCTAATGGACAGACAGCTTCCAGGTTCTTGGTGCAGGTTAGAATCTGCCTCCATCGGGGCACGTGGGTGGCTCAGTTGGGCATCGGCCTTCGGCTCAGGTCACGATCCTACAGTCATGGGATCAAGTCCCGCATCGGGATCCTTGCTCAGGGAAGAGCCCCCTTCTCCCTATGCCTGCCTCTTCCCCTGATGTGCTCTCTCTGCTTCTCTCTCTGACAAATAAATAAAATCTTTAAAAAAAAAAAATTGAATCTGCCTCCATCATGAAGGCTCACAGAGGTCATCCCCTGCAGCTATGGGACTGCTCTCTGCTCACTTCCAAATGTGAGATGAAACAAGACCTCTTGTGCTTTTCCCTGTCAAACCACAAGTACGTACATGTGTTAGGTTAGCAGTTAGAACATAGAGCACCTACTGCCAATTATCCCCCTTGTGCCAGGGGGTGAAATATCCCTGGCGTCCTTTCCCTGCCCCAAGTTGAGACCTGCAGGAGCAGGCATAGGAGTTCAAGGGGACAGTGGCTCACCTGCTTTCCGGGAGATGGGAATAAAGTGTGTGGCCATTCCAGACGCACTACCTCAATCTTTTTCTTTTTTTTAAAAGATTTTATTCATTCACTTGACGGAGAGAAAGACAGAGAGTGCAAGGGAGCACAAGCAGGGGGAGCTCCAGAGCGAGGAGGGGAAGCAGGCTCCCTGCTGGGAGAAGGGAGACAACGTGGGGCTCCATCCCAGGACCCTGGGATCATGACCTGAGCCAAAGGCAGACACTTAACAGACTGAGTCACCCAGGCATGCCTCAGTGTTTCCTTAAAAAAAAAAAAATCCCTGAGGGCTGCCTGGATGCCTCATTTGGTTGAGCCTCTGACTCTAGATTTCCACTTGGGTCATGATCTCAGGGTCATGGGATGGAGCCCAGTGAAGAGTCTGCCTGTCCCTCTCCCTTCCCCTCTCCCCCTCAGTGTGTATGCACTCTTTCCCTCTTAAATAAAATAAATAAACACATAAATAAATAAATAAAATCTTTTTTAAAAATCCTGGAGAAATAGTGGGCGGGGCAGGTGTTCTTCATTTTACCCCTTTTCTTGGGAGTGTGTAACCTGGACTTGGGGAGTGGAGGGCCTGGCTGCGGTCTCCGCTAAGGGCTGAGAGAGCAGAGCAAAACTCACCACCAGCCGGCACAGGTGGAAGCCTGCCTGGCGGGGAAGTGGCCAGGCCCCCAGGGAAGCTAATATTTGCTGAGCTCTTAACTATGCTCCAGGCGCTGTGCAGTTAGATAGTGTTTAACTCCTGCAGCAGCTTTGAGTTAGGTGAGCTGTGTGGTTGGGGTGTGAGGTGTGCCTAAGTGATGCACTGGGAATTAACTTGCTGAGAGGGGCCCGAGACCGGCCTGGAGAGGACCAGATGCCGTGCCACGGATCCATCTACAGGCGACAGGGAGTGATCAGGGGCTCTTCCCAGGACTATGGCATGACCTGACTTGGCTTCTGGAGTGGTAAATATGGCTGCAGGCTGAGAATGGAGTGGAGGGGGCAGGAATGCACACTGGGAGGCACTGGGCAGGTCGAGGCTACAGTTGGGCCTGACTTTACTAGTGGGCGGGACTCGTGCCGGGCCCCGGGCAAGAACAGGGAGGCTGACTCTCAGGTCTGGAGAGCATCACTGGGGAACGGAACCAGAGAGAAGGCAGCAGTCAGGTAGGAAGAAGAAACTATGGATGGCGGATGGCATCTTGCTCAGGCTCTGCCCAACCAGCCCTGGGATCTTGGGCAAGTCATAGCATCTCTCTGGGACTCGGTTTCTGCTTCCGTGAGACCGTGGCACTGGGTGCAGTCTCTCCCACTGCGATGACTCTGAGGCCTTCTGTGCCGTGGCCTACAGCTGACACCACCAGAGAAGTGGCCGAAGTGGCCAGAGGGGTGGGCACATGGGGGCCACTGGGCCTCACGGCAAGCAGAAGGGTGAGGCTAAGGCCAGGAGCGAGCAAGCACAGCCAAGGCTCTCGGGTGTGGTCAGGATGCCGAAGTCACTGCTGTGGGGCTCCAGCGGGGGCCGCCAGTGCTGGCATGAACCGCGTCCTTTCTTCATAGCAACATGTTTTCCCAGGTGGACACCACCTGGCCTCTGATCAAATGGATTTTGCAATTCTCACCGTCAGGTTTAATCTTGGACTAGGGTGCAGGAAAGAGTAAACAGTAAGTTGGCTTCAAAATCACTCTGGCCTTCTAGCTCGGTCTCCTTGGAGGCAAGGGCTGGCATGGATCTCCTAAAGGTCTGCCTGACCTTGTCTTCCTGGCAGCCTCTGGCTAGAACCATGCCTTGGAGACCCCACACCAAGCTGGGGTGCTCCCTGCCTTGGAGCTGAGCACCTGCTAAGTTTTTCAGGCCCTGCCTTGTGTTAGAATTAGGACAATTCTTGGGCGCTGTGGCTAAGTCCTCAGCCTGGTGGGGGTTCAAAGCCTGACCCCTTTCTGTGCATTTCTGAGACACTTTCAGCTATATCGCCATGGTAAGTGACTTGGACTCTCTGTGCCTCAGTTTCCTCGTGCCTGCGGAGAAAACATGGTGGGCCCAACTGTGGCTCTATTTAGTGAGGATGATAATGCTACCTGCTTTCCTCTTAGGAATATTAAGTGAGAAAAGACCCATAAAACATTTAGCACAGAGCCAGGCACACTGTAAGCTCTCAATTAACTGATGGCTGTTACCATAATTAAGCATTGCCATCAGTACTGAGGACCCACCCTGCGCCAGGCTTGGGGGATACAGTGCTCACCTATGAGCCTGGCCAGCAGCATCAATGTCCTCAGACTTCCTGTCTGGAGAGGAGGCAGACAAGTTAACCATAACACATTAACTAGTACACACGCACTCTACTAGGGACGCGGGAGGTGCAGTAGGAGCACATACCGGGGGCACCTTCCCCAGAGTTCCCAGCCCTAGCAGCCTCCCTCTTGTGGCCTGGAATGTTCTCTCCTTGCCTGGAAATATCTTCCCCCAGAAATCTGCGCGACCTACTCCCTCATATCATTCAAGACTCTGATCAAATGTCACCTTCTCCCAAGGAGCCTTCCCTGATCTTTCTGTCTAAAATAACTCCCACCCACCCCACTCCCTTCATTTATTTGTCAGAGAGAGAGAGGGAACATAAGCAGGGGGTGTGGAAGAGAGAGAAGCAGGCTCCCCACTGAGCAGGGATCCCTCCATGGGGCTCCATCCCAGGAACCTAGGATCATGACCTGAGCTGAAGGCAGACGCTTAATCAACTGAGGCCCCCCCCAGTTGTCCTGATTTACTTTCTATAAAGTGAGCTTGATGAGGGCAGAACTGTCCATTCTTTAGCCCTTACGTATCCCTGGTGCACAGAAAAATGCCTGGATCACAGGGAGCCACGGGTAAATGTCTCTGATGAATGAAGTGACCTCTAGGCTGGATCCTGAAGGACAGATAGGGGTTGGTCAAGAAAAGAATCATGGAGGGAAGAGAAGATCTTCCAGATGGAGGGAACAGCATGGCAAAGGCTGGCGGAAGGGAAGCAGAACATTACAGCACATAATTCAATATGACAAGTGTGTGTTAGCCTGGGTCTGCTGAGAAGCAGAAGCCAAGAAGAGATTAGACATGCAATGGGTCTGAGCCAGAGCCCTGCTGTGCCTGGCCCCTGACCAGGAGTAGCTCAAGGGACGTGTGGCCTTGGTATGAACGCACTGAAGCTTCCAGAAGGATGGAAGTCCTTCAGTCCACTCTGCCCCCCTGCAGTTCCATGAGCGCTCAACTAACTGAGAGGGTGAGGGAGGAAGTGGGGAGACATGAGTCTGGAGAGCTGAGCAGGGGCTGGATCGTGAAGATGAGCAGGGGCTGGATCGTGAAGACGGAAGACTGAGTTGGGCTTTATCTTGGAGGCAGTGCCATGGTATGGCTTCATGCAGGGGGAGTAATTGTACTCACTTGCATGTCAAAAGGATTACTTTGGCCAAAGTGTGGAAAAAGAAAATCAAACCCTATTAGAAGTTGAGAGCAGTATTCCAGGCCGCTGAGGTTTAGCCGATCATGCAGCGTTCTCGGATTGGCTCCTTTCACTTAGTAATGTGCATCTAAGCGTTCTCCGTGGCTTTTCACGGCTTGATAGTGCAATTCTTTTTAGAATTGAATAACAGTCCACTGTCTGGATGTCTTAGGGTTTATCCACTCGTCTCCTGAAGGACATCTTGCTTGCTTCCAAGTTTTGGCAGTTATGAATAAAACTGCTGTAAATACGCATGTGCCGTTTTCGTGTGGGTAAGTACTAAGGAAGTGATCTCTGGATCAGATGGTAAGCATATTCTTAGCTTTGTGAGAAACCTCCAACCTGTCTTCCAAGGTAGCTGTATCATTTAGCAGTCCCACCAGCAATGAATGAGAGCTTCTGTTGCTCCCCATCCTTGTCAGCAATTGGTAATGTCAGTGTTTGGGATTTTAGCCATCCTAATAGGTATGCCGTGGTATCTTGCTGTTGTTTTAATTTGCAAGCCTTTAAAGATCATGACTCCTTTATAAAATTAAATTTATAGGATAACTCTGAATTATTTTGGATATTTGCTTTACCTTATTTGCTGAGATTCTTCTTGTTTTATGTAGAATCTCTTTTCAAGAGTATATTTTATTTTGTTTACTATGATTCTACCTGCTTTCAAAATAGCTACTTGAATTATTTTTCAAATGTATAATAAAAGTTTGTGTACTTATAAGTACAAGACTTCCCTCTTCTGTGAATCCCAATATCATTTCCGGAAAAGTGGGCATGATGGGGTGGGAGGTGTCTATGAGGAAATCTTCAGGGGACCTCTTTTTTTTTAAGATTGTACTTTTATTTATTTGACAGAGAGAACAAGCATGAGAAGGTGGAGGGGCAGAGGGAGAAGGAGAAGCAGGCTCCCCACTGAGCAGGGAGCCTGATGAGAGAGGCTCCATCCCAGGACCCTGGGCTTGTGAGCTGAGCCGAAGGCAGATGCCCAACTGACTGAGCCACTCAGGTGCCCCTTGAAAGGACCTCTTACGCAAATGAGGACCCATAAAGTGCTAGGTTAAAAACAGAAAAAGTAGTTATCACTTTGGGTTGGTGGCTATTCTTCCTCCCCGCAAAAATTTTAGTAAACTGGAAAAGTCACATTTGAAAATATTCTAAGACTGCTGCCTTGTTTTGATAAAAACTAGAAAAATGACAAGTGAAACCAGCCTGGAGAGGTATGTGATTTCAAGGCCACACACCTGGTTAGCAGTGAGTGGGGGCGGGAGGGGGGCCCAGCTGCAGGCTCCCAGCTGGGCCGTGTGCCTCCTCTCAGTATGTTTAGTTCTGAGCTCTGAGACCTTGTAGTTTCAAGACGAACACAGGGCTAACCCTAGGGCTGAGTTTCTTTCCAGAACCTCCTGCCCTCTCAAGCCCTTACTTAGCTGGCGGGACTAGCAAACAGTTCAGCCACAAGAGTTAAATGGTGCACTAGGCCGGAAGAATTGACCTGGTTTAAATATTGGCAGGAATGGTGCGGGGGGGCTCAGCTGAGGCTGTCTGCCCTTGGTTTCCCACTGACCTAGCCAGTGAGCAAGCAGGATCGGACCATAAAAGGGCTTGAGAGGACTGTGTAGGGTAGGGTTTTGTTCCCCACTTGCATGCAGGAGGGTGAGATCAATATGTGCTAACTGATGGAGAAAGGAAGGTAGAGATGAGGCACGAGTCCTTGACCACACCCCTTAGCCCTTATCTGGGAGGCAGTTCAATAACTTGGCGGAAGGTGCTGAGCTCTAGACCTTGCGGTTTGAAGATAAACACAAGGCTGACCCTAGGGGTGCAGGGGCCCGGCTTTCTTTCCAGAAAGATACGAGTTTCTGGCAACTGTGGAGGGAAGCAACCACGTTTTGTAACCGGGCCTGACAGGGAGATTAGAGGCAGCGGCCACTTGAAAGGCTTTGAGAACAAAATCAATACAGGCCCCTCGAGCCAAGAGTTCATAGCTTTCAACTATTTGTGGGTGCTGACCTGGAAAGTTGAGAGGGGCCCCAGCTGCCTTGCAAGGAGAGGTAGGCCACTGGCAAAACCCATTTAGTAACCACTCAGGGAAGTCCCCACAAGACAAAAATCTAATCTTTCTTCGATCTGAGGTCAATGGCCTCCACAGGAAGTAAGGGACAGGATTCAAACAGAACAGCAGTAAAACCACTGATCCTATGGAATGGTTACTGATTACCAGGCATTTGCCTATTAATCTTCTTAACAAGCTGGTGAATCCAACAGAGGAAAGTCATATGACTTGCCCAAGGTTATCCAGCTGGTAAAGCTGAGCGATGTGATTCCAGCCCAGCTAGCCCAGAACTGAGCCTGGGTCCTTCCACAGGGCCAACTCCCAGAGGACAGCAACGTGATTTAGACGCTGAATCAAGGAAAGGGAGCATATCTTAGGTTCACAAAGAACAGATTTAAAACATTCTGCTGTGTTAATAAGAATTTTCTTTCTTGGGACGCCTGGGTGGCTCAGTTGGTTGAACGTCTGACTTCTGGTTTTGGCTCAGGTCATGATCTCACGGATGGTGGCTTTGAGACCCGCCTCCGGCTTGTGCTCAGGAGGAAGTTGGCTTGAGACTCTCTCCCTCTGCCCCTCCCCCAATGTGTGTGTGTGTGTGTGTGTGTGTGTGTGCGCGCGCGCACGCGCGCACACACACACTCTCTGTCTCATAATCTTTTTTTTTAAATTTTTTTAAGATTATTTATTTATTTATTTATTTATTAGGAAAGAGAGAGAGTGAGAGAGAGCATGAGAAGGGAGAAGGTCAGAGTGAGAAGCAGACTCCCCATGGAGCTGGGAGCCCGATGCGGGACTCGATCCCGGGACTCCGGGATCATGACCTGAGCTGAAGGCAGTCGCTCAACCAACTGCGCCACCCAGGGGCCCAAATCTTTTTTTTTTAAAGAATTTTCTTTTTCGCTTTAGAAAATTGGCATTGGCTCTACCCACCCTAAACTCGGTCAGCCCCTGCTACGCTCATCAGGCTTCTTTAAAGATACTCCCACTCCATCCCCAAATCTGGAGAGAAGTTTGTGCCTCCTTTCCTATAGCATATCGACTATCATCCCTATGGAGAATCTAACAAAGTGGGGAGATGGGTATTTAATTCTAAATTTTCCTTAAGGATTTCCTGATTTGGCTTAGTCCCAGCCTAATTTCTCCCGACTGGTGGCACAGGAATAGCAACATATGTAAACTAGAAAATGGTACAGCGGTTTTAAGTTACATCAAATTGTACACTGGAGTTAAGATTTACTGCTCCAAGACCCTCTCGACTTTGCACAAAAAAGCAGCTGCGGAACCATACGTATGGTATAATCCATTTCTGTGACACCAACAGCTCTACATAAATTCATCTGTGTTTGTAGGAAGTAATCTGAGAGGATGCTTGGTAAACAGCTAACAATGGTAAGGCTCAACGCTCTGTGCCGTGTTTGTGTAAAGAGCCCTTACACTTTTTCCTTCCCACACTGCTTTATTGTTTCAGACTTCTATAACACTATAAATTATTATTTTAAAAATTTATTCATGAATTTTCATACAGTTAGTAAAATTCACTCTTTTTGGTGTACAGTTCTGCAAGGTTTGACATGTGTATAGAATTGTATAACTATCACCACAGTCTCCTAGTTCTTACCACCTAGGAAAAAAAATCCCTCTATCCAAATCCTCGGAACCAGTGAGCTGTTCTCCGTCACTCTAGAATGCCTTTTCCAGAATGTCACAGAAATGGAATCTTACAGCATGGAGCCTTTTGAGTCTGGCTTCTTTCACTCGACATCATTAATCTGAGATTCATCTGTGTAGGGAGTTCATTCCTTTATTGCTGAGCAGTAATGCATTGTGTGATGACTGCAGTTTGTTTATCCACTCATCTCTTGGAAAACATTTGGGTTGTTCATGGTTTTTGGCAGTTATGAAGAAAGCAGCTATACACATTCACGTACAGGTTTTTAAATGAACATAGCTTATTTGGGGTAAATATCTAGGAACAGGTTCTCTGGGTCATAACCTCACTGTATATTTAACTTTATAGGAAATTGTCCACTGCTTTCCAAAACCAAATAATATACGAGAGTTCCATAAGCTCTGCATCCTCTCCGAAACTTGAACTAGATATGATAAGTGTTTTTGATTGTAGCCATTCTGATAAGTGTGTGGTGATACATCATTGTGGTTTTAATTTGCATTTCCCTACTGATTGATCCCGTTCAACATTGTTTCATGTACTTCATTTATTTGTCATCTTTTTGGGTATAGTGTCTGTTATTAATCTTTTACACATTGTTGTTCTATCGTTTTGTTATTGAGTTGCATTAATATTTTTAAGAACTTCATTAATGTACAATTGGCCTACAATAAACTGCATATATTTAAGATGTACAATTGTTAAATTTGACATAAACAGACGTCTGTGAAACCATCGCCACAATCAAGATGAGTTTATCCATTATCCATAGGAGTTTCATACTCCTTTATAAATTCCTCCCATTACCCTTCCTGCCACCACCCTGTCCCCTGGCAACCAGTAATCTGCTTCCTATCATCAGGGATTAGTTTGTATTTTATAGAATTTTATATAAATGGAATCATATAGTGTGGACTCTTTTCGTCTGACTTCTTTTGCTCCACATAATTGTTCTGAGATTCATCCATGTCCTTGTGTGTATCAATACTTCATTCCTTTTTATTGCTGGGAGTATTTCATGGAATCAGTACACCTTAATTTGTTTATTCATTCACCTGTTGATGGACATTTGGGTTGTTTTCAGTTTTTAGTCATTACAAATAAAGCTGCTACAAACATTCATGTACAAGTCTTTGGGCATATTTTTTCATTTACCTTGGGTAAACACAGTAACTAACTAGGAGTAGATATTTGGCTGGGACATACAGTAGGTGTATGTTTAACATTTTAAGAAACTGCTAAACTGTTTCCAACTAGTTGCAGCACTTCACGTTGTTACCTTAACTAAATGAAAGTCATCCTTAAAAAATGGTTTTACCCATGGGGCACCTGGGTGGCTCTGTCTGTCAAGTGTCTGCCTTCAGCTTGGGTCACGGCCCTGGGGTCCTGGGATCGAGCCCCATATTGGGCTCCCTGCTCGGCGGGAAGCCTGCTTCTCCCTCTCCCATTCCCCCTGCTTGTGTTCCATATAAATAAGTAAAATAAATAAGTAAAAATCTTTAAAAAATGTTTTTACCCGTATTTATCGATCCCTACACATAAACTACATAAGCTCTCCTCAGTCACAGAATTTGGGGTAGCAGTGGGGAGAGGGCTAAGTGTTCCCTCATAGTAAAGGGAAAGAATGAAGGGGTAGTATGGAGTAGAGTCCCTATGTGGAGCCAGGAATCTGGGCCTTCGTGGCAGAAAGAGAAAATTAAAAGACCCGGTGGCTATGTGCCTTTAATGGAGTTGGGAAGAACATAAATGTCTCCTATGGGAATTTATGGGCATGTGGGGCAAGGCTGTGCTATGTAAAGAAGACCCCTCTTCAATCTTAAAAGCTGTCTAAATGAAACACATTAAGTTGCCGAACTCCCTCACTCATCTCATGGACCACCAGTAGAACTCACCACACACTCTGGGAAATTCTTTCTTAGGGTGTAGGGGAGGTGAAAAAACCCTTCCTTCCACCTCTTAGGTTTAATACTACCCAGGGCACACAAAGCACAATGATAAAAGGCCGATTAGTAGAAGAAAGGATTATTCTATATACATATGAGGAAGTCTTACAGAAAAAAGTGAAAACTCCAAAGAAGTGGTGAGACTGGGGAGGCTTACATAGCACTCTATTTTCTACTTTTTGAGAAAGTGCGTGCGCATGTGCGAGAGTGCTCGCACATGTGTGTGCATTAGGGGTGGAGGGGCAGAGGGAAAGAGAATCTTAAGCAGGCTCCACACTCTGGGGAGCTGAGGCATACCATTTTCACTAAGGGTGAAAAACTGTAGAGAAGTCACAAGACAAAGGAAGGTGGAGGAGTTGGCTTCTAGGCAGATACATTGTGGGAAGGTAAATATACGGAAATTAACGGAAGATAAGAGTTATCATTGTAGAGACTGAAGCTGGGGCCTTCTCCATTCATAAGTCTTCTCTCTGGTAATTAAGAGTGGTCTTCCTCTTCTTGGTATGAAAGAGGAGACCCCTTTACAAATGGAAACTGGCACCTGAGGAACTCAGGAGGGACTCAGGTTCTTTTCCTATAACTCCGCTATAGTGACAAGTGCTCCAATTCTTTTTCTATACCTCCCCCTCCAACCACTGGGGGCCCATCTGATTTATCTGCACTCCCTCTGAGCCGTCCACTCCCATGAAAATCCAGGTTCCTCCCATTTCCACCTGTTTCTGGGGGAAGTGACCCTGTCCTGGATGTGGCACCAAGCACAGAAAGTGGTCTCTGCAGGTTTTGTGCCCAAAGCGGGGCTCAGTGAGTCTTAATTGCCCTCCTTGGAACAGATCAAAGACTATGAATGGGGAGCCTTGAAGAGAAAGGAGGGGCACCACCACTGGGACATGAACTCTGACTCCCAGCTCCCCAGCCCTCAGACCTGCCCACACTAGTTTTCTGATTGTTCTACAAGAGAGCAGAGGACATCATGGAGTGGGGCTAGAAGGAAGGCAATGGGGTGGGGGAGGATGGCTCTGAGTAATTCCTTTTGGGGTCACATCCTTTTTTTTTTTTTAAAGAGAGAAAGAGAGAGAGAGGGAGCACAAGCAGGGGGAATGGGAGACTCCCTGCTGAGCAGGGAGCTGGATGCAGGACTGGATCTCAGAACTCCAGAATTAGGACCCAGGCCGATGGCAGATGCTTAACCAATAGAGCCACCCAGGCGCTCTAGGCACATCCTTCTTTTGAACTGTGATTCTATAATTTTTCCAGGTGAGCTTCTCAGAAGTTTAGAGTAGTGGTTCTCAAAGAGCACTGCCTGGATCAGCAGACCCAACATCACCGAGGAACTTGTTTGAAATGCAAATTATACGGCCACCCTAGCCCTCCCACCAAATTGGAAACTTTAGATGAAGCCCAGCAGTAAAAAACAAAACAAAAAAACCCCACCATCTTGCCCCTGATGACCACCCAATCCTTAGCGCGCAGGTCTTTGAGAAGCTTAGAAAATCCTAAGGCTTCCCTCCCCCTACCTTTCCAACAGAAGCCTCTTGCTTCCAGTAAGGCTTTCACACAGTCCTTATTCAATTCTTCGAGCCGACCTTACTTTTGCATTCCAACTGAGCACAAAGCTGAGGCCTGTTTTCCCATTATCCATTAGATGAATGCTTGGATTGGTGTCTTGGCTGCGGCTGCCGGGTCGTGCTTGGTAATCCGAAACAGAGACCTGGAAGTCCCAAGGCAGTTTCTGACTCCTGCTGGGGAGCCAGCTGGAAGGAAGCCTGTGGTAGAGGAAAAGATGTTGGTGACACAGTGCCACCCTGTGGCGTCTAGAGGAAGAGCCACTTTTGGCCACACAGTCTGCACTAACCTTAAATCTCATCAAATCCAAACGTAACAGCCATTTAAAGAGCATTTACTATGTATTAGGCACTGTGATCATTGCTTTTTTTCTTGTAATAGCCTCAGCTTTTCCTATGCAGATAAGACGCTTGCAGCTAATAGGAGAGAGCCAGGCTCTGAGTCCCTGGAGTCCATAGAGGCTGCAGGAGCACCCTGAGCAAGCTCTTGTCCTTGCAGCCTCCTACTTGGTGGGGAATGCTCCTTCTATAAGGTCGTGCTTTTGAAGCTCACACGTGCAGGCAGCACATAGGATTCTTATTAAAATGCACATTCTGATTCAGCAGACTTGGGTTGGGATCCAGTATCCTGCATTTCTAAGGGCTCCCTGGTGACACCAATCCTGTTTTAGGACCACACTGAAAGCCAAGACCTTGAGCAGTGAGTGCTATCCGAGAGAACTTTCTGTGATGATGGAAGCATTCTAACTCTGTTGTCTAACACACTGGCCACTAGTCACGTGTGGCTATTGAGCACTCGAAATGTGGCTTCTTGCAACCAAGAAACTACATTTTAATTTTAATTAATTTCAATATACGAAGGTCCCTGTGGCTAATGTCTATCATACTAGACAGAGCAATGTCCCTCATGAGGGAGGCTCAGGCTGGCTTTGCGATGGCTTGTCATGGAAGAGCCAAAATTCCATGGGAGGTTAAAGCAGGACTATCAACTACCAGATTTTTAGAGAGATTACTATACCCTAACCTTGCCATTTTACATATAAACTGAGGCTCAGAGAGACAAAGTGACTTGTCCCAGAGCCACGGAGCTAATACAGCATGCTTTTCATCACTCAGACTTTCCTCTGGGGCCACTGGCCTTCAAAAGAAAAATATATGTCCCCCGACATAGGAACTCCTCTGTGAGTACAACGGCACAGTTAATAGATTGGAATCAAATGTTATTCATTACTTTATACAATATATGAATCAGCTGACCACGTTTAAAAGTTATCCAACTTCCCAAGGAAATGAAGTGATTTTTAGCTATAGCATACTGATATTGAGCTATTAAGACCTGGGTCGCATGAAAAGAATGATCCTGGGATGTTCTGCAAGGCAACCCAGATTAAAGATAGCCCCTGTCTGGGCCCCCACTAGTGTAGCCGCAGTGTCTGACTTTGCACAGGACATGTATCTGACTGCAGCTGGTACAGGCCTGCCGGGCACCAGTCGTAACAAGATGACTCAGCCGGTTGTCCTTTATCACGCTGGAATGAAAGACTTACTTGACTAATCTTTAAAAAAATTTTTTTGGTTGTAAAGCAATATATGCATATTATATAGAAATAAAATTGCACAGGGGCACCTGGGTGGCTCAGTTGTTAAGTGTGTCTGCCTTTGGCTGGGGTCATGATCCCAGAGTCCTGGGATCAAGCCCCACATCAGGCTCCCGGCTCTTCGGGAAGCGTGCTTTTCCCTCTCCCACTCCCCCTGCTTGTGTTCCCTCTCTCTCTCTGTGTCTCTCTGTCAAATAAATAAATAAAATCTTAAAAAAAAAATTGCACAAAAACTATTTTATTAGTTCTCTATTGTTGAGTGAGAGATTATTTCCAGAACCTAGCAGCTTAAACCTACAAACATTGTGTTATCTCTATCAGCAGAGATTGCTGAGCTCTGTGGTTCTGCCTCAGGGGCTTTTGGGAGGTGGCAGTGGGATATCCTCCAGGGCTGCCATTGTCATCTGCAGGCCAGACTGAGGCCAAAGGATCCTGTCCAAGCTCACTCATGCTGCCATTAGGTTAATAGGGTTACTCGTGATATAGCCAGAGCATAGGGGTAAAGAGCGATTGACTCCAGGGGTCCCAAACAGAGAGGCTGGGCCACTTGTCACTGATAAAATCCAAAGGCAGAGGGACAGATGGTGGAGAAACAGATGAGAATTTATTCCACTGAGGCCAGCTCCGCAAGGCAGCAGATTAGCATCTCAAGGACCGTCTCTCCGAAGTGCTGAAAACATTTCTAGGTTTATATAAGCAAAATGCAGGACAAAGGTCAGTTGCTACTGCAGGAAGGAGGCGAAGGTCAAGTTGATTGTTGTCTTGGGCAGGATCTTGCTGGCTCAGGGCAGTCCTTATTGCTTGAGGGGCTAGTTTCAGTTCTGATCAGGGAATGCTTTGCCCACGGGGTCTTTGGCCGGAGTTGAGATAAACTGGCAAGAAGAACTTAGAAAGTTTGAGGTCAAAATGGAGGTAGTTGAAGTCCTCCTTCAGTAACAGTTTTCCCCAAGAGTAAATGATGAGAAAGCAAGACAGAGAGCCCAGGATGGAAACTGTACTGTTTTGTAACCTTGACACTAAGTGCCGTATTTTCACTTCTGCCAGGTCTCCATCCTACCCGTAAAATTTTATGGCTCTGCTAGAGATCTGAATTCCCTATCCTGCCATGGAAACATTAGATAACTTGGAATTTTCAAAGCAAAATGGCAGACTGAGTTCCAGAAGGGCTTAGAAGGGCAACATAAAGAAGAGAATTCTTGGAAACGTGGACATCAGAAGTTTTTCTCTTGTTGTGCACCGGGGATAAAGTCAGGGCCTACTTATTCATTAGGCACATTAGTACGGTACCTAATGGATATGTGCCCAGGGCTCATGACGTGCTCAGAGGCCCATGAAAATGCTTTGTTTTCTAAATTAGGACAAAAAAAGGAAATTTCAAATTGAACAAAATGTTTTAGCATATAATATTAAGATGGTCGCCTTTAGGGTGCCTGGGTGGCTCAGTTGGTTGAATGTCCGACTCTTGATTTCGGCTCAGATTGTGATCTCAGGGTCATGGGATCGGGCCCCACATTGGGCTCCATGCTCAGTGAAGAGTCTGCTTGTCCCTCTCCCTCTGCTCCTCCCCATTGCTCATGCTCTCATTCTCTCTCTTTCCTAAATAAATAAATTATACACACACACACACACACACACATATAATGGTCGTCTTTGTACCAACTCAGTAATAAAATAAATTTTTTAACATGTTTTTGTGGATGAAGGTGATCACAAAGGCAAACGTGCTTGGGACCCACAAATAATCATATACTGCAGCCCTGGAAAAAGGATTTCATAACTGGCATCAATCCGGAGGACCACACACTTCTTGGAGATGAGTATGGACATGCATTGCCACCACTTATAAATGTCCTTTTCCTTTATGAGTGTGTTCAGATTTCCCTATTACAACGAACTGTCTCTGCCTCGGCCCATCAGGACCGAGAAAGCCGTAACTGCTAGAGGAAAGGACGCTGGATCAAAACAATGCACATGGACACAGAGGTCCCTCCAGCTTGCTCCCCATGCTTGCATCCCCCTGCCCCCAGCCTCTGATTCAGAGAAGTCCAGCAGGTTCCAGGGAAGCCTGTCCTTTACCTAAATCCAGGCTGCCCTATGCCTGTTTGCATGGGCCACAGTGACGATCACCCCCACCATCATCAACCCAATCCAGCTGGAGTGAGTCTTAGAACTTATGCCAGAAACTATGGGATGCAAACATTCTACCCTGGTAAGGCATAGTGTGCAAAGGTGAATCTGAATTCCTACATAATTTGCCACCGTGAACAAAGCCAAAGGAAATCTCAGAAAAACCGAGCCAGAGCCTTGATCAACCACATCTGAGCCCTACCACTAGATCTTTTTGTTACATAAGCCTATAAATTCCCTTTTACTGTCAAAGCCAGTTTGGATAGGGTTTCCTGCTACTTTCAACCAACCTTACTGAAACTAAATGTAGCGTTATTATTCCCATTTTATAAATAAGCAACAGAAGGGTAAGTCGCTTGCCCAAAGTCATAGTCCAGATTAATCTTAACATGTGCTTTGCATTGATATAAAATGTTATGTTTTCACAGATTTCACAAATTTTATCTGGTTCTCCAAGCATGTGTTACCTTGTAAACACTGTAAGTATGAACAGATGTCAGCAGAATCACAGTATGTAAGACTCATCTTACTCTTTTGTCCTACTAGATGACTCCTTTAAAGAACTACCCCATTCTGGGAGAGCACCCCCAATCACCCACATACCTAAAGAATCGGAAGATCAGGAATTTGAAAAGGGGAAGCCTCCCTGTGTCCCATCTAGTCCACCCAGCCCTCCTCCCACCCACTCTTGGCTGCCAACCTCACTGCCTTTTTACCACTGACACTACTGATACCCTCACCTCCTTCTTTTCCATTTCTCTCAGCCTGCTTTTCAGTCTGTTCATTGGCTCAGCACCTCTGAGCAATGTACCTCTTGTAGTTTGACTTGGGCCTGACCTCCCCTTCTCACGCACGGTCTAGGAACAAGATCCTTATTTTTCACAATTAAAAGGAGCAACAGGACTTTCTGCTTGGTTCAGCAAAGTGATCTCCCACTAAGATCCCTTGATATTTTGAGTTCTGAAGGAGGGACACATTTGCAGAACCATTTCAGAAGCTTAAAGGAGGAAAGGAGGAGGAAAGTCAGTTCCCTTAAGCCTACCTTCTGAGATTTAAACATGCAAAACCTTGTTGGGATGTCTTTGACCAAGCCTGATATCAGGAAAGGACACGCAGGGCTACCAAGGGGAAGTTTTCAGGAGGTTATGGGGGAATCTGGGATGGTGACCTCCATACAAATTGCATAAAGGCAATCCAGAAGCGGCCACCCTGGCATAGTGTTAGGCTTTGGGAATACATATGCGTATTAATTAAAAGCACTGCCACCTTCAATCATGGCATGTGGCACTATTGCGGGCTGGCAAGGACCTGTACCAGCAAGGGCATCACCAAAGTATGGGCAGTGTGTGCTGGCCTGTGCAAAACCAGGTTTTTTTTTTCAACAGCGACACCTTGTGGCGGCAGCTGAAACAACAGTGCTGGTAACACTTGGCCTCTGGACAGAGAATGTAGGATTCTTAGAAAGTTTAAGGGTACTTCTCAAGAGGCAGATGATAGATCTTGCTAATAAAGGTAGAGAAACATTACTAATGGTATAAATAAGAAATCTTTCGGTGAAGATGTGGAGAGAAAGGAGCCCTTGTACTCTGTTGGTGAGGATGTGAATTGGTGAAGCCACTGTGGAAAGCAGGAGGGAGGTTCCTCAAAAAATTAAAAATAGAGTTACCATATGAACCAGTAATTCTAGTACTGGGTATTTATCCAGATAAAACAAAAACACTAATTCGTAAAAGATCTATATACCCCTATGTTTACTGCAGCATTACTTACAATAGCCAAGTACAGAAGCAACCCAAGTGTTGGAGATAGATAGATAGATAGATAGATAGATAGATAGATAGATAGATAGATAGATAGATAAATACATGTGAATATTACATACATGTATGTATGAATACTCCTCAGCCATAAAAAAAGAATGAGACTGGAGTGCCTGGGTGGCTCAGTCGTTAAGTGTCTGCCTTCGGCTCAGGGCATGATCCTGGGGTCCTAGGATCGAGCTCCATGTGGGGCTCCCCACTCAGTGGGAAGTTCTCCCTCTCCCACTCCCTCTGCTTGTGTTCCCTCCCTCCCTCTCTCTCTCTGTCAAATAAATAAATAAATAAATCTTAAAAAAGAAAAAAGAATGAGATCTTGCCATTTGCAACAACACGGCCGGACTATGGACTCGACAGTATAATGCTAACTGAAATGTCTGACACAGATAGACAAATACCGTACAGTTTCACTCATACGTGGAATTTAAGGAACAAAACAAATGAATAAAAAAGGAGACCAAAAAAAAAAGACTCTTTTTAAAAAATTATTTATTTCAGTAATCTCTACACCCAATGTGGGGCTCTAATTCATGACCATGAGCTCAAGAGTCCCATGGTCTTCTGACTGAGCTAGCCAGGTACCCCAGAAAAAGACTCTTAGATACAGAGAACAAGTTGGTGGTTCCTAGAGGGGAGGTGGGGGTGAAAATAAAAGAAAGAAACCTGACTCTATCTGTACCCTGAGGGAGTCATCGGTCATACCTGTAGAGAGGGCCACCCCTGGGTCTGTCCCCAGAAAAGGACACAGAACTTGGAGAGAAGGCACTCCACGTAGCTGTTTCTTTTCTTTCTTTCTTCCTCCCTTCCTTCCTCCTTTCTTTTTTTTTTTCACGTAGCTGTTTCTGATGGGCTGCCTGCCATATAGTCTGCTGTCTCCCAGAACTTCTCCAGCTCCACTTACAGCCTGGCTCCTGGCCCTTGTGATCAGGACAGTGTCAGCGCGGGGAGCAAAGGACAGCTCCAGAAGAAAAAAATCAGCTCCAGAAGCTGTTACTGGGTCTCCAACCGATGCAGTCATTTTCAAGGTAATGAAATTGCAGTTAATGCAACCTCCTGGCTAGTTCCCCTCCAACTGGGACTTGGTTTTTCTGTGGCTTCTTGTCACTTTCCTGGCAGGAAAGTCTACTTCTCTATAATCAGATTGCAGAGGTCACAGGGGCTCTTCTGAAACAGGAAGCCAGTTTTTTTCAGTCTTCATTCTCTTTGTTGCCCATTTTAGCAGATTAAGCACTTAGGGCCGGGATTCTAAAAATATTTATTCTTTGGGCCAAAGGAGTATCTTAATAAAGCTAAGTTCTTTGTATAAATCTTCTTCAAACCCTGACTAATTAATTCCTGAAGCAGGAGCACGTGGCTCTTGATTACTGGCAGCCCCTCTTTGCCCATGAGACCAGAACGGAGAGAGCCAATACCAGCACAGGCGCCCCAAGTGGCGACCGGGGACTGAACCAGCCCACAGATGTGTTTTGTTGGGGGCCTTTCACACGAAAATCCAGATTTCTTACTCCTTTGGAACAAATGGGCTGTGTGGCAACGGCGGGGGTGGATTCTCAGAGCAGCTGCTACCTTCCCAAGGTCATGGCGCGTGTCCTGTTCTGCCAAAGTCACCAGTGCTCCTATTGTCGCATCCGGGCCCACTGCACCCATTCGTATTCCCTGCTTGGCCCCAATTTGAATTAGCTCCTCCTTTCTCCAGAAGCTTCTCTTACACCCCGGGGCAGACAGACGATCCTGTGAGACAAGAGGCACATCCATTTCCTTTCCCTCCCGGTGCCGTCATGGGTTCCCAATAAACACTGACCGAAAGAAAAAAGGGAGAAGTGGGTACGTACCTTGTGCGTGCCAGGCGTGGTGCTGGGTACCAAGCAGCCGCAGCAGCGTAGTAGCAAGACAGAGAGGGAGCGAGAGGGATTCAGGGGGCGCGGGCGCACGCACGTATGCGTGTGCGTATGCGAGAGTGTGTGCGTGTGCGTGCGCGCGGCCGTGTACGCATGTGTATCTTGCCTTTTAAACCAACAAGATCAAACCATCAGAAGGCCAGCTCCGCCTGTCCCTGACAAAAGCCCCAGGAGGGCCACAGACTGGCCGCTCTCGAGAAACGGCCCCTTTCAGGCACAACCACAGTCTTCTGTCCGTGGCATGTCCAGTCCTATATAATAACCAAAACTTGGAATTTTACTTAGCTTACATTTTCTTCCATCTCCCTGGCTGCCTGAGAAGGGGGGTGGGTGGCTTTTTCGCCCTCCCCACCCACTCTTCCCACCAGCAGGCTGAGGAGGTCCCTGGCCACAGGGAGAAAGGGCAAAATCCGAGGTGGTGCCCTCATTGGCAAACATCGGGTTCCTCGGATGGCAGGTTCCTAAAGGTGACTGTCGGGCTCCTCTGTGTCACTCAGCGATCCCCCCAAACTGGGGGCTTCCCTATAGTTCCCAGGAGTCTGTCACAGTGTAGGCCTGAAACCTGGCTCACTTCCTACTTCCTTGCAGCCCCCTACCACTTCTTCCGCATTGGGTAGGATTTCAGATTTTGCCTCAGTGACTGCCCTGGAGACTTTCCTTGGTCCAGAAGAAACACTGACCCTCCTTGCTTGGCCCAGGCCACCTCTGCTCTCTCAAGACTGGCTTCACAGAGGCTCCCAACTGTGGGGAGCCCACCTCAAGCTCTCAAGCAACCACCGAAGCCCAGTCTCTCTGAGCTTAAGGTGAAGGAGGTGACACCCCCCATATGAGCTCACCTTCCCCTGCTCTAGGCTTAGAGGACTGCTTTCTCCCAAGAAACCTTCCAGGGGAACACCAAAGGTCTTGAAACCTATATTCTGTATTTGAAGATCTCTTAAACTCACTTTAGGATATCTGTTCAACAAAAATTGTTAAAAACAAAGCAGAAAGAGCCCCATTTAGCATTCTAGTAAATAATAGGTGCCCTTAGAGGGATACAGAGAAACAGTCCTATGGGAGTTTAAAGGAGTAGACAAGTTCTTCCATATAGGGAAGAACCACAGCAGACTGCCTGGAGGAGATGGCCTTTGAACTGGGCTTTGGATATGTGGAGGTCAGGAATGAAGGTATCTTAGGCAAAGAAAGCAGCATAGAGAAGGCACTGGGGCAGGGACTGTGCCATATCAATGGTGTCTTAGGAACATTTCCATTGCCAGCAACAGATACTGAGTGACTTCAGAAAAGGGGGCTCCAATGGAAAGGGTTCCTATGAATACTCTGGAACACTCATTCTCGGAGTATGGCCCCTGAATGCAGAATCTGCATTACCTGGGGACTCATTAGGAATGCCAAATCTCAGAACCTCTGAATCAGAAAAGAATCTCCAAGGGTGGGTTAGCATTCTTTGATTTAACAAGCCCTCTAACTGATTCTCATCTACAGGGAAGTTTGAGAACTTCTGCGATGGAGTATTTCTGGAAGGATACACAAAGAACTGATAGGAGAAGTTCCTTCTAGGGAACTAGATTGATGCTTACCAGGGGCTGGGTGGGTGGAAATGGGGAGCAGTTGCTAACGGGTATGAGGTTTCTTGTGGGGGTGGTGAAAATATTTTGGAATTAGATAGTGATGATGACTGTACAACATTTTGAATACACTAAAACCCCCTGAGTTGTACACTTTATTTTTTTTTTTTTTAAGAATTTGTTTATTTGAAAGAGAGAGACAGAGAGAGAGCACAATCAGGGGAGGGGCAGAGGGAGAGGGAGAAGCAGGCTCCCTGCTGAGCAGGGCTCAATCCCAGGACCCCGGGATCATGACCTGAGCTGAAGGCAGATGCTTAACCGACTGAGCCACCCAGGCACCCCATGAATTGTACACTTTAAAGTGGTAATTTCATATTATAAGAATTATACCACAATAACAAATCATTTAAAAAAAAGAACCGATTTACTTCTCCTACAGGATCATAAAAATGTAACTGATTGCCCATCAAATGAAAAACACTGATGTAGGGGTGCCTGGGTCACTCAGTGGGTTAAAGCCTCTGCCTTCAGCTCAGGTCATGATCTCATGGTCCTGGGATCGAGCCCCACATCGGGCTCTCTGCTCGGTGGGGAGCCTGCTTCCCCCTCTCTCTCTGCCTGCCTCTCTGCCTACTTGTGATCTCTGTCTGTCAAATAAATAAATAATAAAATCTTTAAAAAAAAAAAAAAAGAAAAGAAAAACACTGATGTAAATAGACCCTTCTGGCAGGGGTGGTACAATAGCTGAGCTTTTAAAATTCACATGCTGTGTGATCTACAAGGACCTCATGAAAGTGTGTTTGTTTCCATCTCTTTACCTCCAGCCACTTGCCATATTTTGATAATGTTCTAAATTACAGGACCCAGAACTGGTCTTTAATTACAGAGTGCTTTAATAGGGCTTGCTGGCAAATACCATAGAATTAAAGGAGCCACTAATGAAATACAGCATCGTTTTATCTGTTCTCTCGTGGCAGCTTTTAAAATGCAATTAGTACCATGCAAGATATTTATTTAGGATTTTATCTCATGTGTCATTCCATCTCCCAATGAGTGTTGTACTTCTAGCTGCTTTTTACTCCTTCAGATATACGTATTTTCTCATTTTCAAGACACTCTTTTCTTCCCTCTTAGACTCCAGGGAGCCAGAATGTTAGTGGTGTGCAGGGGGACTGATTAAAGGAAGCAAACATCTTGAAGATGTTCACCCATCCCACTCCCTGCTCCTCCCTGGCATGGAGGGAAGGAGGAATGGACACAAGGAGTCAAGCTAAATCCTTGCTGGGTCCCCAGCCATTCCCTACAGCCTCTGGGTGAGGCATGACACGTCCTGCATAGCCCCCGGTCCCAGCTCTGGGCACATGTCCTGTGCTGAGCACTCCCTACTCTCAGAGGGGACCAGGCACTTCCCTGGATCTCTGGTTTCACCTCCAACACCCCCTCAAGTGTCACGTCCTCTGTGAAGCCCTCTCAACCCGCCTTCCCAACCCCAAAGAGACTCTTTGTCTTGGGATCCCTTTGTGCATATACAGCAATACCTGCCTTTGTCTACTGCTTGGCCATGAGCAGTGTGCGAGTGTCCTCCCCTCTGTGGTGAGCCCTCAGGGCAGAGAGATGACATCATCTTCATATGTCCCAGCACCACACACAGCACGCTGCACCTAGGAAATGCTCAACTATTTGCTAATGACATCACTTCCAGTCTCTCCTATGCAAAAGAGCCATCAATGAATCAGTGTCTCTTAAGCCTGGGGTCCTCCCAAAGACTCTGTGGATTTCTCTGGCTTGTGGCTTGTGGCTAGCCTTCCTCAGAACAAGCAGGGACTCTGATCAGTTTCACTAGGTGCCCCGTGGTGAGGGCTGCGGGGGGGGGGGGAGGGAGAACAAGACATCGTGGTCATAGCAGAATCCACTTCCCCAGGGCTGTCTGGGTGAGGGGCTCTTCTATGGAAACCAATGGAGAACTGAGTTCTATATCAGCCATGACTTGGCAGGACAAATGAAATCACTCTTAGAAGTGGTAGCCCATGGGAAAATTAACAACTCAGGAAACAACAGGGGTTAGTGATGATGCAGAGAAAGGGGAACCTCTTTACACTGTTGGTGGGAATGCAAACTGGTGCAGCCAATCTAGAAAACAGTACAGAGCTTCCTCAAAAAGTTAAAAATAGACCTACCCTATGACCCAGCAATTTCACGACTAGGTATTTATCCAAAGGATACAAACATAGTGATTCGAAGGGGCACCTGCACCCCAATGTTTATAGTACCAATGTCCACAATAGCCAAACTATGGAAAGAGCCCAGATATCTGTCCATGAACAGATAAATGGATAAAGAAGATGTGGTACACACACACACACACACTGGAATATTACTCAGCCATCCAAAAGCATGAAATATTGGGGCTTCTTCGTGGCTCATTCAGTTAAGCATCTGTCTTCAGCTCAAGTCATGATCCCAAGGTCCTGGGAAAAAGCCCTGCTTTGGACTCCCTGCTCAGCAGGGAGTCTGCTTTTCTCTCTCCAACTGCCGTTCCCTCCACTCATGCTCCCTCTCTCTCTTGTTCTCTCTCTCACACAAATGAATAAATAAAATCTTAAAAAAAAAAGAATGAAACCTTGCCATTTGCAATGACACGGATGGAACTAGAGGGTATCACACTAATCGAAATAAGTCAGTCAGAGAAAGACAAGATGAGAATTAAAAGGGAGGCAAACTATAAGAGACCCTGAACTCTAGGAAACAAACTGAGGGTCTCTGGAGGGGAAGTGTGTGGGGGATGGGGTAAGTGGGTGATGGCAGTAAGGAGGACACTTGATGTAATGAACACTGGGTGTTACATGCAATTGATGAATCACTAAATTCTACTCTGAAACTAATAAAAAAAAAAAACCACATATAATGGAACCGTACCGTAAAAGAAGAAGAAGAAGGAAGAGGAGGAGGGGCAGGAGGAGAAGGAGGCGCTGTCCATGGGGCAGAAAAGTCTATGAGAAACAAAACCTCTTCCCTGCTACCAATTTAGTAGAAATGGGATGAAAGGTGGGTCTTTTAGATAGCCATTGACTTGGGAATTTAGTGTCTGTGTGTTTGGGGGGCTATCAGTGTATCTATCTTATAGATCTCAAAGGAAAGGGAGCCCCGATCTAACATTTGGGGTTCTAATGTTAAACAGTAAGCAGCCTCCCAAAGTGGCTCTGCTAAGGGGGTTGGGGCTGGGATGTGGATCCAGACTGCTTAGTCAGAAGCCATCAAGGTGTTAACTGACTTAGGAAAGGGGGCCTGGGCCAGGAATTAAAATCCAGCTTCCTAGAGAGCTCTGCATTGGAGGTGGGGGCTCAGGCCCCAGAAAACAGTACTGTATTACCTGCTCTTTCTCATCTGAATCTTCCGGGTGCATATATTCCTTGGAAACTGCATGGGGACAAACTGCTTGGGTTCAAATCTCATTTCCTAGCTGATTATATGACCTGAGAGAAGTTACTAAATCTCTCTATAGAGAGATTTCCTCATCTGTAAAGTGGCAATGAGGCCATTGTGCTCATGAGTTTACACAGGTAAAGCACACTCGGTTCATGGCTAGCGCTAAGCTAATGTTGGCTCTTGCTTCTTCTGCGGAAGTCCAGTTTCTCCAACAACCTGACACTATCAGTGTTGTATCTTTTTTCAACAACAATTCTGCCATGGTGGGTCACACCCTTATCCAGCCAGCTGAGCAAGTCACAAACCGAGAGGTCACACCTGACACTGCCATCCTCTCCCCGAAACCATCACCAAGTCTTGTCAACCTACTACCTTACTGACTTCTGCCAAAGTTACCCAACTTCCTTGAAATCTTCCAGATCTCAGATGCCTGGGTGGCTGTCGGTTGGCAACTGCCTTTGGCTCAGGTCATGATCCTGGAATCCCAGGATCGAGTCTCACATCAGGCTTCCTAATCAGCCGGGATCTGCTTCTCCCTCTGACTCTCCCCGCTCTCATGCACGCTCTCTCTCTCTCTCAAAATAAATAAAGTCTTTAAAAAAAATCTTCCAGATCTCTTCTCTCCTCTATAACCTCTCACCAGCACTTGACTAGCACAGTAAGGCCCCTAACTGTAACCACCCCAGCTCCCTACTAACCCGTTTCCACCCTGCTGCCAAAGAGATGCTTTGACGTGCAGATCTGACTGAGCCCTCTCCCTGGATTCTCTGTGCTGAAACCTCAAAAGGATATTCCACTCTTCTTGGGTTAAAACCCAAATCCTAACACTTTGCAGACTGCATCTGTTAGAATGTTTTTGGTCCCAAGGTCAGAAAGCCCTCCCCAAATTGGCTTGAAATACAAGGTGATTTATTACCTTCTTCAGAGGTTCAGGCTTCAGGCATTGCGTGATCAGGGTGCTAGCACCATATTCTGCTATTCTCTCAGGTCTGCCTTCCTTCTTAGATGTCAGCTGCATCCACAGTCCAGCTTCCTTTTGATCGGCCTCAAGTGGGACTTTAAGTGTTTTTGTTTGGAAAAACAAACCAAACCAAAACAAAACCATACCCAGACATGAAATAAAACTCATTCCCTTCAGCCTGAGCCAAATGAGCCAAATGTGCCCATTCCCAACCAAAAAATTCCTAGTGATATGCTGCGCACTGAGTCTTTGTGTTCTCTGCCCCTAGTGGGAAATGAGTCCTTTACTAAAAACCACATTGAAACCATGCTAAAAGATACCATTGGTTTTATTTTAATAATGCTCAACTCTGAAAGATATGAGAACTAACCATCAACCTTAAGGCTGCCCATTGTCCTTGATGATGGATCAGGGACTAGAGGTGCCCATGGGAATGGGCAGTAAGAGCAGGGTGCTGGAAGATGGATGAGGGAGGAAGGCAGGAGAGAAGGGGCTTGGCTGGCTTTCTCAAAGATGGATTTTGGATAGTGGAATGGAAAAGGTAAGAATATGCTGCTGTATAGTGTCTTCTGTGTCCTGAGATTGCATTCTCAATCTCCTCCTTCTTCTATTTCTGAAAATGGACTTTGCACCAAAGGAACTGAAAGCAGGGACTCAACAACTATTTGTACGTCCATGTTCATAGTAGCATTATTCACGATAGCCAAAAGGTGGCAACAACTCAAATGTCCACTGACAGATGAATGGCTAAACAAAGCGTAGTCTATACACACAATGGAATATTATTCAGCCTTGAAAAGGGATGACATTCTGATGCATAGTTCCACAGGGATGAGTCTTAAAGATATTCTAAGTGAAATAAGCCAGACACAAAAGAACAAATACCGAATGATTCCATTTATATAAGCCTTCTAGAATAGCCAGTTCGTACAGATGGGACATAGAATATAGTTGACAGGGGCTGGGGGTGGGGTACAGAATGGAGACTTGTGTGCAGACTTTCAGTATATGGGATGATAAAGAAGTTCCAAAGATGGATGGTGGGGTTAGTTGTACAGCAATGTGAATGTACTTCATGCCACTGGATTGTACAGTGAAAAAATGGTCAAAATGGTAAGTTTTATGTTATACATATTTTACCACAATAAAAAATAAGTACTCAGTTCATCTTCCAGGCATTGAGGGCCCAACAGAGGGGTGACAGGAAATGCTCAAATAATGATGGTTGATTGATTGGTCTGTCTGGATGAAAGACATTTTTAGTGATATACTTGATATACTTTCATTTTGACCCTGTTGCGGAAGAAAAATTTTTCTCTATCTTTCAAGTTTTTTGTTTTTGTTTTTGTTTTTCTGGCTGGATTATGAATTAACTTGACATGAGATAGATTAGCAGGAGAAAGTCAAATTTAAGTACATACTAAGGGGCTCCATAGGAATATGAAGCCTGCAAGCAGTCAGGCAATTGAGGATTACAGGGCACCCGGAGCTAAGGAGAAGCAGGTAGGGGTCTGGGACTACAAAGGGAAGGAAGACCATTCAGCCACCCGTAGTCCAAATTATGCTGTGGTTACCTATGCAGACAGCTCCCTTCCTGGAGGAGGTCCTCTATCTAAATTGTTGTAGGCCATGAGAGGAAGGTCAAAGGTTCTTCCTGAGCCTTCTGTTTCTCAAAAATAATCAGCCTACAATAATCCACAAGCCAAAGGGACACATTTCGGGGTGGTGAATTTTGTTCCCTACCGTCCCATGACGAAGCTAACTGTGACAATGAGGAGACTCGGGCCTGCCATGGACAAAGCCATGAGGCAGCCATCTGTGAGAGCCTGCCTGTCCCCGTCCTACAAGTCCCCCAATCCTGCAGGCACTGTGTGAGGTGAGGGGTGCCTACTTCTATTCTCCGCAGGGTGGACCCACACAGGGAGGAGAGGTGGAGAGGGGAACCTCCTTCTGTCAGGCAGGAAAAGAGTGTGAGGAAACAGAGCTCTCCTGCTCTTTGAATGGAAAATGTCTCTTTGCCACCTCATTTTAGAGAGCTGTCCCCTTCCCACCTCACACTGCCAGAGGGATGACGGATCAGCTGTCACCCGTTGGGTCTGACTCATTAGTTTATCATCTCTCCCCACCCCTCTCCTGAACCCCCTCCCTCCAAACCCACCCACCCCGAAAATGCCTCAGCACAGTGGACTATTTTAAGAACTGAATTCCCCGTCGGCATGGCAACTTCCTGGCTGTACCTCTCAGCATAGCTGCCTGGATGGAAGAAAAGCCACCTTTCACCAGGGCTCCAGCCAGCCTGCAGCAGAGATGCTTCGTGGACCAGACGTGGCCAGAGGCTGGACATCGAGTGTAGGTCACAGATCCTTCTTTGAGCGTTTGCCTGTTTTACAGCCTGTTAACAATGCAAAAGCCATTCTTAGCTGACCAGCCAGAAACAGGCACCCCACCAGAAGAGGCCCAAGGACCTTAGCTTACCCAGCACTTCTTTAGGAACAGGAGGTGCTCACACTTTCTGGGTTTCTCATTGTGGAAGTTTGAAAGATTTGGAAGGGTACAAGGGCCACATGAGTAAAAGATGGGAAGGGAGTTGTGGAAGAAGGACAATGTGATTCATTCATTTTTAAAAAATTTCTCCTAAATATCTATGTTTTGTTATACTTTAAAGGTTTGTTTATAGTCTTCTTGTGCTTCAAAATGAAAGTCTTAAGACTCTGACATCTTTACTGTATTCCATATAAGGACTGAGGCTTACAATCTCTTAGTTCCTTTTGTAGAAAATGGTATTTATTTTGTAACCTTTCATCATTCTTCACAAAGACCAGATTTTCTTCAGATATGTTGAAGAGGGTTTTGAGTGTTCTTTTCTTTTTTGCCTAAATTGGAAATTTTTTAGGAAAAAAATTTTTTTAAACTCACTTCAGGGGCACCTGGCTGGCTCAGGTGGTCGAGCATGCAACTCTTGATTTCAGGGTTGTGAGTTCAAGCCCCACGATGGGCATAGACATTACTTTAAAAAAATTTTAATTTACTTTAAGATTTTGTGTTCGTTATGGGAAAAATTTTTTTTTAAGATTTTATTTATTTATTTGGGAGACAGAGAAAGCGAGAGAGAACATGAGAGGAGAGAAGGTTAGAGGAAGAAGCAGACTCCCAGTGGAGCTGGGAGCCCGATGTGGGACTCGATCCCGGAACTCAAGGATCATGACCTGAGCCGAAGGCAGTTGCTCAACCAACTGAGCCATCCAGGCGTCCCGTTATAGGAAAATTTAAACATATTCAAAAAGAATAATAAAATGAACTCCCATGCTTCCACGTACCTGACATTACTGGTTCATTTTTAAAGGGTATTTCCATGTAAATTAAAGAAACGGTTTGTACTTTCTTAAAATATGGATTAAAAAGGGAAAATGATTTGCAAATAGAGTTGAATAGAATCCAGTTCTAGGCCCCGCCTGAAAGTGATTGGTGAGGGGAAGGGTAGGAGGAACATCTGTAGGAAAGAAAAGGGGATCACTCTTTGATGGTTACCATGGAAACCACTAGGTTAAGAAGGTTGAGTTTGTTGATGGGGCAGGGAGGTTCCTGCTAATGGACTCTGGGTCAGAGCTGTAGCAGAAATCCTTAGACTGGTCCCTGAGGATATCGTGCTGTCTCTGAAACTCCCTTCCACTCTCCAATACTGTTCAGGTATTCTCACTTTGAGGATACTTTCATTCTGAATTTCTAGGGTTTGATTAGAAAAGAGACACTTTGGCGTTCCCTTCCTCGATTTTAGGGCTTGCTTTTTGTATTGAGGAAGCCAGAATCAAAGTTGCATACTTAACTTTGAGGAGTTCTGAGATTTGATAGCAAACCACCTGGAGTTCTGTTCACAGCAATAGCGCGGGGGTGGGGTTCGGGGTGGGGTTCGGGGTGGGGCGGAGACGCCACCTCCCTGGAAGAAAGCCCGGAAGAACGGAAGGACGGAAGGATGGGTGGAGGTCTTAGGGTATTGACCCCCACCCCAGAATGCGGGAAATACACTCCTAGAGCAGGGAATCCTGCCTTAGCCTAGAGAGTCAGAGGCTGGATTCACTTTCCCCCTTCGGAAGGAACTTGACCCCAACGTAGAATATCCATCATTCGCCAATGTCCAGGGCTGCTTTAGCCATCAGATTATTTACTATAGGGCATGCCAGTAGGAAGTGGAACTTTGGCATCGTGCTCCCTGGACTTGGGTCCAAGCCGCAGCACATACTATTTCTACCGTGACCCACTCTGTCACTTATTAATGGACTTGGTTGGGGAAACGAATACACAAGATAAGCGGCAGGCGCAGAGGCAGAAGCAGGCTGGAATGACTCATCTAGGGGTAAACATGAGCACAGGGACAGAAGTACAGAAGGCCGCCGAAAAACGAGACAGATCCTCACAGGGACGGGTTTCCAGAACTGGGATCCCGAGACTCCACAGAGGGCTTAGAACTGGTTATGCTTTGGGCAGCTCCAGAGGGAAAAGGCTGCGCAGACCAGGCGCGGCCGCCAGGGGGCGCGCGGGCCCGGGAACTTGGAAGTCCAGGGCGCTGGATGGGAAAGGGGTGGCGCGGGGCGGGGGAGGGCGCCGGCAGGGCGGGCTCAATACCCGCTCCCCCCGCAGAGTCTCAGCTAGCGAACGAACCGCAACCACAGGTACCTCCTGGAGCTGCTTTACCTGTCCGTATGTACCCACGAAATCAGAAGCTCCTTGAGGGTAGTGACTGTGTTTCGTCCCTTACTTCCTCAACTGCACGAGTCCCTTGTCCCCATCCTAGGTTTGCTGAGCAGAGTCCAAGGATGCATTCTCACTCTGGAAGGCGGGCAGGGTGGACCACGAGGAGGGATGGGAAGGGCTGTGGGGAAGCTTTGAGGCAGCTGTTCTGGAAAGGGGTGAGAGATGTTAGCTTGTCAGCAGGGTGGGGCTCAATCACTGGCGGGGAGAGGGAGCTTAACGCTGGAAAACTTTGAGAGTGGAGCCTATGAAACAATCTACAATTTGGGGAAGAAATAAGGCCGTGGTTCTCACACTTCTTGATCTCTGGACTCCTTTATACTCGTAAATATTATTGAAGACTTCAAAGAGCCTTTTATTTATGTGGGGTCTACCTCCCCAAATTTACCATATTAGAAATCAAAACGGAACATTTAAAAACACTTATTTACTTAAAATTACAATATTAAACCTACCACATTAACATAATTTCAAAGATAACTGTATTTTACAAAACAAAACGTTAGTGAGAAGTGTGGCACCATTTTACATTCCTGCAAATTTTTTAAATGTTTAGCTTAATAAAAGACAGATGGAGTCTCATATCTGCTTTTGGACTCACTCTGTTGTGATATCAGAGTTTTCCCAAAGCTCATAGCTTCATACGGTCAGGAGAAGATGAGAGCGGAAAGGCAGATAACATTTTATTATGAAATGTTGGACCCCCTGCCCATTTTGATGTTAAATAGAGTATTATTAGCTGCATACAGTGTTATTTTTGGATCAGAATGGAAAGACTTTTTGTAAAACAAAGGTTGCCTTTGGTGAGGGCTGAGGGCCAGGCTGCCTTGAAATTCACCCACTGGCAAAGATGTGGCCTCCATGGCCACTGGTACCAGAAAGCAAATGTCCACTCACATTCTGTGGGCGTTAGAACTCTATCACAGCCGACTTTCTGCTGCCTGCTGTTCTGAGTGGAGCTGGCAGAATGGTGACCAGACTCCCTCTCTTGAGGCCAAAAGCATTTTGTGGCTTCTTATCAATTCAAAAAGATTTCAGAACAATGCCCCACTCACTTCGCACCTGTTAGAATCGCTGTCATAACAAAGATAAGAGATATTGAATCACTATCTTGTACACCTGAAACTAATATTACACTGAATATTAACTAACTGGAATCTAAATAAAAACTTAACAAAAAAAAAGATAAGAGATAATAAGTGTTGGTAGAATATGTGAAGAGAAAGGAACACTTGTGCCCTGTTGGTGGGATATAAATTGGTGCAGCCACTGTGGAAAACAGTATGGAGTTTCCTCAAAAAATTAGAAGTAGAACCACCATGTGATCTAGCAATCCCACCTCTGGGGATATATCCAAAGGAAATGAAAGCAAGACCTTAAAAAAAAATGTACCTTACCATGTTCATTGCAGCATTATTCACAATAGCCAAAGTATGGAAACAACCTAAATATTTGACAACAAATAAATGGGTATACATATACAATGGAATATTACTCAGTTATAAGAAAAGGAAATCCTGCCCTTTGCAACCTGGATGGATGGACCTTGAGGGCATGAGGCTAAGTGAAACAAGTCAGACAGAGAAAGACGAATACTGTATGATATCACATATATGTGAGATCTAAAAAAGCCAAATGCAGAGAAACAGTAGAATGGTGGTAACCAGGAGCTGGGGGAGTGGGGGTAGGGGATGTTGGTCAAAGGGAAAAAACCTTCAATGGTAAGATGAGTAAGTTCTGGGGATCTAACTAACAGCATAGTGATTATAGTTAATAATACTGTATTGTATACTTGAAAGTTGCTAAGAGAGTAGATCTTAAATGTTCTCACCACAAAAAAGAAATGATAATTATGAGACGCAATGGAGGTGTTAGCTAATGCCACGGTGGTAGAATTACATGCATCAGTGTATAAAACCAACGCATCACACACCCTAATGTTATGTGTCAGTTACATGCTAGTAAAGCTGAGGCAAGAAATAGCACAATGGCCCCAGCCTCTTCGTGGCCCCAGGCTGGCTCCCGGATTCCGTGCAGAATGCCCCAGTTCGAATGAAGAGGCAATGTGGGGAGACTTGCAGAGTCAAGTTACAGACGGGGAAAGTTTCTTTCCAGTTAATTCCCTCCGAGGACAACTAACGTGAATGATTATCCTAATTGTCTGTAGAATGGCCTATGATACAGATTCCTGGTCTCACAGCAGATCAACCAGGGATAGAAGCTAGATTTTATTTATTTATTTATTTGTTTGTTTGTTTGTTTGTTTATTTATTTATTTATTTAAAGATTTTATTTATTTGACAGAGGGAGAGATCACAAGTAGGCAGAGAGGCAGGCAGAGAGAGAGGTGGGGAAGCAGGCTCCCTGATGAGCAGAGAGCCCGATGCGGGGCTCAATTCCAGGACCCTGAGATCATGGCCTGAGCTGAAGGCAGAGGCTTAACCCAATGAGCCATCCAGGTGCCCCTAGAAGCTAGATTTTAAAGCTTGGGGCCCATTCTCAACCCTCCTCTAGACCTGTCTACTAACTCTAAAGACCCTCTAAAGATCCTTAGGTACCTGGCACTCACTTGGGGCACATGTTTAAAATTTTGAATTCCCCAGGCCTAATCCCTGGAAAGCCTGGTACCCAAGCCTTGGTAGATCTGGGCTGGGCCCCAGAGCACCTTGGGAACCAGCAGCCCAGGACATTCTGGTGTAAATGACCCACGGCCACCCTTTGCCTCCAGGTTGTCCCAGCCCGTGTGTTACAGTCTGTGTGTCACAGAGAGGTTTCAGAGCCCGCCTCAGATCACCTTCGGCCTTCCTTCCTGATCCATTGAACAATCACACCCTGTCCTGGGGGGGTTCTAAATTTAAATTCCAGGGTTTACAAGTCTCATTTGATAACGGCGACCACCTTCCTCCCCAGTCCCAGAACTACACCTTCCACGTAGTTCCCCAACTTCTCAAACTCCACCCAGGCTGCTACCAGAGTTCTGCCTGCACCTACGTACCCCCCTCCCCGCATGTACACCTACCTCCCTACTTCTCATGTAGGCGTGGGTCAATGTGTTTGCAGGTGGACACACATCTGTCTTTCAGAGGAGCTCAGCTAAAAGTGCAGCAGACAAAAACAAAACAAAACAAAACAAAACAAAACAAAACAAAACAAAACCACTCAGTTTTCTTCATATCAGGAGCCCTGCATCTACTTCTCCCCCCACTCCCCATAGAGGATACTTAAATCCCATCATCTTGGAAGAAGCTGCTCCTCCCCCTCCCCAGCAAAACCCTCCTCCCCCGCATGCCTTCACCCCGCCCCCCCCTGCAACTGAATGGCTGCCTATCAGCTGGCTCACTTCCTAGCAGGACCCCTGGACCCCAGCTCCCTAAGGATAGTCCATGGGTCCCCGGAATCTGCTCTGCAGCCAGCTGTCCTCAGCCCCTGCTTTGCTTCTGGATTCACATTTACTTTGCGTGGCTCACATTTATGAATATTAACTCATTTCATGAATTGCGTCAAGCATCAAGTCGTGATAGGTGGATTTTTTTTCTCAGTTGTGTCTAAACACGCACCAACAGTCATGAACTTGTTTTGTGGTGTCCCTAGCAATCCCTGCTCAGCATCATTCATTTTCTGCTGTCGTCTGAACTCTATGGGAACCATCCACAAAATCTGTCTCTTCACTGTCAGCTTTGAAGACTCGGATTCTGGGAGAGACACGGCAAAAATGATGAATGCACACAAAGCATGGCCATCTCCCAATTCCGGATACTCCTGGGCTGGTTACAGCTGAATTTCTGGGAGGGGTGGGCCTGCGCTTCCCCGGGGACTGTGACAAGCGGCCAGGTTGAGGAGCACCGCCCTACGCCCACCTTACTCTTAGAAACATCCTCCCTTCTGCACTAATGGGTTCATCACCAGCTGGACCCCAAGGCCTGACCTTTACTGCTCACCTGTTTGTATCCACTGACCTTTGTCCCACATTTTCCCCTAAGCTCCTCTTTCCATCTTTATCTCATCACTCAGGCAAAAGACCCAAAAGGCCTAGCATCCCATGATGGAAACCATGGAAACAAAAAATGCCCTTCAAGCATCAACACCTGCCCAGATGGAGAATCTGACCTGGCCCATACCACCCAGACCAGCTTGAACCTAACTCCCCGCGCACATCTGTGCAGATGGACCTTGGAGGGACCCATAGTATGACTGACAGTTACCTTAACCTCATTATAATGCTAAAATCTTCACCCAAGGAGGAGTACAAGCACATTTACATAACCCACAGTACAGGTACAGGCCTGTTTCCTTAAGGCTCGGGCACCATCATGTGCCCCCCTCTATGGTAATAACAAGGCTCCCCTTTCCAAATATTCATCTCGATCTTAAATAAAAGGAACCCATTCACTCTTGCTCGGGGAGTCAAGGCTCTGGAAATTATTCCTTGTGATCTCCTTATTTGCTGCAAATAGAGTCTCCTTTGTGCGACAACTCCACCTGGTGTAATTTCTGTCTGTGACTCACCAAGGAGCGAACTCACGTTAGTTCAGTTACAGGGTGACTTGGTTTGGAAGTCATCCAAAAGAAGTTGGTTTCATCCACGGGGAAAAAACCTATCAGAATGAAGTCCTTGAGGGAGTTCAGGACATATCACCCCAAATAGGCTGCTTGGGTATATTGATTCTTTTGAGCTGAAGGCACTTGAAAAACAGCAGATGCAAGGAGAGGTTCTCCCTGAACTGCCCGAATCTGCCTGAAGACAGAGGCTCCAAGAGGAACTCGATCGTCCTAAATCCCCAACCTGGGGGTTTCATCCACCAGGGAAGACTGACTCCTATCCCAGGAGAGGAGACCACACGTCCACACCACCCCCACAAACGTCGTCAGGCCCTCGTACCTCCTGCCTGTTCTTCTGAGGGCCCGCTCACCTTTCCCCAAATCATTGACTCTCCCCTAAGTGACCTGCATCTCCCTCCCCTTCTCTATTAAGATGGTATATAAGAAATCTCACCTTTTTTTTCAGGTGTTCACTTGTTTTTCTTTGTGATGCCTTTGTCTGTATAATAGTCAAAATTAATACATGTGTCTAACTTTTCTCCTGTTCATTGCCTGCTGCCAGTTTATTTCATAGACTTGGCTATTGAATCTAGGGGGGCAGAGAGACGGTCTTTCCTCTCCTACATCCTCGTTCATTCTTTCTTTCTTTCATCAGATATAGAGCACCTACCTTGCCAGGTCGTGTGCCAAGTGGATACTAGGTTGAAAATGAAATAAAGATCAGGCCCTTAGGAGGTATCATGGAGGGACCAGACATTAAACTGGCCCTGGTAGGAAGAACTCGGCTGGTTTCTCGGCATCCTGGCCCATCCTGGTGGACTGAGGAAAGGAGGGCTCTGTGAGTGACAAAGGATATTTTTGGAGAAAAGTATTCATGCATAGCCATTTCTCAGCACCTCCGGGAAGGGCAATTTTAGGGAAAACACAGGTTCTGTGTCCTGTGGGTGTCAACATTTTTAAAGCACAGGCTCTTAATTTCTTCATATTATTCTTTATATGCTCTGTGGAAGGAACTGCTATGACAGATCTTCCCTGATGTAAGATGGGATTAAGTCCCAATAAACCCATTATAAGTTGAAAATATCATAAGTCAAAAACGCACATAATACATCTAACCTATCTGACTTCACGGCTGAGCCCAGCCTGCCTTAAATGTGCTCAGAACACTTACATGAGCCTACGGTTGGGCAAAATCATCTCACACAAAGCTAACTTTATAATAAACTGTTGAATATCTCAGGCAATGTATTGAATACTGTACCAAAAGTGAAAAACTGCACATTTGGATGGATGCCGAATGGTGGTAAGTGTGTCGGCTGTTGACCCTCATGGTGGACGGGGAGCTGCGGCAGAGTTGCACCGAATATCACCAGCCTGGGAAAAGATCCAAATTCAAGATTCCAAGTACGGTTGCATTTTTTTTTTTAAGATGTTATTTATTTATGACAGCGAGAGGCAGTGGGAGAGGGAACACAAGCACGGGGAGCTAGAGAGAGAGAAGCAGGCTTCCCAGCAGAGCAGGGAGCTCCCGGGACCCTGGGATCATGACCCGAGCCCAAGGCAGACACCTAACGACTGAGCCACCCAGGTACCTCTCAAGTATGGTTTCAACTGAATCTGTATCACGTTTGCACCACCATAAAGTCAAAAGTTCCCAAGTCGAAGCATCATAAGTAGGGGGCCATTGGTACTCCCATCGCACAGACAAGGAAACTGAAATGCAGAGAGAGGAATGCACTTGTCTAAATCCCTCAGGAAGAAGAGCTGGAAGCATACCTCGGGTCTGAACAGCTGATTTTGTTTTTTTAAGATTTTATTTATTTATTTGAGAGAGAGCGGAGAGTGCATGAGTGGGGGCGGGAAGCAGACTCCCCACTGAGCAGGGAGTCCTACACGGGGCTCGATCGCAGAACCCTGGGATCAGGACCTGAGCCTGATGGACTCAGGTGGCCCCCCAGGTGCCCCTGTAAGAGCTAATCTAAGCCGGCTCTAGAGAGATGGGCTTCAGTGAAGGAGCTGGTGAAAACCTACAAGGCCATTTCACTGGTGTCTCGGTGGGGTGCTGACGACACCAGGTGCCACCAGCAGAGCTTCCAACTGGGGGCTGTTGGTGTCAGCAGTGGGGGGAGGGGGGTTCGGAGCCCGTGTGGAAGATGGTGCCGGTGGCCTCAGCCTTCCTGTGGGCAGCCAGCGGTCACCTCATGGCATAACACTTACCATGTGCCGGACACCACCTAAGTACTTAGTGTGGATGAAATTAAATTTAATACTTACAATACCCATTTTTACAGATTAGGAACCTGAGGCCCAGAGAGGTAAGATAACTTTCCTAGATCACGTGTCTGATCAATATGGAGCCAGGATGCGAGGCCGGGTGTGCAGACCGCTGGGCTTGCGTGCTTCAGAACAGTGCTACCTGTCCCACGGGTGCCTAAGGGACGTCATATCCTGAGGCGCGCTTCGTCTATGGGTCCCGCACCCCGGGAAGGGAGAGGGCAAGCGTGATGGATTGCAAATGTGGCTATAGGACTCTGTCACGCCTTCCTTCCGGAGATGAAGTCCATTCTGTGAGCACGCTTGGCCTTGTGACTTGCTCAAAGAGCAAGAGAATATGGCGGAAGCGAGGGTGTATCAGTTCCAAGCCTAGAGCTCGAGAAGCCCTGTAGTTTCGGCTCTCCCCATCCTTGGAAGCCTGCTGCCACAGTTAGAAGCCCGAGCAGGCAAGCCCGCAGGACGAGAGACGCAGGGCCCTGTCACCCTTTCACTCCAGCGGAGCCTGCCCACCACCCTGCTGTCTTGAACTATCCAGTGACCTGCCACCTCACCACAGACACATGGGCGAGCCTAGCACAGCCTGTCTAGAACCCACCCGCCCATCCACAGAGCCATGAGTAAATGAACGCCTGTTTCCTGTCCTAAGCCACTGGGCGGCTTGTTAGGTAGCAATAAATACAGTGAGAAATACCTCAAGGAGAAGGAGAAGGTATGAAGTTGGAGGAATTCCCACCAGGCAGGATGGATAAGTAGAAATCCTTCAGGTAGGGAAAAGAGATTCAGAGGAAAATGCTGGGGTAGAACAGGCCTGGGTCCCTCAGGACCCAGTGCCCCCCCTCTTCCGGTTTCCACCAGGTGGAGGAATGGCAGTACTTTTCTGGAGAGAAATTACAGATTGTCAGGAAGCTGAAAGCAGGAGTACTCTGCTGCCTTCGGGAAGACAATCCCCCAATCAGCAAGAGGGGGCGGCCTCTGTGGAGGGGCAGTGGGGTTGTAGGGGGCAGGGAAGAGAGAGGAGGGGGGGAGCTCCCTCCACTCTCCCTGGGATCCTGCACTGAGAGCCAGGGTTCTGCTCCCTCCTGGGTAGCAGGGATCCAGACAGTAAGCTGTGGGAGCCTAAACGCAAGCAACCACCCTGAGAGTGAGAAGTGGACATGGGGGAGAAAGGTTTAGCATGTAGCAGGGACAAGAAAAGCCGGATCTGGAGGGAATGGCCACTGGGGGAGGGACGGCCTAAAATAACACCGCTGTTCAGAGTACAAAGGGATGCCCGGCAACAAACAATACAGAAGGGAAGATTAAATGATACTTATTAAATGTCCTCATCATCTAAAATGTACATGTTATGGTACAATCATGTCTTTTTGGTGTTAACGTTGGTAATTTTTTGACAGCCTGCCATCTGCCCTTGTTTTGAAGGGTCACCCCTCCTCCTCGAGGAGCTTGATTTTAAGAAGGATCAAAGCCTGCATGTAAAGGGAGATGCTGTATTGGTAGAAATTCAGGCGGTCACCAGAAGTGCAACAAGGAATTTTCTTTTATGTGGGCCCCTTCCCTGGGCTCTTGGCCTCAGTGCCAGCCGCGGAACCACAAAAAGGGGACCTTGGCGTCGGACGCTTTCGATTCCCCCCTCCTCCAAAGTTGCCCCAGTGTTCTCAGATTTGGGGGAACGGCTCTGTCCCCGGTTCCGAGCATGGGAGTAGGGGACCGCCAGCCGGCGCGCCGCCGCCAGAGGGCGCTGCGCAGCCGCCGGGGGCGTCGTGGCCGCCTGGGCGTGTGGCCTGGCGTGGGCACTTTTGTGTTGTTTAAATGCCAGCGTTTACTGCTCACTCTTTTCCCAAACATGTTTCTAATTTACCCGGTATCTCTTCTACGTGAAAAACTTGAGAAGAAAACAAAATCATACTTAACTTTAGTTCCAGGGTGGGCAAAGGGGTTTGACACCGAACCCAGTTTTGTTCCAGAAACCTCGGAGACTGGGGCCGAGCAGCCAGCAAGGGCTCCCCAGACGCTTCCCCTGGGTGAGGACAGTGGCACTCGGAACCCAGCCCCTGCAAATGCTCTTGCTAACCGCCAACAAGCCCGGAGGCTTGCCTCTCCAGGGGAGGATGGGTTTCGGGCCGGGCTCTGGAGCTGGTGTCCGAGGTCCCGCGAAGGGGCCACGCCGCGCCCCGAGCTCCCGCGAGGCCCCGGGCGGCGTGCGGGGCGGTGTGCGGCGCTTCGGGGAGCGAGGCGCGCGGCCGGGGCTGCGAGGTTTCGCGGGGGAGCGAAGGCAGCAGTGCGGGCGCAGGGCGAAGTCGGGGAGGCAGAGGGCAGGAGCTCGGGGACGAGAGCAGAGGAGTCCTGTCTGATGGGGGTGGCGGGGACGATTCCTTGGGCTTCGGGAAGCTAACAAGCCTGACCGCCACAAATAGAAGGCATGGGCGAAAAGACCCAAAGAGCTTTTTGACTGCTGGGAGGTCTCAGGCAGATAAAGCTCCTAATCCCTGGGGTGGGAGCTGGGTGAGGTTCTGGGGTGGGGGGGGGGAGTGTCTTGATTGGCGTCTGGGTTCTGTTTTTGAGACCTGAAAAAAAAAGTCCCCTTTCCCCTGGGGAGATTTCTCAGTCACTTTTCTCCTGCAGGAAGCTGCTTCTTGTTGGAGCCTCCTGGGATTGGCAGAGTTAAAATCCTTTAACCCAGGATGCCTTGGGCCTTTTGTTCAGCTCTGACAATGGAATTGGGTGGAGGGGGCTGGGAAGGCAAGTAGCTGGGTCCGGATTGTATCCATGGGGTACACCCGGGGTCTGGTAAAGCTGTGTGCAGTCACTGGGTGAAAAAGCAATTTAGTCGTGTGTGTGTGTGTGTGTGTGTGTGTGTGTGTGTGTGTGTATTGGGGGGAGGGTGTAAGGGAGCCCCAGGCATAGGGCACCAGCTCGTTAACACATGTGTATGAGTGCCTGCTGTGCACTCAGCAAACCCTTAATTACTCAGGGAGACTTTCCAAAACTGGGAACTCAATACTGGTCCCTAAAAGGTTGGGTAATGGGTTTTTCTTGCATCTGAAATCGGAGGGACAGATCTCTGGCTCCCCTGGGCTCCCAGATTCTTCTAGATGTCTTTGTCTTCTAAAATCCTGCTCCCATAGGACAGCACTTAGTTAAGGACACTCAGAAATGCATACCCTTCAACCATACTCATCAACGGAAAACTGTGGCTTTGAATAGATCATGCCCTTGACTGGTAATCCTTAGCAGCACCCACTAATTCAAGGGCTTTTGAGAGACTCCGTTCAGGCCCTCCCACCACGCACACTTTTCTTCTTCAGCTCCCCACGAGCATTCTCTCCTGAAGCCAGCCTGGCCCTTCATGTTCCCTTGGACAATGTCTTGAATTCAGCAGCCTCCCTATGTGGCCCTGCCATTGCCTTCCTGGGTTACCGTCCCCTTCTTTGCCATCTAGCCGGTCACATCCCTGTTCCATCCAGTTCTGGCATCAGTAGGTCAGCCAACATGCATTTACTGAGAGCCCACTATGTGCAAGGCATGTTCTGGGCCTGGGGACTACATCAGAGATCAAGACGAATTCCGGTGCATGAGGATTTTTATGTTTTAAGGGGAGGAAACAGAGTAGACACAAAGCCAAACAATTTCATTTCACTTGTTGATAAGGACTACAAAGATGCTAAATGAATGTGCTAGAATAAGGGTATTGGGGGTGGAGTGGGGCTGATGGTGCTGCTTTAGTTAGACAGGGAGGGTCTCTTTGTGGAGGTGACTTTTGAGACCTTATGGATGGGGAGGAGGCAGTCCTGTGAAGACCTGGGGAAGAGGGCTCCAAGAAAGAGGAATAGTGAGTGCAAAAACCCTGAGACAGGCATGCACTGGTTTTGATCTGGAGACACCGTGGAGACCGCTGTCACTGGGACAGTGGGAACAAGGAGATTTGAGGGGCTCTGGAGACATAGGCAGGGACTAGATCCTCAGTCTTTGTGGGCCCAGGTAAGGAGTGCGAGTTTTATTTTGGTTGCAGTGGGAAGCCTTTGGAGCCCCTTAGCTGAGAGTGAACAGATTTCATTTACCTTTTAGAAAGATCACTGTGGCTGCTTTACAGAGCACAGACGAGGAGCTGAGGAGAACAGTTGAGATGCGGTTGGGGAAGTCATGGCAAGAGGAGATAAAACCAGGGTGGTGGCTATAGAGATTCTGAGATGCAGTACTGAACTCTGGAGCAATTTTAGAGGTAGAGGACTTACTGATGATCTAACCTATGACAGAAGAGAGGAGTTAAGGATGATGCCTCCATTTTCAGGCTAATTGGATGGGAGGAAGGGATGCCCATGTTCAGGGGAAGAGGCGGATCGGTAGTTCTGTTGTCGCCATGCCAAGACCTATCAGACATCAACTGGACCTGTGGAGGCAGGTTTGGGTCTGGAATTCAAGGGTGTCTTCTCTTCAGATTTAAATTTGAGAACAAGCCTATAGATGGTATTCAAAGCTATGGCCTGGATAATTCCATTTAGGGAAAGAGTAAAGACAGAAGGGAGAGGCCCGACGCTGAAGCCATGCCAACATTTAAGGATCTGGTACAAGAAAACCAGCAGGGAGGACTGAGAAGAACAACCTGTGAAGTTGGGGGGAAAATCACAGGATTGGATTATAAGGAAACTGAGTAAAGGAAGTATTTCAAGAAGGGGGATGTATTGGTCCGCTACTGCTGGGTAACAAACAGCTACAAAAAAACCTCAGTGCCATACAACAGTAAATATTTCTTTTACTCACACATCTGTGGGTCATCTGGAGGTCAGTGAGATGTGGTTGACCTTGGCTGGGCAGCTTTAAGCTGCAGTTGGGTCCAAGTCTGTTCTACGAACATGTTCCTTATCATCCCTGTACCAGCATGGAGGTTAGGGCACGTTTTTTCCCATGGGGATAACATTGGCACAAGTAGGCAAGTAGAAACACAGGATGCCTCCTGTGGCCAAGGCTTAGAACTGGCGCCATGTCACTTCCTCCTATATTCCATTGGCTGAAACGGGTTATGCCACCATGCCCAAAGTCAAGGGGCCAGAAAGTATACTCTGCCTCTAGTGGGAGGGACTGCAATATCACACAGAGAGAAATATGGTCACAGGGCAGAGTGACAAGAATTAAGACCAATAATCAATCCACCACAGGGTAGTCAAACATGTTCAGTGCCACTGGGAGACCATAGGGGACAAGGACCATGAGCTGGCCACTAGTCTGGTCAAGATGTGGGTCACTGGCCTTTTAGTAAGAGCTATTACAACAGAATGGAAGGATAAAAGCCCTGCGGGAGTGGGTGGAGGTGAGAAGGGGAGGTGAGGGAGAAGACTGTCAGTCTAGAGACAACTCTCTCAGAAATGTTTGCTTTGCAGAGAAGCAGCAAAATGGGGCAGCTGGCAGGAGACATGAGGCTAAGGCTAATACGTTTTTAAATTTAGGGAGTTCAATCCTGTTTTATTGGGGCGCCTGGGTGGCTCAGTCTGTTAAGTGGCTGCCTTTGGCTCAAGTTGTGATCCTGGAGTCCTGGGAATGAGCCCCATGTTGGGCTCTTTGCTCAGCAGGGAGTCTGCTTCTCCCTCTCTCTCTGCAGCTCCCCTGGCTTGTACTCTTTCTCAAATAAGTAAATAAATAAATAAATAAATAAAATCTTTTTAAAAAATTTAAAAATAAAAATAAATCCTGTTTTACTTTGATGGGAAGGATCTAGCAGAGAGGAAGAAGTTGACAATGCATGAAGGAGAGGGCAACCGTATGCTGTGAAAGGGGAAGGGGCCCGGGGCCCAGATGCAGGGGCTGGCCACAGATGGGTATAGAGAATGCAGAGTGGCAGACATTCTGGTGGCTTTGGTGGCAGCAAGATCACATAGTTGGTCTGATTGTACCTATTTTCTCTGTGAAGGATATCTGAGGTCACACGGAGAGTGAAAGAGGAAGGGTGTTGAAAATACGCAGAGAAAGGAGAAAGTTGGAAGTTGTTGCACTGTGGAGAGGGAAAAGAAATTTTCTAAGAAACTGTAGTAGGATTGCCAAGCAGTTCAAATGCCTATTTGAAATTTACGGCTGTAAATTTGAAGCGAGTCCATTTAGAGCAGCTGGGGGAATTTTCTTTAGGGGTGCGCAACTGCTCGGTTGCAGGTGTGAAGTAAACAGTTTGATTTAAGCACAACTGGGTTTTTGCCAGGTGAACATGAGGGAGAGAGACCAGTGTAGGGAAGTTAATGTTTGCAAGGGAGATTTTGTGTGCTGGGTCATGAAATCTCAGCTGGCCGAGAAGTGAAGACCCGAGGGGAGCCACAGAGTGAAGGAACAGGAGCAGGATGGGTCGGAGGTCTCAGGTGGAATGGAAAGACTGAAGGAGGTGGTGCCTGGGTGGATCCAACTCTTGATTTCAGCTCAGGTCATGATCTTGGGGTTGTGAGATTGAGCCCCACGGCAGGCTCCGTGCTCAGCGGGAAGTCTGCTTACAGATTCTCTCTCTCTCTCTGTGCCCCTCCCCCCACTCTCTTTCCCTGCTCGAAAATAACAAATAAATACTTTTTTTTTCTTTTTAAAGAAAGACTGGACAGGGTGAATTGGGGGTTGACAGGTGGGGCAATCTTTGAATCTGAGATTTGGGGGATGGTGTTGATAATCATGGTTCCAAGGTCCAAGGTTCAAGGTATGACCAGGAAGCTAAGGCAGGGCAGGAGAAAATATATCGCTAGGGCTAAGGCAGTCAAGGGAATTAGCGGCTGAAGTGTAGAGTGGTCCATCAGCACCTCGGCTGAGGTCGCCAAGGATGGTGACAGTGTAGGAGAAAGAGCCTGGTGCCCAAATCATCAGGGAACAGAGAAAGTGACCAGGAGGATGATAAGGTGACACTAACTAGGAAAAGTGGTGGGTAGTAAACTCCCAAGACATGCATTCCAAAGAGGCTGGGTTTGTGAAGGCAAAAGAAACAGATTGGAAGTTTTCTTGGTCAGTGTGGACCACTTCCCCATAGCCTGAGGGAGAAAAGAACCTCCCGTGGAGAGAGCTGTGGGGACAGCTGGGTCCTCAGGATACAGACAGGCTCCAGGAAGAAGGAAGTGAGGGTCCTGGTGTTGGAGGTTTAGAGTAGAGGCCAGGGGTATAGTTTGGGAGGGCACAGAGGGGAGGGGTTTTGCCTGGGGGATGTTCAGCAGGTGGGGTAGGGGTTGGGGCTGGGATGAGTGGGCAGGAAGCATGATGGGTTTGCTCTCCCTGCCGTTGGAGCCCCGGGAGGGAGGTACCCACACCCAGGGCACCCACACCCAGCCCTTCTATGGAAGCTTCCCAGATTACCCTGGGGGGGCAGGAGTTGGTAATGATAGACTTCCTTTCCCTGGAACCCCCATAACTTTGGTTGCTCATGATTCTCAGGCCTTATCATCTATTTCCAGGTGTCTTCAGCGTTCTTCTTCCGTGTGGATTTCTTATTCCCTCAATGAGTTGCAAGTTTGGATAGGAACCCCAGATGTGCCTCTTTGCACCCACTCAGGCCCAGCACAGCACCTGACATGAAGTGGGTGCTTCTCAACTGTTTGTTGATTGAGTTGGATACAAATGAGGTAACGGTTCCCTTTAAGGCCAAGAGTGGGGGCCGTTGTCTGGCGGTGGGGGGGATCCTTCTGCCCGGGGTCCCCACCCCGCCCCCACCGGCCAGCTGCCGCGCGGGCCGCCCCTCCCCCTCCCCCGCAGCCGCAGCCCGCAGGGCTGGTAACCCGACGCCCGGCCCGCTCCCCCGCCCGACCCAGGCTCCCGGTGGCCAATGGCTGTGGCCTGAGCCTCCGCGGGGAGCGTCGGGGCCCGGCGGCGGCGGCGCCGCGCGGCCAGGCCAGAGCTGGGGCACCCGGAGGCGAAGGACTGCCCGCCTGCGGCTCTCCACCCCTACCCGCTGGGCTCTTCCGCCCCAGGCCCCAGCTCGGACTGGGCCCGCTCTCGGCCCCAAGCCAGAAGCCGGAGGGACCTG
>CM052811.1:50782362-50833794 GCA_028533885.1 Nasua narica
CAAACCCAAGTCGTCGTGACCTGTCCCCACCTGCCCCGCGGCAGATGGGAAGTCAGGTCCTCCCACCCACCATTCCGGCTCCGCCCACCATCCAGGGAATTCCCTGGATTCAACGGAAGAGCCCAACAAGTTTTCCTTAACACCCCCAGTGCATGCATTTCATGCAGCTCCTCTCTTCTGAGGCAGAAGTCAGCTGGTGGGGTTTAGCAACCCTGGGGGAAAGGGAGCTCGAAATATCCGCCCTGCTGGCAGGATAGAGCACAGGCAGGGCACCTTTCCAACTACCTATTTTATCTCCTAAATACTTACTGGAGTGTAAGATGTGTAAAGAGGAAACCCTCACCAACAATGGTTTTTTCCTCCTCGAATAATTAAAACTGCACACTCCTAACAATCACAGTTCATAGGCTACAAAAACTGACGGTATCTATCCAAACCTTTGATCATGGTACCCAAAAGAAAAGCAATCAAGAGCTCAGGAAGTACATTATACTCTGCAAGAAGAGGAAGAGAGGAAGCCTTGGTCAAGGATACATTATTCTAACATTCACAGCCTCCCCAACCCCTAAAGTAGCAGGGCCTTGCTGATGGTAATGAGAACACATGGGGGGGGGGTGTCCGGGGTGGGGGGACTCCCCTGATTTCTTTGTTTCTGTGTTCATGTCCTGAACAGGCTCCCAGGTGGCTCCTGGAACCTGCAGCCTTGGCTCACACCCTTTCTCTGCACTGGGCTGGCCCTTGGACACCTTATCTGGGGCGCAATGTCACAATGATAAGCTGTTCTCTCTTCTCTGGGACTTAGATTCCAAGGGCTGCGCAGCCCTATCAGGCCCACTAGCTGAATCCAAAGGCAGGAAGTGTCTAGGGACTCCCAAGAGGGCGTCCCCACACAGGGAGAGGGAAAGGTACCCACCAGCCCAGGCCTGATGTTCTGCAGGCTTCCTGAATCCATTTGCTTCCAGACCTTTGCAGCCTTGCCAAGCCCTGTGTGAGAGATCAGAACAGCTGGAAATTTCTAGCAGGAAAGCACCAGGTGCTGAACAGGTCTCGTCTGACTTAGTTAGGGGCTGGGGCTGTTTGGGGTTGGCATTCTTGTCTTAGCAGACAGGCAGGAATTGCTTGCTGGCTCAGTGTTCCCCCTGAGCCTTTGCTGGGGCTGTAGGAAACCCAGGACTCAGCGCTGGGGACGGAAACTCGGAGCCTCCTCCCTTCCAAGCGCCAGTTAGACGACACAAAGGACCTCCTCTGCTGGCCAAGCAGAAGGGGATGGGCTGACCAGGGAGGGCTGGGACTGTCACCCCGTCTGAGCCGGGCGACTGCAAATGAAACACAGGCCTAGAAGGCTCAGACAGGCACTCAATCTTTCCCGGAGCCAAGAAATCCTGGCTAGAAACTTGACTATGGAGCAAGGAAAGGCACCGGGAAATACTTGAAACCAGGCGAGACCCCTGGTAATGTTGGATTCTTGACAAACAACGAGCTGAGCCAAATGCCTTTTTCCCCCTGCCTGGCCCAAAACACAAAAGCTGAGCTGGCCAGAGAGGACCCAGGGGAAGTGGTAGAGGAGTCGGAGGGACCCAGCAGGAAAAGAAAAGCAGGCAGCAAGGGTCATTTTTACCCTTCTCAGACCCCAGAACTCTCCCACAAGCCAGTCAGCAGAGCAGAAAGTTCCTGTGGCTTCGCACAAAGCCAAGGTCACTCAGAACGTCTGGACAGCATGGAGCTGCCAACACACAGTACCCGGGCTGTGTGGGTCAGCTGTTATAAGAAGAAGAGGTTTGTAGGGGCACCTGCTGAGGGCGGGCAGCACCCACCAGCCCCAGCCCCAGGCTATGGAGGGACTGATCTCAGCCCTCAGAACCAACTTGGCTGGGGAGTGGGGAGGGTGCCTTCAGCTCTTCTTTATTTTAAATGAATATGCACAGCAGCATGTTAGGGGTAAAATCTATAAACCTACTAAGGAATTCTTTTATTCATATTTCTTGTAATGTGTGAGGGGGCTTACTTTGTAAAAGTTCTAAAATTAAAGAAAAAAGAGAAGTCATCCTGTGTCGAAGATGGATTCAGGGTCTCAATTCTCTTCATCCTTTGCTAAATTTCGAAGAAAAAAAAATATGCCACAGTACGAAGTCTTCTTGTTTAAGAACAAAAAAAAAAGTTGCTTTCTGAATGTAAAAGTAGAACATGCTCTATAAAAAGAAATTCAGACAAAAGGTATAAAAAGGGAGCAGAAAATCAACTATAATCCCACCACTCAATGATAGATAGCCTGGATATCATTTTTGTGTATTTTCCCCCTACTATTTTCTAAGCGTGTGGATAGGATCTGTTTTTACCCGAGATAAAATGATTAACATAAGAATGGTCTTAGCTTCCTTCCTTTCCCAGCCTGGGACCTTGGGCAGAGATGTTTTTGGGGAAGAAGCTGGGCCTTGTCACATGGCGAGTGGGGAAGAGGGGAGGTCTCCCAGGGAAGATGGCAAGGGGCCCACTGAAGGCTCCTTGAAGGATTACTTTTGCTATCCAGCACGCTTTCCTTTGGGGAATCACCCTTTCCCCATTCCACAGTAACCCCCTCAGCCTCTGAGCTCTGGTGGTGCTGACCTCACACCTTCTTTCCCTACTGGACGGGAGCCGGATCACTCAACACTCAACACACTCATCAGGGTGATTGGTCCAAGGACAGACACATGACTAAGCCAGGAAGAAGTCTTCCTTCTTGCCCGCTAAGCATCCGGTGGCCTCCTCCTGCCAGGCGAGGGCTGCCAAGATGCTCATGGAGCTAAGACACGGAGACCAAACCTTGACAGCATCACTCAGTCCCAGGTACCAACCATGTCTGAAGCCAACAGGGTCTCTCCTGGACTTTTCATCCTGGACTTTTCAAACATTTCTTTTTTTTTCTTTTTTTCCTCAAATTGTTATTAGATTTTATTTTCTAAGCATTGGCTTTATTATTTTTTTGAGATAAATTTCACATAACTTAAAATTAACTGTTAACTATTTTAAAGTGTGTCGTTCAGCAGCACCGAGTACATCCACATTGTGTAGCCATTGCTTCTGTCTGGTTTAAGACATTTTCATCACCATCCCAAAAGGAAACCCCATGCCTATCAAGCAATCACTTCCTATTCTTCCCTTCCTCTCAACCCCTGGCATCCACTAGTTTGCTTTCTGTCTCTACAGCTTTACTTATTCTGGAAGTTTCACATAAATGGAATCATACAATAGGTGACCTTTTTGTGACTGGGTTCTTTCACTTAACATGATCTTTTCCTTTCCTTTCCTTTCCTTTCCTTTCCTTTCCTTTCCTTTCCTTTCCTTTCCTTTCCTTTCCTTTCCTTTCCTTTCCTTTCGTTTCCTTTCCTTTCTTTTCTTTTCCTTTCTCCTTTCTTTCTTTCTTTCTTTCTTTCTTTCTTTCTTTCTTTCTTTCTTTCTTTCTTTCTTTCTTTCTTATTTGACAGAGAAAGAAAGAGAGCACAAGCAAGGGGAGTGACAGGCAGAGGGAAAGGGAAAAGCAGGCTCCCTGCTGAACATGGAGCCCAGTGTGGGGCTCGATCCCAGGACCATGGGATCATGACCTGAGCCAAAGGCAGATGCTTAACCGACTGAGTTACCAGGTGCCCCAACATGATGTTTTCAAGGTTTATCCATGTTGTAGAATGTTTAAGTGTTCATTCTTTTTTAGGGCTGAATAATATTCTACCATATGAATATACCTATCAGATTTTGTTTGTTCATTCTTACAGACATTCGAGTTGTTTCTACATTTTGGCTAGTATAAATAATGGTGCTGTGAACATGAATTTATAGGTATTCATTTAAATACCTGTTTTCAATTCTTTGGGGTATATGAGTGGCACTGCTGGGCTGCATGGTGATTCTATGTCCATGTGTTCCTTTTCTAGTTTAATGTGAAACGGGTTTCTTTCCTGGACAAGCAGTATGGCCAAAGCAGGGAGAAGGGATATGAGAAACAACAGAGATGAAACACATTCTCAAATGGGAGAGTGACACTAGAGAGTACTTTCTGGACAAGCAGCAGGGCGCACTGCCTGGGAGACTCACCGAGAACAGGAATCTTAGAGCAGCTGCTTCAGCAATCCAGTCTGTGAGAGGAAATGCCCCTCCTTCCTCTGTTTGTTCCTCTTCCCCTTCCTGCCAACGCCCAAGCAGGGATGAGCCCACAGGGTGTATTCTGGGTGGGAGAGAACACATTTTCCTTTTAAAGGAGAAGGATTTGTTTCCCTGGGTACCTCCCACAGCTTTGCCAGGGATTGATTTCTCCACTGTGATGAGCCACAGGTCACATCGGAGGGCGGCCAGTCCCCGTCAGACATTGCCTCTCTGCCTGGGACTCCAGGTAGGGTGAAGCCCCTGATCTGGCTTAGAAAAGAAATCCCTGGGGTCTCTGATCCTGTTCCTTCATTCCCACTGACTGTGGCTCTCCACACCCTTGATGTTATCAGTCCATGTGGGGACTTATTTGTCAAATGGGATCCATGTTTCTGCTTACTCCTACTGGACATGTGTGGAGATCTCTTCAGAGTCTGTCTCGTCCCCATTGTGGGATGTCCTACAGGTAGACCATGATTCTACTGAATTCTCTTAATGCCGAGCCCTCTCTGTGTGTGTCATGTTGAGAAAACCCCCGGGGCAATGGGGGAAAGGGGACTAGGCAGGAACAGGGGATGGCAGGACGCAGGAAACACCAGGAACTCAAGGCTCCTGACCCTGCTGAGCATGCAGCTCAGTGGAGGGAGACAGACATGGTGGCCACATAAACACATGCTGAGGAAATTACAGGAGTAGGGAAATTTGGTTCTAGAGTCCTCCTGGTGAATGTTTATTTACTTAGTATTTGACTTAAATAATTGTTTACTTAATTGTATTAATAATTAGTAAATATTTATATTTAATAAAAGTAATACCTTCACATAGTTTAGGAACTGAGATCTCCTACCAATAGCCAGCATCAGGTTGCCAGCCAGGTAAGGGAGCCATGTTGGAAGTGGCCCTTGTAGCCCCTGTCAAGCCTTCAGATGACGGCAGCCCCAGCTAGCTAGTGTCTTGACTAAGACCTCACGGGAGACCCTGAACCACAACTGTTAAGCTAAGTTACTCCTGAATTTCTGATCCACAGAAACTGTGTGAGATAATAAATGCTTATTGCTATTTGAAGCGGCAAAGTTTTGAGATAATTTGTCACACGGCATGAGAGAGCTACTAGACAATTTTGCTATTCTTATTTTCTTGGTTCAGCGCTCTGAGCCAAGAAGCCGGGGAAGGAGCAGTTCCGACGCAGGTGTGCTGTGAACAGTATCGATGGCTGAGGACACCTTGTTTCTAGGTGGTGGCTAACGTGATGGGCCAAGGACCATCCGGACAAATTTCAGAGCTTCTTTTGAAATGATAAGTTTCACACTATCACACCACTTTCTGAGGTGTACTTCAGAAGCCGAAGGTCTCAGGGGGGAGATGCCTTGGGCTGACAGACCTCGTTCACAGATGACCTCAAGTGCTTAGGTGACAGGCAGCCAAGCGAGACTCCTGGGACTGCTGACGTCGACTGTATCTGGAGTTACGTTTGCTACGGCTTTTCTGAACGAATGAATGGTCAGCCAACTTGAGCCTCTTTCCTTGAAGGAAGGTTGATATAGAACATTTCAAGGAGAGTTTTAACACTTCTGGGGTTTGTTTTTGTTTTTGCTGCTTATTCCTTTCTCCTCTAGTTGTGCTGCTTAGAGACAGATCTTAAATGCAGCAATGCTATCAACCTCCCCATGGTGGTAAAGGGAAGCCGTTGAGAAATGGCCACTTTTCAATTTCCCCTGGCCCTTGGGAAGAAAGAACACAGAACTGGAGTTTGAACCTTTTAAGGACCCAGGGGCTTACAAGTCTTTCCTCTTCCAGCAGAGGCCTAAAGACAGTAAAGGAAACAAATCCAGTCGATTGGTTATTTAAAAGCCTTCCTTTAGCATTTGATGAAGGATGCCTTTTGGATTAACCATTAAAATTGCCTCTGGGGGCACCTGGGTGGCTCGGTGGGTTAAAGCCTCTGCCTTCAGCTCAGGTCATGATCTCAGGGTCCTGGAATCAAGCCCTGCTCCAGGCTCTCTGCTCAGCAGGGAGCCTGCTTCCCTGCCCCTGCCTCTCTGCCTACTTGTGATCTCTCTCCTCTCTGTCAAATAAATAAATAAAATCTTTTTAAAAAATTAAAATTAAAAAAAAATAAAATTGCCTCCCAAGTCCCAACAAGAATTGAACACATCCAGGCACGGCATATAGAGTAAATGAAGGCACTAACATTGAAAAAGCAAAGGCTGGGTTTCTTAGAAATAACCCCAGTTGGTGTGGGTAGAAGGATTCCTCCCCAGTTTCCTTGGCCTCCACTCACGTCCTCCCAGAGTGAAGAGTATCAGTGCCAGGACCGAAGGGTAAATGGTGTGCGAGCAACGCGGCAAGGCGTCCCTAGCAGTGACTTTAGACAGGACTTTAGACAGGACTGGCGATGGAAGAAAAGCAAAAATAAAATCAAAGTAAAATACTGCCAATGCTTCTCTTGCAATTTGCATCACATTACCCATAATGATTTGTAATTTTACATTTAAAGCTATTATCTTTTGGCAGACACCTTGACTTTAAATAAGTGTCTGTTACCCCAAGGGGCTGCAGCAAACTGTGCCTCGCATCCCACAGCGGGATCCGGAGGTAGGGGAGCGAGGATATCCCCGCAAGAGCCGCTGTCCTGACAGGAGCACCAGGGGCCTGAGGCCGCACCCTGCTCTTGGGCGTGGGGCTGTCCTGGCACTTACCATGGTCGCTTGCTTGGTGACTGTCCTCCTCCCAAAGGCTTTCCGCTACCATCTTTCATCTATGTCACTTCTTTCTGCATTGACAGTATTGAGTATCTTTCATTCTTCCCTCGGTGCCCTGGGCTGTCTGATAAGTTCGTGAAAGGGTCATCTCTTGGTCCCCGACCTCCAGGACCCTACCTGTACTTAAAAACAGCAAGAAAGCTCCGGTGCAGAATGAGACGTTGGATGGATTCCAACTGGAGTGCCACTTCCCTAACCCCACACACCTTTAAGTGACAGGAGACTGAGGAGTGAGAGGGGATTATCACAGAACGTTCCAGTCCTGTTGTCAGAGGCTGAAAGCTCCGTGGAGCAAATGACTGTACAGAAATTCAATCAGAATGGAAGAACAGGCAGAAGCAAACGGAGGGGCGGGCTGGGAACTATTTCTCTCCCCCCAAACATTTTACACACTGATAAGTACTAATACAGTTAAAAGAAATAGGACAATTACATAAAGTACACAGCCGGTGGCTGGCACGTAGTAAGTGTATCAGTTAGCTCTTTCTGTTTAATCATCCAAAACTCAGTGGCTTAAAACAACCACCATTATTTCGCTCGTGATTCTGCAGTTTGGCTCACTCGTGCTCTGCCATCAGCTGCACGATCGCCCAGGGGCCGGCTGATCTAGGGCAACCTCGGTTGGGGCAGGTCCTCTGTACAACGGCACCCCTCGTTGGGTGGGTAGGCTGGCCTGGCCCATTCACATGAGTTCCTGAGAGAGAAGTGGGCGTGTCCACCTGAGGCCTAGGCTGGGAACCATACAGACAGTGCTCACCGCGCTGTACAGGGCAAAGCAAGTCACTAGGGCAGCCTGAATCCAAGGGTGGAGAAATACAGCCTGTTGCTATGGGTGGGAGGGGCTGAAAAGTCATCTTGCGAAGCGGTGCTTACAAAGGGGGCGACGAAAGATTGGGGTCATCGCTGCCATCTACTACTGTAGCTCCCAGTAAATTCTGGGAGTGTATATCATTTTCCTACCATTTCCAAAAGGAACTACGTTGACACGCCAGTTGATAAGCCTAGGATGAAAAGCTATTTGGAGAAGCCAGACCATCAGACTGATAAGAAGGTAGTCAGAGGGTGACACCTTTGTTAATGTGCTTGTTTCCCCAGCTGGCCAGTCCCCACCGCCAGGGTCCCTGCTCTGATCCAGCCCACATCCCCCTCCCCTTGGCGTGAGACCCCGGCTGGCTTTGCTCACGGCTAGAGGCCTGCTCTCCAGACACGAGTGTGTGGTTAAGGAGACTCTCCATCTTCTGGCTTCCCATCTAGCAATCCCGTTTCCTTGTTTTCTACTGTCTTCCTGGAGTCATTTCAGTCTCTCTGGGAAGAATGGAGTCTTTACTCTGTGAATTAGAGGTTCGTCACCCTGACCTGAAGAATTTATCTCCCTCTTATTTGAGAGGTGGTGGTAACACATGGCCAGGGTCCATGAGATCATCCTGTTTCTCGAGTTGGCTAGATATTTGGAGACAAGGGTAAGGAACGCAGGCTTTGTCTCAGTGTGTACCGACTGGCTTCTGTCACATTCTCAGGTGAGACAAATCTGTGTAGTGTTCCCTTCAAAAGTGGGAAATGTATCCCCTCTTCCTCCTGAGTCCCACCACCAGTGCTGCTACACACATATGTACAGCGTGCTCATAGAACTGCACTGTTCTGTTCCTTCAGCAGAGCAGATCCTGTTTCTTCTCATCTTCACCCACAATTGTCTTTTTCATCACCTTTTCTAGCTCAGCATGTGACACCACAGTGACCTATGAGATGTAGGCAAAGTCAGCCAAGTGAGATTTCTGGAAAAGCTTGTTTCCCTGACTTAAAAAAAAAAAAAAAAAAGACAAAAGCAAAAGGACTGTTGAGCCCTTTGCCCTTCTTCCTTCTTCCTGCCTGGAACAAGGATGTGCAGCCAGGAATTGCAGCAGCCATACTGTGACCGTGAGGACTCAAGTCATGGGCTGAGGATGATGGTAGGGCAAAATGGTAGAAGAGGCCTGGGTATGTGATAACGTATTTGAGCAGCTGTACCAGCCCCAGGGTTAAGCAAGTTAGTGTAAGTCACTGTTGGTTGGATTTTCTTCTTCTTTGCAGTCAAACAAATTATTTACTGATACAGGCAGGATCCTTACTGGTTTAAAAGGAAAGTAGATTCACAGAAATATAACTGAGAGAGCTGAGGATTTCTAATGAAGACCCAGGAATACATAGGTCAGAGAGATCATTGTCCATGTCAGGCCTCAAGTTTCTACTTTAACTTGCCTGGAAGGGAAACAAATCGGTATCAAGGAGGGTTAAGATGCCATCACCTGAAACATATTATTATATTTTATTAAATCTCAGTGCCATCAGTTGTAAAGTACAGCATTGTTTTATGTATCACTATGAAAGAAAAAATGTTCTTGAGACCACCACTAATGACGAGACGAGATGCAGCCTCTCTGATTTCAGAAGTTTAAAAATGGAAGGTCATCCTAAAATCAGTGAAATATGGTATATATTTACTTCTTTGATTATTGCCTGTCATCCATGCCTACAAAACTCTCACAAAAACTGGCAAGACTTCCATATGTCCATGTGGAATGTCAAGGTTCTCTGGCAGGGTCTCTACTCCCATTTATAAAACACTACCATTTCTCTCTCTGATGCCTGAAAGTGTACCTCCAGAAACTGCTTCTGGGTTAAACACTGATCTTTCTTTTTCAGAGTTTTTCTTGTTTTTTTCCAAAGTGGTTCTTTTACTTATTTTTTTGACTTTCCAAAGTGGCACACCTTTCTTACAGAAAAAGAAAACTTAAAAACATACTAAAGATGTCCTATATTTCCTTCCCAACTGTGGCTGAGATTCTGAATGTTCCTCAATATCTATCCTTGTTTCTTTTTTTGGTGGCAGAACTTGGGTTATATTCTGGGTGGCAATGTGTCTTCCTAAAAAAAGCCCTTCCATTTTCCAGACTTTTTCATCTAGGTATGACTATGTGACTAGATTCTGGCAGTGATGTAAGCAGGAGTGTTCTGTGAGACTCCTGATAAGGCTGCTTAAAGGGAGCTGACTCAGCAGGAAGTGGGAGAGAGCTTTAGTCTTTCTTTACTTCCTTCCAGCCTGCAATCCAATGTGATGTGATGACTGGTGCTTCAGCAGCTATTTTGGATCATGAGGTAAATTTGAGGCGGGAAGCCACATAACAAGATAATGATCAAGAGACCACACTAGGGGCGCCTGGGTGGCTCAGTCAGTTGAGTGTCCAACTCTTGATTTCAGCTCAGGTCATGATCTTGGGGTTGTGAGATCAAGCCCTGCATCAGGCTCTATACTCAACGGGGAGTCTGCTTGAGATTCTTTTTCTCCCTTTCCCTCTGCCCCTCCCCTTGCTCATGCTCTCTCTCTCCTTCTTTCTCGAATAAATAAAACTTTGAAAAATTATATTAAAAGAGAGGCCACACAGGGCGCCTGGGTGGCTCAGTTGGTTAAGCAACTGCCTACGGCTCAGGTCATGATCCCGGAGTCCTGAGATCGAGTCCCGCGTCGGGCTCCTAGCTCCATGGGGAGTCTGCTTCTCACTCTGACCTTCTCCCTTCTCATGCTCTCTCTCATTCTCTCTCTTTCCTAATAAAATAAATAAACAAAATCTTTAAAAGAAAAAAAAAAAAAAGAGAGGCCACACAATAACAGTCCTAGACTGCTCAACTCTTGGATGAGAAAGAAATATATTTCTATTTTTCAGGCTGCTCTCATTTTGGGTATTCTGCCACATGTAGCTGAACCAAATTCTGTATGATGCATCAATCATGCTGTCTTTTAAAGAAACCGACTGGCCCAATAGTGGCAGCACCATGATGACTGAGCCTGATGTGGTCAACTGATCCCCATGGAATAACCTATAGGCTGCAGGAAGCCAGGTCCTCTTCTTGGGTATTTGGAATTAGGTCAGAGAGACTCTAGTTAGTTGGTGTTGAGGTTCTGGGGCCACCATTTTAGGGCAGCCACAATGGGGCCATGTGCTGATAAGTGAAAGAAGTGGTCTGCCGAGAGAAAAGCCTGAGGTGGACACAGGCAGGAGAGATGAGAGCCCATGAACCCTGAAGAGTGAGAGGGAGTTGGAGAGGGTAGCTACTGAGAACTTTTCTGTTCCCTTGAGGCCTCAACCCTACTATCTGCAACCAAGTTTCATGTGAATTCCAGTTTCCTATTAATAAGCCTTTTCTTTTAAAACCATGTCAGCTTGAGCGAGTTTCTGTTTCTTGCAATTAACAGATTCCTAACAGAACCCTGCAAACTGTCCTGTCATTTCCTTTTCCACTTTCCAGATTCCCTTTTAAGGTACACAAGCTCCTGAGGAAGTAATGCGTACATCACTAACACATGAGGATAAATGACTTTTGTCATCTTCCCGAGCAGAAGCAGTGAAGGAGGAGGCGGGTGGGTGCCAGTGGCTTCGGGGGAGCGGATGCCTGAGGGATGGGCTGTGCCCTTGAATGGGCAGAGGCTGGCCTGGCTGTCCTCACAGTTGTGCTTTGGCTCAGCCCCGTGTGCACGCTCTCTCACGGCCTTCCGGTCTGCAGGTCCTGGAGAGCGCTGTTCCAAAACACAAGGGTACAATACAGAAGGTAAAGAATTAGCTGGAAGTCTGATCTCTTCAGACTGGATCTGTGGCCCATACCGAATTCTGCAGAAATGGAAGACTGTTTTATTTTGCTCCATCTAAAACAGTGTGGAGTTTCTTTATTTTGTTGCATCAAAAACTTGCCATCCCATGATTTCGTAGTTTCTCCCACCTTCTCCTATCCCGGGTGACAAACTGTTAATTAACAAGAAAAAAAATCGGTGTTCTTAGATACCTACCTAAAAAAGTGGGTTATTTATTTATTTATTTATTTATTTATTTATTTATTTGACAGAGAGAAAGAGATCATAAGTAGGCAGAGAGGCAGGCAGAGAGAGAAGGGGAAGCAGGCTCCCTGCTGAGCAGAGAGCCGGATGTGGGGCTCAATCCCAGGACCCTGAGATCATGACCTGGGCCAAAGGCAGAGGCCCAACCCACTGAGCCACCCAGGTGTCCCACAGGTGGGTTTTTAATGGCTGGTTTTCTCGAAGGCCATCTGAAACACCCACACCCCCAAAGAACCACCCACAGCAAGTGCCAAAGTCACATTTTAATTTGCTTGAACTTATTTACACCCTTTCTCATTCCACAAGGGATCTGAGGTGCTGTCAACTTTCTGTGTCATCAGATCATGACTCCAAACTTATAATGAACACTGGCTATGTGCAGAGGGCTAGAAATACAGCAGTGGCAAAGGTGACTCACTTACTGCCCACGAGGCACTGTGCTAAGGGATGAACTTGTTTGGTCTGTGACAGGGACTCCCATGTTGTACTGAATCGACATCCCGGTCCAGTGTGAGTTGCACCATTACACGCCACTAAGAAAGAAAAGAAAAAAAATCTGTCAATTAACTGGACGAGGCGATATCAGTCAGGATATGGGAGATTGTGCTGTCAAAACAGAACCCCAAAGTTCCATGGCCAATGAAGAAAAGTTCATCGTCCTCTCCCCTTAAACGCCCATGGGCCCCGCACTGTCTTCACCATGGGCTCCAGGGCCACGAACAGCCTCTATCTGGAACTTTGCTTGCCAGGATGTGATACATGTCACTTCCCTACACACTCCACTGGCCACAGCCTGTCACACGGCCACCCCTGAGCTCCGCAGATGGGCAGCAGGCTCCCGTCGGGGGGCGTTGCAGCCAACACTAATATAGTCCCCTACTTCTGCGCTGATTGGAAGACATATCCTGCCATATCCCGGTTTCTGAGCTATTAAAAGGTAAAAACCCGTACAGCCTGGAATTGATGAGCTACAGAACGGTCATACCCAGTATACGGTGAGGCACGGAGGCCCAGCTGGGTCACACAATGCACGAGAGACCCTGGAGCGCAAGAGCTGGGCCTTCAGCCCGGGATCACCAACTCCACCTCTCACCTCGCCCCAATGAGCCCTGAGTGAGGTGGCCGGCTCTGTCAGGTGCTGGGGACGCCTGGGGAGCCTCCTGCATTACTCTCCATGTATTACTCCCTTTTTTTAAAAAAACTCTTTTCGAAATTCAAAAAAAAAATTTTTTTCAAAATTCAAATGTTTTGAGCTAGCACTGTGCCAGGTACAAAACGGAGGCACAGGTCTCTAGTTCCCTTAAACAAAATGTCCCAGGTCAGCCAGGGGTCAAAAGGAAGATTCACAGAGGCCAGCTATTAGCTGTGGAAAGAAAGGCATGCACTCAGAGGCTGGGATACACGTGATGCCTTCCAGTTCGGGGCTGGCCCTCGCCCTGGTAAGTCATCCCATGGAGAGATGACTATTTACTCTAGGCAGAGGCCTGGTGGGTGTGGGGCGAGTGCCAGGAAGCCAGTGAGCTGGCCATTGGAATGTGAGTGTGGGTGGGGTGGGGGGAAGTGGCCACCGGCTTCCACTGAGTCACAGAGGACTGAGTGGGGGAGGGCAGCCGGCCTCACGTTGGTGCAGCAGGAAGGAGCAAGGTCGGAAGAGTCAGAGGTTGGGTGCGGCAGGGAGGAGGAGACAGGTTGTCTCAGGCCCTGGCAGATCCCTGAGGTGGCTGAGAGCAGGCCTTCGATGCAAACATTGCACGGTGAAAACCCTCCCAGGATCCAGTTGGTGATCCAGAAGGCTCCTTCTGGGATGTAAATCAGGGTTGCCATGAGAACATCCAGAACCTTGCCTTTGTCTGGTTTGAAATTCAAAAGTTGCTGGCTGGGGCGTCCAATACAGATTCTGAAAAGTAGAGATTTGGGGGCCTTGAGCTGCCACTCCTCCCCAGAGCCAGAATCACAATGGTGGGCAAACTCTCAGACATTTTACAAATGGGAAGTAAGAAAAGCTGAGGGTTTCTAACAAGGCGAAAGGATAGAATGGTTGGACGAGATGTGGACAAAATCAGAAAATGAAATAAAGCCAGCTACAGGATGGGCTACTGGCGAGTCATGGTGGAATCTGAGTGTGCAGCCCCAGATCTGCTTTATAAAGTGGAAAGGGATTAGCGGGGAGGGAGGGAGTGTGCAGCCAGTGGGACAGCTGCCGGCCTCCTGCAGAGCTCGGAGGCCAGGCCGGCCTGCCAGGACCCCGCCTCCACCCAGCTCCCCTCCCCGGGCCCCCCCGAGAGAGGGTTCACTCCTGTACTCTGCCCAGCAGGCCCCCAACCTCCACATCATCCCTCTGGACCCACCCTCGGGCCTGTCTGGCCACCATCCCTGCTCGTGTCTGCCTAGAGCCTTCTTTCCCATTCTCCTCCACACCTAGGCCATTCTTGCTTCTTTCCAACCTTCAGGGCCCTCCTCCTGAATGACTCTGGGGCCGCACTGAAAAAGTGCCATGTCCATTCCTGGGGCTCCTTGGGCTGCGAGGGTGGGGGCCTGGCTTGTAGAAGTGGGGGATAGGGGCGGGGGGGGGGTGAAGCATTGACTCAAATAACCTTAGGGAACAAAAATGTTTTCCTCAGCCCTCTTAGGGTCCCTAGCCGTGTCTGAAAATTAAACCGACAAAGACAGGTTAACAGGAGAAAAGCACACAGACTTATTTCATCCGAGTTTTTTGTGACGCAGGAGCCTTCACAAGGAAATGAAGGCCTGAAGAAACCCGAGTCTTTTACGCTAGGTTTGACTGAGAGCGGATAGTCATGGAGGAGTAAGGCAAAGGACTGAAGGAGTACGAGATGACTGTCGCAACCTGGGGGAGATTTAGGAAGGCCTCTTTGTAGGGTTCTCCTTGGTGTCCCTTTGTCTCTAGAGATAAGGATGTTCCTTTCCTCTGGGTACAGGGAGGGCACCTCCCACAGGAGGGTTTTATGATTTGTTCCAGGGAAGAGGGTGGGGGGCTTGGAGTGACCTTCTGGCTTCTGCTTTTTTCTCCAACTCCCTCAGCCTAAAATATTCAAGATGCTGAGATGCCATATTTTGGGGTAGCATGTCTTTGAACCTCATTGTAACCAATCAGAGGAAAATTCCAAGCTAGGGCCTGTGGCCTGGGGGGACGAGGGAAGGGGGATCTGGTCAGCTAGAGACTTAAACCCCACCTGTCTGTCTATCCCTGCCTGGTGCTTGCCTGTATGTTTATCTCTTTTTTTTTTTTTTTTAAGATTTTATTTATTTATTTGACTGAGAGAGAGATCACAAGTAGGCAGAGACACAGGCAGAGAGAGAGGGGGAAGCAGGCTCCCTGCTAAGCAGAGAGCCCGATGTGGGGCTCGATCCCAGGACCCTGAGATCATGACCTGAGCCGAAGGCAGAGGCTTTAACCACTGAGCCACCCAGGCGCCCCTGTTTATCTCTTTATGTTGCTTTCCTTGTCTCCAGCTGGCTGCCCCCTAAGGCTGGAACATGGCCTTGCCCCTTCCATCCTCAAAACCAGGAAAGGCCCCCTCTTCCTCTGCTGCCTGGTAGCATCGATCCCAGTAGCTGGGGCGCGAAGACTTTGAAGAGAATTTGGAGGTGGTTGGCAATGGGAAGACCGGGGCAGCCTGAGCCGTGTAGACCATGACCGTCCTATCATTTGCTAATGGTTTCAGTGTTGAGACCTGCACTGCACTGTGAACGCCTCATGGGGGTTCTCTCCCATGCTCGTTCTGTGGTCCTCCAATAAGCACGCCCTCAGCAAATGTTTGCTCACTGGTTGATGAACTCTCAGAAGCGACAAGCCTGGCCAGGACCGCTGATCACTAAAAAGAGACCTAACCGTGAAGCTTAGAGTGGATCCAGAATCCTCAGGATCTTTCCAGGCTCTTTGGAAATCCAAAGGAGTCAGAGGAAGTCCAGACTTCCTCCTGCTGCTGCTGCTGCTGCTGCTGCTACTGCTTTGTGGCCATCAAGAATACGAAGGACCTGGCCCGGCTGGTGCTCCCACCCGTCCCAGGGCTGGGAAAGGCAGTTTTGGGTAGAGGTCTCTGTGGGCCATACCAAGAATCCCTGTTCATTTCCCTCCCACCACAGATCCCAACCTTAAGGGCTGGGATAAAAATGGCCAGTGATGGGGGCGGCAGCAGGCACACTCCCTTTAGCAGAGATGATATCAAAGCGTATCACAGAAGACAGTCGAGGGTTATAATTTGTCATTTAATGTGTCCGTTCGAAGGGTGATAATCTCTGGCGCTTTTAGCTTTGTGATCGCTCATTTCCCACCACCAGCATCCCAGGGTGGCCCAGCAGTGCCTCCCTGGTTCCCAGCCAGCCTCTCTTACCCACCTTCCCCAGCTGTCTTTCCTGAGAGCTCGTCTGCAGATTCAAAAGCAGGGCGTGTTATGCTCACTCCGCAGTCCGTGAGCATTTATTGATTGATCTGTCAGTCGATAAGCACTTAGTGAGCATCTGTTGTGTGTATCAGTCACCAAGCTGGGGGATAAGAGGACCCCCGAGAAGGGTAAAATTGGACCCACTCTCCAGGAGCGATGTCTACACAGGGAGATCCCTGAAGATACATGATACTGGGCTGGATGGCCTTAAAGGTTCTTCGGGGCACTGTTATTATGTGGTTACAGACTAAGTGATTAGGTTTGGGCCGGGCTCTGATGGATGGTGGGGTCTGGCTACCTGTTAGAAGGTGGGTGGTTGGGGGCGTTGTATTTCAAAGACTGGAAATAGGAGAGTACAAATTGTTTTCTACGGGTCAGGGGGTCGATGGATAGCAGATTTTTGGATAGAGGATTTTTATGAAGCTATGACCAAAGGTTTCCTACAATCTTGGTTAGAGCTAATGAGTACATACATAATGTATCTCAGGCAGAAGAGATACAGTGAGAATTTGAGCAGGTGAAAAACCAAAGTTCGACTGTTTTTATCGTAGCCTTTGTACCCCACCTGCCCTCTGCTGCATCTCTGATGGACACTGTCAGCCTTGCGCTCCATAACCGTCCCACTTCTTTCTTTTTAACAGAACTCCTGGGATCCCAGACTTGAAACTCTAAAACTGGAACCTCCCTGGGGAAACTGGGATGGTGGCTGACCCTGTCAGGGGCTCTTGAAGCTGTTGGGAAAGCACCCCCAAAATGAGATCACTGGCCATTCCCAAGGCACAGTCTCTAACCTCCGCTCGAGCTTACCCCAGTCTGGCAGTCCTATTACCTGACACCCTTCGCTCCCTTCCCCGCAGCACTGGTTTCCGGTCTTCACCATCACTCTCCAACTGCCTACCCAGCTCCCACCGCAGGCCCTATGCAGCTGACTTCCAATTTCACAGAGGAAAAAGGGGCTCTTGGCCATAAAACCCCTCACCGTCCTGCATTTTCACTCAGAATGCATGTCCTTTCCTGCGGCTGGAGGAAGCCTTTCTCCATCTCAGTGCATTCCTTAGAAATCCAGAGGCCACGCTCCCTCTCCTCTGCACCCACCTGTAGCGATACCCCTCCCTCTCTCCTCCCAGGGCTCATCTGCGGTCTGTTTCTCCTTCAACCCGGCCCCTACCCCTCCCCTGAGCTCGCCATCGGCCATCGCCATGGAAGGACCCACTACTGGGCTCATCTCAAGCCACAGCTGGCTGCTCAGTGCACTCCCGCGGACACCCCCTCCTCCTGGAAGCCTGCCCTGGAAGCCTGCCCTCCTCCCTTGATCTCGCCCCCTCTTACCTCTCTGGCTGTTCCAGTTCAGTCCGTTCAGGGCTTCTCTTTCTCTGCATTGTAAATGCAGGTATTTCCTTCTCTCCTCAACTTCTCTTCTTCTGACAACTCTGTAGCTTGGGCCAAGATATTTTTTTCTATGCCCTGACCTGGCCCAAGCCAGGCTCTGAACGGATGGATGCCGAAGTCCTTCTTCTCAGCCACGGCCGCGAACCCTTCTCTCACTGTACTCAAATCAACATTCGTTCTCTTTTCTGTGTCCCACACTTGCCCTTCTGCTTAGAGTCCTGTTTTGCCAGAAGGATGCAGCATTTACTTTGTCAGCAAAAATCAACTCTCCAGGGAAAGAAGGGTGTGGAGGGGCAAGTGGGGCTAGACTGGTCTCTCCTACCGAACTGCCCCATCCATCCCTTCAGGGGGCCTCACCCTCTTGTCTCCATTTACTGCCCTTGCCCTCCTGCAGCCCCTCCAGATCTTTCGATGGGGCATTTCCTAAAGCCCTTGCTAGAGTCAGCACCTAGTAGGGCATCAATAAATAATCTTTAAGGATCCCTAGCCTTGTCCCCAAATCCACCCTTTACTCTGCTAGAGTGACATCGCTAACACCTAACTAGGTTCAGTTCATTTCCCTAAGGGTCCTCAATGCCCCCCTCCATTCCCCCAGGACAAAATGTTAGGGAGACTCAGGCAAAAGAGAAGTCCCTTGTGAAAGGCTTTGGGGCCCCTTGGAGGGAAGGGAAAATTGCCAAAATTTGAGCCTCTGAGTCTGTGGCCTGAGCTTTAGGGAAGACCATCCTCCAACAGATGTTGGGGTTAAGAGCCCAGTCAGTGTGTCCAGGTCAATCTTCCCTCTCCTGGCTGCCGACAGGGGACTCCAAGACCTGTCCCGATCACCCCAGGAGGGGTCAGTAGCGAGCAAAAGGTGTTGCCATAGGATGGGACTGGTGTGACCTTGCTTCTGCCCCTCCTATCCAGTTCCCCGGGCAGAAGTCCGAAGAAAACACAATTGGCCTTTTATTAGCATATTTTCTGGCAGTCTCAGGGAGAATTTAGGGCTGAAGCGACTAGAAGCCAGATTCTTCCCCCCCTCCAACTCCCCTACCCCGGGTCTCCGGTTTAGCTCCTCCTACTCCTGCTCTTGGGGCCAGAGGACGCCAGGCTGGGAGGAAAGGCTGTGGACTTTGTTTGCGGGCCCAGGCCGCCTGGCACAGGCCCGCGGGAGAGTTGTCGCGTTAATTGCTCCTCCGGCATTCGGCCTCCTGCGGCCCCGCCCCTGGCGTGACTCACACTTTTTCCTGCAGGGCGGGACGCCCCGGAGGTGGCACGTGCCCTGGTCATCCCTGGCGTGGTGCGTGGCCGGCTTGGGTGTGCAACCAGAGCCGGCCTCCCAGCCTCTCTGAGCCTTCTCGAGATTCTCCCATCCCACACGCCATGCTTAGAGTCGTTGGGTCGGCCCATCCTGGGAAACACACCAAATCTGGAGTAGGAAGCCAGAGATCGTGCACGGTCTTGCTCTGCGTCCACTCTCTGGAAAACCGCGTGAGAAGGGGAAGGAGATCTTTTCAGCCAGTTAATCAAACCTCTACAGTATCTATCAGGGGCTCTAAACTGTTAAAAGCTGGTGGGAGAGAGTGCATGAGAATACTAAACAAAGGGGCGCCTGGGTGGCGCAGGCAGTCTGTTGAGGGTTGAGCGGCTGCCTTTGGCGCAGGGTATGATCCCAGCGTCCTGAGCCCGCATGGGGTTCCCTGCTCAGCAAGGACCCTGCTTCTCCCTCTGCCTGCCGCTCCCCCTGCTTGTGCGCTTGCGTTCTCTCTCACAAATAAACACAATCTTTAAAACAAAACAAAACAAACAAAGGAAGAACCCTAAAGATGGTATCTTACTTGCTGTTTACTCCAGGGCAGTGACTGACTTGGTGGGGCCAATCTGTGGGTTGCCTCTCAGGTACTTGCCAGAAGTCCTTGGGCTAGTTTAAGATTTATGAGCATCAGCTTCTTACTCCCTGGAATTCTGGAACTTTTGAGCTTGAGAAACCGGACAGAGCACCCCCAGTTGTCAGTTCTCATTTTCATGAAGAGACCTGGAGGGCTAGGTAGCCTGATCCAGGCCGTGTTGTTGCTGCTGTGAGTTAGTGATGAGTCACACCTGGAACCCCAACTCACCCTATACCTGTTGTCAGATGAGCATCTGCTCCCAGCCTTACCTGCTGGGTGGAGGGCTGGTGGGGAGCGGGTGGGTGGGGGCACACTCCAAGGAGCTGGTATTAGGGAAGCATTAATCAAATGAATGGGGTCTCCCAAGGGTTAATAGCTTTGTGTTTTGTGTTTCAGTGGAAACACACAGCACACCCTCCAGGGTTATGAAATTCAAGCCCTATTAGTAGTCTTCCAGCTATTTTGCAACTCAGTAAATTGTGGGTAATTGATAGATATGTAAATTCGGTCCTATCTGGTAGAGATTTGACTTCTTCCCACCCCCACCACGTTGGCAGGAAAAAAGAACCACTTCTGTCTTCATTTGCAATTCATCTCAACATTCCCTTACTCCCTGTAAATTTGTGCTGTTTTGACTTTTCCTTTGAACCAGTTATAACATCTATCTGCCTGGTTCTGTCATATCATTTGAGCAAAATAAATTCGTTAACACGTGTTCATTTTTTAATATTTTTACGGAAGGGGGCACCTGGGTGGCTCAGTGGGTTAAAGCCTCTACCTTCCGCTGGAGTCATGATCTCAGGGTCCTGGGATCGAGTCCCGCATCAGGCTCTCTGCTCAGCGGGAGCCTGCTTCCCCCCTCTCTCTGCCTGCCTCTCTGCCTACTTGTGATCTCTCTCTCTGTCAGATAAATAAATAAATCTTTAAAAATATATATTTTTACGGTAGTCACGATTTTACCTTATGACAATGTCACACCTCACCCCTGAGGAGCAGCCGTCCCCCTGTGTGCTGTGGCGAGTAGTAGCGGCTCGATGAGTCTGTTTCTCTGTCCAGACGGATCCAACCTGAGTTACTCTTCTCTGGGTTTGCCTGGGGGGGACAGTGTGTCCCTGGATGGCAGAGTGGCTGACCCGGCCCCCGCATCTCTACTCACTGATTGGTGTTCTTCTTTTGACACTGTATCCAAAAGCTATGTCAGAGAGGAAGTCGTACCCAGTTCTGAGGACATGATGCTGTCCTAGGGGAGAGGCAGAGGGCCGGCCACAGGAAGCAAGGCTTTCCTGGGACAGGGAGATGGCCTGGCGAGGACCTCTCTGTGTCATCTTTCCTGGGTTTGAATTCTTTTCTCTGTCTTTTTGCTCATGGGTTGTTAGAACGTTGAACATAACAGAAGGACTTGCTTGCTCTACTAGAAAGACAGTGGGGAAAGGAAGAAGGAGATGGGAGGAAATGAGGAAACAAACAGGAAAGCAGGAAGAAATGAGAGAGAGAGAAGAAAGGATAGCAGGGTTCAGAGACTTCCCATGGTTCCCTGGGCTAGACAAAATGATCCAAGGACCCAGAATTAACGAACAGTGCCCCTTTGTCACTTCTGATTCTGTGAAGGAGAGAGCCTCTGCCTGGTGCTACTCTGTCTTCAACACCTCTCTTACCATGTCCTGTCTCCTCTTAACCAAAGGTGGTAAGGTCTCTGGCTCTGAGCCTCCAGTCACCAGCAGTATCCAGCTAGAATTTCATACCCTTGCTCTGTTTTCACGGTATATATCTTATTGTTTTATCATTTCCTCTTGCTTATAGCAAGGAATACTCTTTTTTTTTTTTTTTTTTACTGATGGAAAGCTTCTTTTAAAGATAATTTTGTTCAGGTTTTTAAAAAGGGAGTCAAGAGGGAAAAAACATCAGTCAATGTCAAAAAAATTTAAGTAAATCAAGGATATGCAAAAATCACGAGGGTGGCACAAAATGACTGGAATTTTGGACTGAAACAGAGAAGAAAAGGGAAGAAGACGAAGAAGAAAAGAGAAAGAAAACAGCAGGAAGGGGAGAAGTGAAACTGCTGTGGGGGGAGTGGGGGGTGGGGGGTGAGGCAGAGGAGGTGAGGGGGGCCTGGGGCCAGGGAGCACTGGTGAGGCTGTGTGGTGAGAGGGGAGGCCCTAGAGGTATGGGAGGGGGCCCAGCTTTTATGTTTGGGGTTGAGGGAAAGATGGTGTGTCTCAAATGTACCGCGACTGCTTAGAAGACTGGGAAGTTATTCAGAAAAACTACAAGTGGTTTAGGGTGACTCTGACCTTCAAGAAAGGGAAGAGGGGCGGTCCCTGCCGTGGGCTGCCCTGCAAATGAACTCGACACTCTCTTTCTGCCATTAAAGCTACTTGAGTAGACATCACTTCATTTTTTCTTTCTTCATTGGTATTCATTAGATATTTTAAAATGTCTAATTGCAAGAACTCATTTCAAGAAGCTTGAATGTTCATGCCGTGGCATGAAATTTGTGTCCAGTAACTCAGAGCCTGTCTGCTTCGCTACTTAATTTAGAGATATGCTGGTTGGTGCAAGGCCTCCAGTGCCAAAAAATCTTTCATTTCTGAAGTCTTCTAGCCAAGCTCAATGAAAAATACAGCCATAAATACTCATTCCAACGACTCCCCAGGCCATAGTCACAAAGCTTTTACACTGCATTTACTCAGGGCTCCCCAGCCAAAATTATCTCGTTCATGCTTCTCCAGGGTCCTTGGAAATGTCTGTGTCTTCCCACCACCTGGCTCACTGTGTACCCCCTCTCCTTGCAGGCCATGCGTGTAGATGCTAGGGTGAAGGAGTGGGCGGGCCCCGATTTCCTGCAGCACTAAGCCTCAGGCTCTCTGGCTTACTGAGAGGAGATGCTCTGGCCAGAGTCACAGGGTGGAGGTTGGGGGGCAGGACAGAAGCCTTGGATTCCGGCTTTTACTCTGGGAGGCCCTTGCCATTGGGGTTCAGATACCCAAGCAGAGCTGATGAGTCCCTGAGTGGTAGCCTGCAGGTTGGATTTGCAAAGTTGATCCTTATGGGGAAAGGGGAGAAGGAGGTCTTAGAAGGATCTAGGAGGACAGGTGGGAGTTTACAAATTTTGATGCTCCTCTCTCCCTCCCCATGAATTGCCTTAGAACCCTTTGAGTTTTAGTCCACACAGGCTAGTCCTGCTTCCAAAGGCCAGGCATAGACCAGTTACAAGGCATCCCGCACAAGGATATGCTCGAGTTTCTCAGTGCTGGCTACCTGTTAGAATTAACTGGGGAGCTTTAGAAATACTGATGCCAAGCCCTGCCCCAGACCATGTAAATCTAGAATTTCCAAGGACTAAATTTGGCCATTGTTTTGTTTGTTTGTTTGTTTGTTTATTAAGGTATAACTTAAAAAGAGCAAAGTACACAAATGTTAAGTATACAGTGTCATGAATTTTTGCACCTGGGCAACTACTACTGAGATCAATATTTGGATGTGAAAGCCTCCAGTCCCTCCAAAAGCTCCTTTCCTCAAGTACCAAATATCAAAGCCCAACAAGTCAGGAGCAGGAGCAACCAGCAGCTCTCTGGAACTTTTCTAGTCTTCCCAACTGCTGGGGTAGGAGAGGAACAAAGTCTGGCCCTCATCCATCTTAGGGTTCAGTGGCTGCAACTCTGTAAATTAGACTGACAAAAGACAGAATCGGGGAGAAAAACAAAAAAGCTTATTAACATATGCATCATGCATACACATGGAGCAAAGTAACAATGTATTCTTTAAAAAGAGAGAAGACAAAGGAAAATGACTTTGAACTTCTAAGGGCAGAGTGTGGGAAGGCAAATACCCTGGGGAACTAATGGAAGATAAGGGATAGTATTAGCAAGATTTGTGATACAGATTCCTCTGGGCTGATGGGGTCTAGAGTAGCCTCCAGCGATTGACTTCTGTCCTTCCTGATGGAGAAGGGCTGTGGGGGGTGGTGGGGGACGATGCCTTTACAAATCTCTCTTGCTTTTTTCGGCAAATAGCAGGAGGACAGAGAGCTTTTCCTGTATCTGCTATTTCTCACTTGTCTTTAGCTCAAAATAGACCTCAGGCCCAAATGGCATATTTTGGGGAGGCGTCTTCTGCTCCTCTTCTCAGGAGAGCCCTGTGGAGGCTCTAGGACCACTTCCTGGGCCCTGCCCATGGCTTGGGGGGAAGAATGCCCAGCACTCTGGGGCAGCTCTCCTTAGGGTCTTTGCTGCTGACATTTAGAACGAACGGTTTGAGGACCAGTGCCTGGTGTCTTCAGAAAAGCAGAACTCTGGTGGGGTTTTCGTGTTTGTGTGTGTGTGTTTTTAGGGCGTCAGGCCTGCCCCTGCCTTGGGTGTTTCTGTTTTTCCCATTTGTCCAGTCCTGCCCAGGTTTAGCACCTTTCCTTAAGAAAGTTGTTTTTGTCACCCACTTTTTAAAGTCCCCTCTTACCTCTCGGATATTGTTGTTTTGTGTATGTATAGTTGAATAGACGTAACACAAAACTGATATTTCAACCATTAGTGAGTGTGCAGTTCAGGGGCATAAACGACATTCACACTGCTGTGCAAACCGCCTCCTGGAGCTTTTGCAGCGTCCCAAACTGAAACCCGGTACGGACTGTGGACTCCCCTTCCCCGTCCAGCCTCGACAGCCACCCCCCTTCTTTGTCTCTGTTAAGTCGCCTTCTCTAGGGGCCTCCGGTAAGTGGGATGCTACGGCATTTGTCGTCCTTTTGTGCCGGGCTGACTTCACTAGTGTAGTGTCCTGAAGGGTCATCTGTGTTGCAGCAGATCACACAATTTCCTTCCTTGTACAGGCTGAATACTATTTCATTGTTTGGATCTACTACATGTGGTTCATCCATTCATCTGCGACATTGACTGTGACCGCCGTTCGGCTATCGTGAATGATGCTGTTAGGACCGTGCGGGCCCAGATCGCTGTTGGAATGCTGTGGTGCCCGTACATTGAGGTGCTCTTCCGCTGATGCTAACACGCAGTGGGGCTGGATCTCTCTGGTCTGGAGGCTCCTCAGTCTCCGTGCTGAGTCTCTAAGTCAGCTTTCCTCACAGGGCAGCGGGAGAAGCCAGGAGGTGGTGGGACAGGCAAGCCCTCGCACCGTTGGGGCTTCTGATGGACCCCAGATCACATCCAGTACTGCCTCCTTGGAGGCGGGGGCTCCTGTTCGACTCAGCTGCCTCAGCATCCCTGAGCTCTGAAAAGTTCCTGGACCTTTCTGCAAGCCGGCTCTCCTCTTTCCCTTGAGATCAGCTCTGCACATGAAAGAGAAGAGGAGACTTTGTCTTCCGCAGAAGAGCCTGCTGCACCCTTCCCCCCAGAGCGGACTTAACCACTAACATGACCAAGAGGGGCCACTCCAAGTGTCTTCCTAGAACAACAACAAATCTGCTCCAAGAGGACTTCCTGCCTCCACCAAGCCCCGGAAGCAGCTGGCAGCCCTTAAGTTACGGCTTCAGGGGCTAGAAGAATATCAGTTTTGCTTAACCATGCCCCTCTACCCCCAGTAGTCCCAGGCCTACCAGGAGACAGGAACTGGCCTTGGGTCACAACTACACAGGTAGCATGGGTAGAGTTTACCCTGGGTGTGCAGGGGCCTCTGTGCCACGTGGGCTGGGGAGAAGTCCACTTCACTCCAGCCCACGGGATCCACGGTGTGGCTCACTGGGTAGGAGCGACCTCCGGGGGTGAAGGCAATAAAGCTGGGGGTCCCGGGGCCGGGGCTCTGGGCTGGGACCTCCGCCTCCTCACAGCCTTTGGCAGGAGTGGCGATGCCAATGCTTGCCTGGGCTTCAAGGGCCAAGACAGTGAGCTCACGGGCTCCCCTGGGGCCTCCTAAAATCCGCACCAGAGGAAGCCAAAGTTCTGTGTTAGGCGAGTGGGGGTGGAAGCCAAGGAAATTGGAGTTTTTACTCCATGGGGGTCCTTTAAACTCTAGAGGCCTTGGAAAATTCTCATTCCCCGGGATCATCCTCAAATTCCAACCAACAAATAGTGAGACTGATTCTTAGAGAAGTAGTTTCAAATCTTCCCGTTTCCCGGAACTACAGTCAGTCTAATTGGAGTTACATTCGCCTGCTCTCCCCGCTCTGGGGCTGCTGTATAGAGTAAAATGGCCAGGATTCTGAAAGTAGGGCCAGCCTCTAGAGGCAGAGGTGCACACAAATGTGAAATGGGTGCCCTGGAAGGAGGAGCTAGGCTTTCCAAGACCTTCCAGCCTTCTGGTTTTCATAAAGCAGTTCTTGTTCTGAGGATGAAACTGAGAGACAGCAAAAGCCCAGTAAAGCAGGTCTGCCTGCTGGTGGCCAGAACTGGTCAGGCATTTCTGGGGCTACCACCTTCTCTGGGGCTTAGTGAGATCAAGGTCTTCTCTATTAAGGACCAGTCAGTTAGTCAGCAGTGACTGCCTTCTCTTTCATCAAAGCAGGACTTAGATGGGAGGCAGTGATGGGGCCTGGCCAACCCTGGCCAAGAATGGGGTATTAGAGATTTCACAAGTTCTTTACATTCATCTTCCCCATGCTAGGCTCTGCTCCCAAAACAAACTTCCGGGAAGCACCCATTTTGTGCAAGTCACACTCCTACGCCCTGAGGGAAAGAGAAAAAGATAAGATAGCAAGAAATTTACCATCTGGTAAAGCAGAGAATCAGGCATATGAGGAAAGGAACCAATGCCCCAAATAAAGTGTAGGAGAGGAAAGACTGTTCCTCCACTCTCCTAGACCCAATAGCTGGGTCCATGAAATAAATGATAACAGGCAGATCAACAGGAGAAAAGATATATACATTTATTAATTTTTACTATTACACTGACAAGGGCTTCACAGAGAGGAAAAAAAGCAAATACCTGAAAAAGAGATGAGACCGCGGGGGTGTCTCGGGGCCAGGGCTTGGAGAGCTTATATATCGTCTTAATAGAGAAGGGGAGGGAGATGCAGGTCACTTAGGGGAGAGTCAATGATTTGGGGAAAGGTGAGCGGGCCCTCAGAAGAACAGGCAGGAGGTACGAGGGCCTGACGACGTTTGTGGGGGTGGTGTGGACGTGTGGTTTCCTCTCCTGGGTTAGGAGTCAGTCTTCCCTGGTGGATGAAACCCCCAGGTTGGGGATTTAGGACGATCGAGTTCCTCTTGGAGCCTCTGTCTTCAGGCAGATTCAGGCAGTTCAGGGAGAACCTCTCCCTGCATCTGCTGTTTTTCAAGTGCCTTCAGCTCAAAACAATCAATATGCCCAAGCAGCCTATTCTTGAACTCCTTCAAAAGTATGAGTAGAAAATGCAGCGTTCTGCTCACGAAAGAAGTAATCGTGGAGCTGCGTGGGTATTGCTCTGTTAAGGCCGCGGCATTGTTTTACACAAGCTCGGGATTCTTTTAAATAACGGCAAGCTAACAAAATTTTATTAGGGGCAGATGTGTGCTAAGCCCTCCGTGAGCATTAATTTGTGTAGCGGATATAATGACACTAAGAGGAAAGCACTGTCATTATTTTCTCTGTTTTACAGACAGGGCTAGAAATGGTTAGAGATGTAAAATACTCTTCCTGGTAAGAAGGGGGAGCCAGGACCTTAACCCAGTCTGGGCCAAATCTAAAGCCTGAGTTGTGAATGCGATGCTTGGCCATATGTCCAGATGCGTCAACAGGCACTTTGGAGGGAGCTTCGAATATGTGGGAGCTGACTTTGGTTCTAGTACCATCCAGCCTATGGCCCTAAGTCTGTGGACTTTGCCTCCGGGCTTTGGTTTCCTTCTCACTGATTTTAACGGTTGAACTGGAGGACTACACGTGCACCTTGCATTTACTAAAATTCTCTCAATCTAGGTTTTTTTTTTTAAGTTCTTACAACGAAACCATTTAATGTTCACTCTCTTAGATGCCTAAATCCCGAGGAATAAGGCAAGCAAGCTGCTGCTGTACGGATCTCTGGGAAGGCTGCTAAAAAGGCCGAATCCAGCAACAGTTTCGAATGTGGGGTTTCCGAGGTAGGGAGCCACAGTCACGTTCAGAAGGAACTCAACACCCTTACTGAAACATATACAGTGAGTACGAGAGTTGACTGCTATGTCAAACAGCCATCAATGGCTTAACCTAAGGAAAGTTCATTTCTCACTCTAGGAAGAGCCCAACCCATTTCCTACTTCTATGGCTCTCCTCCAAGGGGCTTCTCAGGAACCCAGGTTCTGCCTGTTTCCTAGGTCCTCAGAATACCTTGGCTCCAGTTGTAGAGGATCACATGAAAGGAGCAAGAAGTAGCATCTCACTTCTACCCCATTCTATTGGCCCAGAATTGGTCAAATGATCCCACCCACCTTCCCAGGAGAACTGGGAAATGTAGTCTCCCTGTGTTCCCAAAAGGAAGTCCATTTTGATGACTATATGGTGGTTTCTACAGAAGACCATAAGTAGCCAAGTCAATCATTAAAAAGACAAGTGATAAGGAAATTTACCCTACCAGTCATGGAGGCTCTCCATTGCTGTCCTCTTTGGGTTGTGGACAGCCCATCTTCCCACCATGACTGTTCATAGTACTAACTTGAGTGTCCCTTGGCAAGAAGTACATAAGCTCCTCTTTCCCTCTCTGGTTCTCTAAGAGAAGGCAATAGACCCTTTCTTTCTTTCTTTCTTTCTTTCTTTCTTTCTTTCTTTCTCTCTCTCTTTTCTTATCTTTTTAAAAAAGATTTATTTATTTATTTGAGAGAGAGAGAGAAAGCAGGGGTGGGGCAGAGGAAGAGGGAGGGAGAATCTCAAGCAGACCCTGCACTGAGCTCAGATCCCGACGAGGGCTGGGTCCGACTACCCTGAGTTGATGACCTAAGCCAAAACCAAGAGTCAGACACTTCCCTGACTGAGCCACCCAGGCACCCCTCTTTCTTTCTTTTTCAAAGAAAAGTAAACTGTCACAAGCGACACCTCATTTGGACATGTCTGGAGTCATGGAAGCTTGATTATCCTAGGTTCTTCTGCAAATGGACCTTGAGAGCTTGTTTGGAGATTCTAACAGGGGAGCGCAGCTACTTGTAGACCCTTGACTGAAGAACAGTCATCATTTATGGAGGAAGGTCATCCTCTTCGGCTGAGTGTACAGCTTTGGGAGGGACATGCTGAGGAGTGAGGGAAGAAGGGGACACCCACCTGGCCAGCCAGATCAGCCAAATCAACGCTGGTGACCAATGGGACAACAGATGTCTCAGCCAGATCCCCCTCACATCTGGTAATAGACCTTTCTTAAAGTGTGTAATGGGACTTTCCTCGATGTCTTCTCTTGAAGGTAATGATAGCAACTAGCATTTATTGAGCACATATTATATAACGAGGCACTTATATCATTATCTTAAGGTGGAGGCAAATCTCATGGTCTGGATGAGATACATAGAATTGAATAAGTGGTTTTGACTTTTATTTTTAATGCCCATTCTGCTGGGTGGCAGACACTTAATTCCAGTCGATTTTGGCTCTTGCCCTATCTCGGGTTTTGTCTGAGTTTCTAAGTGATGGGATTCGATGTCCTGATGTTCATCCATCTATAGAGGCATCTGCCATTACATCCTGTCAAGTGACAAAACTAAAACAATTTGAGCTTGATGTCCTTTATTCAAGGCAAAGAAATCCACAGACCAGGGGAGTCTTGTCTCGCTAGTCGTGGAGCACGATTCCCGAGGGTGTTTGGGCGAGAGTCAGCTTTATAGGGCATTAGAAGAGACAACGCGGAAACGGCATGATTGATGAGGGTTTCCTTGTAAAGCCAGCAGGTCCTGTTTCCTAGGGTAAGGTAAGCTAGCTGAAGCTGAGTTGGAGGACTGTTATTGGTGCATGTCGGGTTTCCTTGACAGATGTTTTTCCTAAGCACAGGCTGACTTGGATTTAGATGTGTGACATGAGCCTCCATTTTGTGGGTCCCGATGTACAAATTAACTTTATCAATGTGAACTGCCAGACTTGACATTCCATCAGGCCCCTGCCTGGGTTACTCCATGGCTCAAAGCCATGGTTTTCTCTGGTACCTCAAAAGTACCTCCCACTTCACCAAGAACAAGCCACAGTTTCCGGCACCTGGAGAGATCCTAACACTCCCACCTCCCCAAGCTCAGCCCTTCTGCCCGACAAAGTCTCCCGCCCAGAAGCTGGAGGCTCCACTGCCCCACCTTCCTGGGGCAGGCCTCTTTCTCAGGGACACTGCTACTGATGTTTGGCCTCCCCTTGGTATTTCTCCTCCCTTCCATAGCCTTGATAATCTTTATATGCCTACCTCTCTGTCTTTCCGTGTTTAATATTTATGCCCCAAACTTGATGCTTCCATTACTCAAGGGTTAAATTTTGCAGGGCTAAAGGCCTCATTCTTACCACTCCTAAGTAGTTCTGTGGCTTTTCTGCCTTATCACTCCTCCCCTGAGGCAATAAAAGCTAGCTGACTTCAAGGCGATGATAAGGAGAGACTACTGACCAGATCAGGAGGAGGGCTAGGGACAAGGGGAAATAAATACACAGTCCAAAAAAAAATTTGTAAATTTGTCAAAATATTTTCTTGTCAGGGGCGCCTGGGTGGCTCAATGGGTTAAAGCCTCAGCTTTCGGTTCAGGTCATGATCTCAGGGTCCTGGGCTCTCTGCTTAGCAGGGAGCCTGTCGCCGCCCCCCCCCCCCCCAGCCTCTCTGCCTACCTGTGATCTCTCTCTCTCTCTGTCAAATAAATAAATAAAATCTTATAAAAAAATATTTTCCTGTCACGATCTCACTGAATTCTCAATGGCGGCCTTCTGATGTAGTCATGACTATCTCTACTGGGCCCACGAAGACACTAAGCTGTGTTCTTAAGATCTACTTTGCCAAGATACTTTCTGGGTGTTTGATGGATGAAAGAAGTTATTACTATTTTGAACTGGTAGAAAGTGGGGAGAAGGGCCATTTACAAGACATTCACTGTTACTACTTTCAAGCACTGACACAAACTAACTGATACAAAATCTTATTTAATGGAGACAAGTCTTAGACTTTGCTTAACAAATACCTAAGGCACACTTGAAAATTCTAAGGATGCCTATTATTCGGAATGGATAAAACAAAAGGTTGGAGAAGTATCCTCTTAATTACGTTAAACTCCTTGCAATCTCTTCTAATGATTTGCTTATTAGGAAAATCCTTTTATTTACCAACAGTGTGAATGTAAAGTTTGCTCAATCATTCAATAAATATCGATGGAGGCCTTTTGAGGCTGAGAGCAGACAGTAATTAGGTTTTAAACTCTCCAATTTGCAGCATGGAGAATCTCTAAGCTGCCTCCTCCCCTCAGCTTTGAAATCTCTTTCTAAAATTTAACAGCAAGGTTTCTTTAGTCAATGAATACTTGAAGCAGAAGGCTCTGCACCGAAGGGGGGCTCTGGGCGCCTCACAGTGGAGAGGGGTCGGGGGCCAGGGAAGGGGTGCTTAGAAATGTGGGAGGAGAAGATGCCTGCCGTGGGGAAGGCGCCAGCGAGATGTCTGAGGGAAGGACAGAAACTACAGGGGAGCAAAAGGAATAGAATACCCTCTAGTCCCTCTGGGGACAATGCCCCCATTTTCCTTAGGGGCTCCCTTACTGACTTGTCTTGACCGAAGCTTGGTGCCCCGGGATGACTGGGCTTTTCTTAGACCACAGGGAAACCCGTCATACCTTGGTCTCATAGTACCAGACAGCACGGCAGAGGGATCTGGAGCCACAAAAGACACAACAGAGATAAACCAAAGATAAGTGTGCAGTTGGATTATTGCAGAGGGCGGGTTACTGTAGGGACAGTAGTCAAGGCTCAGTGGCAGGGGCTCTCTTTTCTAAAGGAACCATGGTAAAAAAGTTAGTTTTGGAGCTCACAGACCTTTGCTCAGGATGCCAAATAACACTTTATTAGCCTCCAGAGAACTCCTAACCTAGGAATCTGGGTTCAACAAGGGTTCATCATTATCTCTCTCTCTCTCTCTTTAAAGATTTTTATTTATTTATTTGACAGAGAGAGAGACAAGTAGGGGGAGTGACAGGCAGAGGGAGAGGGAGAAGCAGGCTCCCTCCTGAGCAGGGAGCCCCACAAGGGGCTTGATCCCAGGACCCTGAGATCATGACCTGAGCAGAAGGCGGCCCCTTAACCGACTGAGCCAGCCAGGCACCCTGAGGGCACATCATCTTATGGTGGAAGAATCAGCCCCCTCAGAAGGAGGGACACCTGGCACCCTTGAAGCTTTGCAGGCCCTTGGTTCAATGGTTCTGAAGACACTTACCTTTTGGTAGAAAAGACAGCAGCTTCCTATGGGCAGTGGGAGGACTTGGGGACCCTTCGTAGGAGAGCCTGGTGCACACCGCACCGGCATCCTTAATAAGAGCTCTCTCAGTGGTGTTGCTATTGCCACCTAACTGCCTTTTCAGACACCAGAATCAGTGATGGCCACCGCCAATGGCTGAGCAGGTACACAGGGAAGCCTGAAGGTGACTGTAAAGGAAGGGGCCGCGTGACCTGGATTCAGATCCTGGCTTCACCAGGAAGGTATGGTAGATTTGGACGGATAGTATGGTAGATTAGGGATGGCAGCAAATTCTGTTCACGCATCCTCCCATTAAGAGATGGATTCCATTCCCCGTCTTCCATCCCTCCGCTGGGTCTGTGGTTCGCTTTGGCAGGGAGCATGCCGCGGAAGTGGTGGCGGGGGAGCACCAGAGGGGACATGCAGTCTCTGCCCCGGCCTCTCAAAGTGCTCGCTCTAGGGACATCCCCTCGCAGAGAGGCTACCCGTGACAGTTTGAGTGACAGCTCCAGCTTTCTTCGTTCAACCAAGGGGTGGGGGACATCCAGCTCAGTGAGCCTCCAGGTAACCACGCCCCCAGCCAACATCTGATGGCAGGTGCCTGAGGCCCCAAGTGAGAACAACTCACACACCTCCAGAGAACCAGCAGCAACCCTGAGTGCTGCTTCAGGCCTCTGCCTACTGGAGTGTGTACAGAGTGTGACAGGGGAGGCACTCAGCCCCTCCAAGGTCTCTTCTCCTTCTGCAAAACGGGCAAGAGTCGTGACGACTTGCAGTGCTTGTGCAATGAATGCAATGATGGCGAAGGGCTGAGCACAGTGGCCGGCACACAGTAGGTCCTCCATAAACACCGGGTTTCTTCCCGTCCCTTCTCCAGGAGGTTACATATCCCAGGTGGGAGTGAATCTTGGCCGCTGCTCTGAACTCCCTGGGCAAACACCCAACGGCCCTCAAAGGGAATGTCTGGGATCTAACTTGAAAATGGGGTTGGAGGAAAAAAAAAGAAGAAAATGGGGTTGGGGAGAACTTGATTGTTTTTTCTCTCTGGGACACCTTTCCTAAGGTGTCCCCACCTTAGGAAAAATATTACCACGTTGTAGGAGGAAAATTGTGAGTTTTTAAAAAAATTCTCCTCAATTTAAGGGATTGAGAGACGAAGTTTTCACCTTCCTTTTTTTTCCCCTTTTAACCAGAAATATGCTTGCTCACACTGAAAAGTAGCGGCATGAAAGAAAACAACTCCCCTCTGTTTCACAGCCAGCAGGCTCTCTTCAACACCTCGGCCCCGGAGAGCCACAGACTGCACAGCGGGCAGACTTTGTTCAGCAGATGAACAACTGTGGCTTAATCTGTTTGGGGAAAAGAAAAAAAAAAGTCCTGAAGCAATTGATAAAGAGGCTGAGAGGCTGAGGTCAGTGTGAAGAAAGAGTAAATGAGGCCAGATTGGGGAATGCTGAAACCTAAGCCTCTCCCCCACCTCCACCCCGGCCCCCCCCCCCCAAGTGGGTGTGTGAGGAACAGTCAGGAAGGATCTGCTGGGAAAGGGACAGAGAGCCTCTTGGCCTGAGTTTGGGGTCATGTTTTCATTATTCAAAATGACTTTATTTCATCCATTCACTTGCTCTATGACCCAAAACTTTTTTTTTTTTTTTGAAAACTGTATCCGAGTATAACATAGAAAAGTACATGAATATTAAATACAGGCAAATGAGGGTTCATAAACTGAGCACATCGTGTCACCAGCATGCAGGTCAAGAACAGAATATTAGCGGCGCCCCAGAGACCCCCCACTCCAGGGAGAATCGCCATCCTGACTTTTAACCTCACCGTTTTTAATAGCTCATACACATTCATGTGTGTTCTTCTAGGGACATTCTACACACGTGCAAGAATACGGATGTTACAGATTACACAAATGTAGCAGTCTTATCCAGGATGTAGCATCTTATCCAGGATGGTCTGCCCCTGGCTTTTTTAACTTTTGTCTTGGTGATCATTTTGTAACCCTACACAGAAAGCAGCTGGGTTTCTTTAGTCGTTACATAGCATTCCATTGTCTGAATGTACCACAATTTATTTAATTTTATTAAAAGGCAAAGAGGTTGTGTTCAACCTTTTTGGAGCTGACTTTTCTTTCTTCTTCTTCTTTTTTTTAATACGTATTCTTGAGGTATTTTTGTTGTCCTTTAGATTTAAGGCGGCAACTAGGGGCTGCTCTCTGGAAGCCTTAAAAATATTGCTACGAGTTCCTGCTCAATTCTGAGATGTGTTGGGTGTGGTACCTCCTGGGGTGGTCGCCTCTTTTATTGCCTTGTCCTGTTAGGACTCAGTTGTTCCATGTTTGAATATGTATCCAGGAAGTGGAAATAATGTCCCTGACACCCCCACTTCCTTTTCTGGCAAATCAGCATCCGGTGAATGAATCCAACTGCTTTCACCCACCCACCCCCCTCCCTCACTCAGCTGCTTACCCAGCATTGTCCAGGCTGAGAGCTAGAAGTTTTGGAAGATGGACCTCAAGAGCTCTTCCAGACGGGACCAGTCTGAGGAGCTACTGTTCATTTTGATTAAGCCAAGCCCTCCCGATTCTGTCTGCCTTTTCTTTCCTTGGGTCTTTTCATCCCTAACCTCCAATCTCAGCCTCAGTCTCTGGGTCCTCTCTGCTCTGAACTCAGCTCTCAGAATCATTAAGACTGTGTGAGTTCTACTTGGTGCCTACTTCTTTCTCCTACTGGCATTTGCTCTTTAAGTTTCTTACTTACCCCATTTATAGAACAAAAGTCTTCGTCTCCTTAAAGCTTTCTGATTCCTTGACGGAAGGAACATTTATATATTGGGAGGTTGGGACAATCTCCTCTCTCCTTCACTACCAGAATCACATCGATCCTTTCTGAGCCCTCAGGGGACAGGCAGGAAGGGGCAGACCTAGCCTGTCAGGACCTCAGGGTGAGGTAGGACTGTCTCCATATCCCTTACCTATAGCAGAGAGGGACAAGTCCTCCAAAGGTGGGGTGACAGACAAGTGTAGGGACGGGGAAGCCTTTATTTAGTATTGAAGAGAAGGATCACTGCCTCACCTCTTGGAACCAGCAACCACGCCTTCTCTGAGGCTCAGTGAAGGCAGCAACAGTGACCGCCTTGGAGCATCGTAATAAAGATGCAATGAGTTGATATACAGTGATGGTAAGTGCTCTTTAAACGTTAGCTCTAATTATTGAATGAGGTGGCCCACAAACAGTGGCCCCAGCACTGATTACCAGTAGCCACGTTAGCTCTGTCCCTGCTCCCTTCCTCCCCCTGTGACTTGGCCGGCTCTCAGGACTCTGCTGAGCACACGGCTCAGCCTTCCCTGCCAAAGCCAGTTCCCGGTCTCTGCACCCCCGTTCATGCCCCTGCCTGCTGCCTCCACCAGGAAGCCTTCCCTCTTCACTCTTCCTTGACAGGATCATCACGGCCTGGCCCTCCTCTTAGAAGGGGCAAAAAGCCCACTGCAAACCAAGAAACATAAAACGGCTTCTTCCACCAGTGGTTTTGTGTCTTGTTGGCCCCTAGGTCTTTGCATTGTCCCGTCTCCTTCCAAAGTCCCGACTCCAGGGTCTCCCTACCTCTCTCCTCTTCGTGTGCCCCGAGGGCAGTCTAGTGGGAAAAGGGACTCTTGGGGACTCTCCTGAGATCGATGATGGCTTACACATCTCTATCCACTGTGCAGGAAGATGAGGGCCACAGGACTGAACAATTTCCTGGTGAGGACCTGCTACAGAGCCCGTGCCCTTCAGGTATTTTATATTTTACTCTTTCATTTGATCCCCGCAGCCCCTTGGTTGTTAGGGCCATCCTGGAGATTTTCAAACTGAGGCTCAGAGCGGGTACTTATCAAGGCTTCATTACTGCTACAAGCAGCAGAAACAGGATTTGAATCCGGGTTTGCTTGACCCCAGAATCCAGGAGGATTTCTGATAGTAATAATATTTTACATTCTGCTTTGTATTCGGATCGACTGGCCCAAGAAGTGGTGTTTTCTATTTTTGAACTTGGCTTGCACAACGGATTAGCTGAGGACCTCAAGCTTTGTCTTGTCCGAACACAGATTTGATTTTGAAATAGCCGGATTGTAGCTATTCGAAAGTAGCTTTGCCAAGACTCACATGGGCGTGTTTGTTTTCCCAAACTTCTGAAATACATTCATCCATCAGCGACTCTCCTAGAGGAGAGCCGGTACTAGAGAGCTGGGGGCTCCCTGCCTCCAGCAAGGGCCTCATCAGGACAGACGCGCATCACAACAGGTATGGACGAGAAAACCAGTGGATAGGAAAGGGTGCCTCGTCACGGGAGCTCCTAAAACGGCTTGAAGGTTTTACTCAGAGTGAGCATTCCACAGCCTTCCTCTCATGGGGCCTCTGGGTGGCTCAGTCATTAAGCGTCTGCCTTCGGTTCAGGTCATGATCCCAGGGTCCTGGGATTGAGCCCCACATCAGGCTCCTGCTCAGTGGGGAGCCTGCTTCTCCCTCTTCCACTCGCCCTGCTTGTGATCCCTCTATCGCTGTCTCTCTGTCAAGTAAATAAATAAAATCCTTAAAAAACAAATAAACACAACATCAAAACAAACTTTTTTGGGGGCGTGGGTGGCTCAGTGGGTTAAAGCCTCTGCCTTCGGTTCAGGTCATGATCTCAGGGTCCTGAGATCGAGCCCCGCATTGGGCTTTCTGCTCGGCAGGGAGTCTGCTTCCCCCTTTCTCTCTGCCTGCCTCTCTGCCTACTTGTGATCTCTCTCAAATAAATGAATAAAATCTTTAAACAAACAAACAAACAAACAAACAAACCCAAAACCCTTTTTCTCATAGCTCCAAAACCATCAGACGTTTATGGAATGTCTATGTGGAGCTTCAGTTTTACCTTCTACCTGAAGTCCTTCCAACCTGTTTCCCTCAAGGTCTCAACCCTTCCCCCTCTTGATTTTTGCCTGAAGCTCTCACTTGACCAATAGTCTGTGTAATGATATCCCTAGTTCTCTAGTATAGGGTCTTGGTAGATGTTATTGGCTAAGATGAGGTCATCCTGAATTCAGGTGGGCCCGAAGTTCAATGATTGGTCCTCCCAAAAGAAAGGAGAGGGAGAATCACAGAGACTTGGGTGAGCAAGAAGGCCACGTGAGGGCAGAGGCAGAGTTGGAGTGAGGCATCTCCAGGCCAAGAAACACCGAGGATTGCTGGGACTCCCCTCCCTCCCTTCCCAGAAGCTAGAATAGGCCAGGGAGGATTCTCCCATAGAGCCTTAAGGGGAAGCATGGCCCTCCGACACCTTGATTTTGGACTTCTAGCCTCCCAAACTGTGAGTGAATACATTTCTGTTGTTTGAAGTCACTCGTTTGTGGTAATTAGTTTAGGCAGCCCTAGGAAACTAGTACAGGGACTCTCATTTGGCTCTCTAAATAAAAAGCTTCTTTTATTATGAACATTTCCACAGGCTTTGCCTTGTTTTTAAACAAAGCTTGCTGGGCCTCAATTTTCTCACCTAAAGATCGTTTATTAGTCAGCTCCTGCTGCATTCAAACTAGCCAATAACTCAGAGGCACAAAACACTGGGCATGGGCTCCCAGGCTCCCGGGCCTGCAGGGAGGCCGGTGCCTCTGCTCCACACATCTCTTGCTCTTTGAGAACCGCAGGACGCTTAGGCCTCTTCTTAAGGCCACGGCAGAGGCCCAAGTGGGGAAACCCCACCGTGTGAGCTCATTTAAAGCCTCTGCACCAGTCACCTCTGCTAGCATCCCACAGACCAAAACGAGTCAGAAGGCCCACATCAATGGCACGGGAAGTACCCTCTGCTCACGGTGAGGGGGAAAAGGAGGGAATAGCCAATAATAATTCCGATGATCACACACGGCGCAGGACCTGCTGCTATAGACTGAATGCTGGGAATTCCTACGTTCCAGAATGCCTCTGTTGAAACCTAATTCCCAGTACGGTGGTATTTGGAGGTGAGGCCTTTGGGAAGTGTTTACGTCGTGAGGGTGGAGCCCAGGAGATCCCAGAAAGCTCCCATCTATCATGTAAGGACAGAGCAAAAAGATAGCCATCTACAAATCAGGAAGCCAGTCCTTACCAGATACCGAACCTGCCAGTGACTTGAACTTGGACTTCCCAGACTCCAGCAATGTGAGAAACAAATTCCTGTGTTTGTATGTATCAGTCCACGGAACTTTTGTCACAGCAGCCCGAACGGGCTGGGACAGCCCATTTAGCAAGATTTATTGACAAGTTTATGCATGTCTAACTAAACTAGTAGAACGAATAATCAATTTTTATGTGGTAGGCACTGTTCTAAATGCTTCCCGGGAGTTTGCATTATCTATCCCACCATAAAAAAACAAACAAACAAACAAAACAACAAACAATAAACAAACCTGAAAACTTAGTGACTTAAAACAGTAACTGTTCTCACAGTTCTGAGGCAGGCTGGGTGGTTCCGCTCCATTGCCATCAGCTGGGGTCATTTACTCCAGTGCGTTCAGTTGTCTGGGCTGGGCAGGGCTGGAAGGACCCAGAAGGCTTGCCTTTCACGACCTGCAGCTTGGTGCTCCTCCATCTGGCTAGCTTGAGCTTCCTCACAGCATGGGGACTCGCCAGAGTGGACGTCTACGTGGCAGTGGACTTTGGAGGGGTGACGTTAGAAGCTGCAGCTTCCGGAAGGCCCCCCTTCAGATATTACAGAGCACGGCTCTGCCCCATGGTATTGCTTGTGGTCGTTTCCTATTGCAGCTGCAAAAAATTACCAGCAATTTAGCAGCTTAAAACAACATAAATTCATGACCTGATAGTTCTGGAAGTCAGAAATTTAAAATGGGATGTGTTGGGCTAAATGCAAGATGTCAGCAAGGCTGTGTTCCTTGCTGGCGGCTCTGGAGGAGAATCCATTTTCTTTCCTTTTCTGTTTTCTAGAGGCTGCCTGCATTTTTTGGCCTGGGGCCTCCTTCCACCCTCTGAGCCAATAGTGGCTAACCCTGCTTCACTCTGACTCTCCTGCTTCCTATTTAACCCTAAAGACCCTGGCGGTTTCATTAGGCAGGCTGGACAATCCAGGAAAATCTCCCCACCTCAAGGTCAGTTGATTAGCAATTTTAATTCTTCCTACAACCTTAATTCCCCTTTAATTTTAATTAATTTAATTAATTTTATTAAATTTTAATTCTTCCTGCAACCTTAATTCCCCTTTGTAACATAAGATATTCACAGGTTCTGGGGACTAGGACATGGACGTCTTTGGGGCCATTTTTCCAAACGAGTGACAGGGACAGCCCAGACTCAAAGCGAGGGAACATAGCCTTGACTCTCTGACGGGAGGAATAGCACGGTTTCCGTGGCTCTCACTAACCCACCACGACACGCATTGACTTACGCAATCCTCAGAACAGCCCCACGAGGTGGGTACTGGAGAGATCCACACATGAAAGTAGGAAACTGAGAGCAGAGGTGTTTATTGCCAGGCTAGGTTTAGCCAGCTGGTGAGTGGGAGAGCTGGGTCTTCACCAGGCTATGGGGCAGTGGGACCAGAGCACTGCTGTCCCTGGCATTCCTGGTGCTCAGCAGATGTTTGTTTTCTCCTCGGTTGATCCCGTTTTCTCAGCCTTTTAAGAGCAGGAAGCCGGCCTCCTCTGTAGCTCGTGATACACACTTACCTCTCCCACATACACGCGCACACACACGTAAGGGCGCTGGTAAAGTCCCCTTCATCAGTCGGAGTGCTGGAGTGATACCTATTGAAGTAAATAAAAATTTAATGTTGATTTTCCAACCACAGTCGGACTGGTTATTCGTTTTCTTGTGACTACTCTCTCCCTGGGGTCTGGCTTGCCCACAGAACTGCCACCCGACTTCCATACTTTTGGCTCTTTGACTCCAACTCACTCTGGCTGCTAGTTCCTATTCTCAGACATCGTCTCAGTAATACGTGGGTCCCTTCCCCTCCCCCCTCGGCTGTGGTTCCCAGGCCCAGACTGGTCTCCCAGAGCAAATCTTTGTTCTGCCTCAGCTGGAACTCCACATAGTACAGGTCCCAGAGCCGGAAGTTATGGGGCTGTGTCTGAGGCGGATGGTGGCAGCAGCACCTAAAATCAGCATCTTGCTAGGGTGCCTGGCTGGCTCAGCTGGTAGAACATGTGACTCTTGACTACAGAGTTGGGAGTTCAAGCCCCACGTTAGGCATAGAGCTTACTTAATTATAAATAAATAAATAAATAAATAAATAAATAAATAAATAAATAAATAAAAGGGGGGGAACACCCAACCCCAGCATCTTGTCCAAATACATTCAAATTTACGTAGGGTTTGAAATCTACGTGTGTGGAGTACTATGTATCATGAGTGTGAGGCATTAGCCTAAATAATCACTCGATTTGCACCAAGTTCTCTGCTTCCTACCCTAGAACCTGTAAGAAGAGCCTGGTGTCAAGGCAGTCTGCAGACAGAAGCGGATGCCCGCCTTGTAAATAGAGGAATGTTTTTGGATTCATTCACTTGTCAGACAAATATTTATTAAGTGCTTGCTATGAATCAGTCACTGTGCTAGGCAGAGAGGACAAAGATGAATAAATTGGATGATTCCTGCCCCCAGAGTCCGTAGTTAATTACGATTATTATCCACATTTTATACCTGGGCAGAAAGTCTAAAGAAGTTAACCACTATATATGCCTATCAGTAAGACCAGAAGTAATGTTTTCCAGAAATTTTTTGCCAGTAATTTTTTCCCCAGAAATTATCATTCAGAAAAGAGGAAAGTACTTTATCTTTGGGTCTGTAGAAAAATGACACTGTCCTGCATGTCCCCTTTACTACTCTCACTCCATACTTGTGACATTTCTGGTCACCAGAGGCATGGACTTTCCACACACCAAGCCACTGTCACACTAGCTAGGGATCCTACAATTTACCTCAGTTCTGACACTCGTGACCTGGAGACGGATTCCACAGGGTAAGGGCTCAGTCCCATGAGATTGTCCCCCCTTCCTCCTCATCTCAATGCAGACACCAGTCACAAGTCCGGCTTGTCACCTGGGCTTCGGCCCCACTAGCTATAAACCAGAGGTTCCCACAAAGCCCTCCTCTGGTTGATTTGTTAGAATGGCTCACAACACTCAAGACAACTCTTGGCTTACTACACTACCGATTCGTTACGAAAAGGGTGTAACCCAGGAGCAGTGAGGTGGAAGAGATACCTAGGGCAAGTGATGTGGGAACGAGTGCAAGATGTCTGCCGCCTCTCTTTTCACACCTCTCTCGTGGCCCCTTCACATGTTCACCAACCCGGAGCATCTCCGAACCATGTCCTTTCTGGGTTTTTATGGAGGCTTCATTATACAGGCACGATTGATTACATCCTCGGCAATTGGTAATCAATTCAATGTCCGGCTTCCTTTCCCGTCCCCAGAGGTCAGGCAGGTGAGGGAGCGAGGGGTGGGACCCGTTGGTTCCCCTGGCAACCAGCCCCCTCCTAAGGTCATCTTGAGACTTTCCAAAAATCACCTCATTCACAGAAACTCAGGTAAGATTGAAGGGGTTTTTATAGGAATAACAAAAGAATCCATTTCTCCTTTGTGGCTCTTATCGCTTAGGAAATTCCATGGTTTTAGGAGCTCTGTACCAGAAATGGGGACAAAGACTATATATATATATATATAATATTTAAATATACATTTCTTTTTTTAAAGGATTTTATTTATTTATTTGTTAAAGAGAGAGTACAAGCAGGCAGAGAGGCAGGTAGAGGCAGAGGGAGAAGCAGGCTCCTTGCTGAGCGAGGAGCTTGATGTGGGACTTGATCCCAGGACCCTGGGGTCATGACCTGAGCTGAAGGCAGCCGCTTAACCAACTGAGCCACCCAGGCCTCCCTATATATTTCTTTTGTTTTGTTTTGTTTTAAGATTTTATTTATTTATTTGACAGAAAGAGTATGAGATCACAAGCAGACAGAGAGGAAGGCAGAGAGAGAGGGGGAAGCAGGCTCCCCACTGAGCAGAGAGCCCGACTCGGGGCTTGATCCCAGGACCCTGAGATCATGACCTGAGCTGAAGGCAGAGACTTTAACCCACTGAGCCACCCAGGCGCCCCTATATATTTCTTAATATAAATTTCAATATCATAGGATCCTTGCAATGTCTCACATGTTACAGCAATGCTTTCTAAATTGCTTTTATATTTAACAACCGTGTTACAGTTTGAGGAAGACACTTGCCTAAAATACCCTTAATTCATGCTGATTTTGGAAGCTTGGGGAGATCACCAACTTGCTACAAAAGGAGAGGAGGAAATGTAACACAGATTTGTTAGTTATTCCTGGGAATGTGACTTCACATTTGCGATGCTGGGAGTCATCATAAACAAGCCTTTCATGATTACTTTAAAAAAAGCAGAACAGTGAGTATTTATGTGGGAGAGACCAGAGCAAACATGAGCTAATGCTACGCGAAGGGACACTTTGTAGTCGGGGCTAAAATTTCCAGTGACAGCATTCCCATACAGCGTCCAGGAGAATCTCCCGCAATCCAGACAGAAGTGAGAAGGCCTCATAAAGGACTGTAGTGACAGTAAGGACACTGATGACCAACCAAGAGGTCTGTGAGGAGTGGGAATCAATTTGTTTCATGGAACAGGAGAGTGGAAACAAAGTGATACTTAAAAATTAATATTTTGTACAAATTAATCATATAAATGATATTAAATATAGATGTGTAACTAAATTCACACATTGAATAAGCCTATCACGGTTTTTATCTGTGTCACTCAATGTTTTCCATGCTCAGGTTGACCAAAATATTGTGGGAGGATTTCCCCTTTGGAAAGTTTAGGGCTGCCTTATATTTGGCACCAACTTCTGTCTGGGCACGTGAGGAATCTTTGCCCAAAGTGACACAACTGGGAGGGCAGAGCCACACCTGTGTTACCTCACCCCTGCGTTTGCCTTCATCCTTCAGTCAGACCAAGCTTCAGAAAATCGAAGACACTCGTCATTGGCCCCAGCGTCCATCTATTTCATTCCAGTTAAACTCAGAGCATTTATGAGCCCCTACTACAATGGAGGATTTGTTTTTCAAACCTGCAAATCACTTTTTGTACAGAATTAAGGGAGAAAAGACTGACTTTTAACTGAAGATTGAGAAAAAGGAATAATGTGTCTAAAAACAGCTCTAGATTCAGGTTCTGTAGGCCATTCTCCCTGTTGTGCAACATGAATTCTAATCTTCCCTGTTCCCTTGCTTGCTTCCTGAGCATTGGAAAAGTGCCTGTAACCTCAGCCCCAGTAGGACAGCCTGCAAAGAACAAATAAACATGCAATTTCCCCTTGTCACCTTTAAAATAATAAACAAACAAACCCCATTAGTCTCTCTGCATAATGGGATTTTACTTTTTTCTTTATATTTTGCAGTATCATATAAATTTTCTACATGAGCATGTTCTTTAATAAGAACCAAAAATCTGAAATGTTCTTTTTTTGAGAGAGTGAGAGAGAACACGTGTGCACATGCGCACCAACAAGCAGTTGGTGGGGGTTAGGGAGCAGAAAGAGAGAGAGAATCTTAAGCAGGCTCCGCCCCAGCATGGAGCCCAACCGGGGGCTCCATCTCACGACCCTGAGATCATGACCTGAACTGAAATCAGGAGTTAGAAACTCAACCAACTGAGCCCTCCCAGGCACTCCTGAAAGGTTCGTGTTTGAAAATGCACAACTATTAGACTACAGAATCCCAATTTCACTTTCCAAATTTGTATTGAGCCCACCTCACATTTAAAGGCTTTCCTTTCAGTTAATCCAGGCTAAGAGAACCAAGCAGCTGCCCATCTGCCCATGGGAAATATATTCTGGGTTTCCTTCTCATGGGATCTGCCCACCTCCCCCACAAGGTGCCAAGGCGAAGAGACACCCCAGAGAGCTCGAGCTGTGTGTGTGTGTGTGTGTGTGTGTGTGTGTTTTCAACGTTATTATGTCTCCCTGAGACTTTCCTTTAAGGTCACGTTCTTCCATGTGTATCAAGTTCCTAGCAGTTCTGGGAAGAGAGTGGAAGACCCTGAGTGACTCAGAGCAAGCGGTGCGACCTCTCGGAGCTGCAGTCTGCCCATCTGTGGAAGGAGTGGTTGGATCCAAAAGGAAAAGGGAGAAAGAACTTGGCTTGGGGAGACAGACAGGACTGGATTTGAATCCTGAGTCCTTATTGCTGGGCAAGAAGTTGAGTCTTGGTTTCTTTATTTGAGAGCAGACTTCTGGCGAAGATAAATATAATGTATAAGCATGTACTGTGTAATATATATTGGTACATCCTATATGCTAAAAAAATGGTAGTGATGGTTATGATAATTGCTACTACTATATATGTGAAAGGGCCTATTTCTCTTAAAATCATAAAGCACAAGGCTGTCAGTTCAGCTGCACGAGCTGTTCACTGCACAACTCCGGGGTGCCATCCACATAGAATGCAATGTATAGTGGTACCCCGCAAAAGCACTATATGGATTTAAAATATTACTTTTATTTAAGAATAATAGAGAGGTTAAAAAAAAAAAGAATAACAGAGAGGTAACGCAGGACTTCTCTTGTTAGATACAAATGAAGCCTCTTAAATGATAAAATAGGTAACAAAAGCACTCCCTTTTTAAAAAAAGGGGCTGGAACTTCTGGGCAGGACTTGTTATTTATTTATTTGAGGGACAGATTGGGAGAGAGAGAGAGAGAGCATGAGTGGGGAAGGGGGGCAGAGGGAGAGGAAGACCTTGGGCTCAAGGATCATGACCTGAGCCAAAGGCAGATGCTTAATCAACTGAGACAGCCAGGCGCCCCTTGGGTAGGACTTGTTACATAGAAAAACAAAACACCAAAAAATCAGAGTTCTGCCTTTCTGAGTCTATCAGTCACTCGCCTCGAAGGGATTTATTCTACATGTTAGTAGTGAAGACCCTAGGGAGAGAATGGCCCCCGGGGAATCCTAGGAATTTCCCTTCTCCTCAAGCTACAGGGGACCCAGTGTGCTTGATATGGGTTTTCTACATTTAGAAACGCTGAAAAGTCCAAGGAGAGGTGCTGGCTCCCCCACCCCTCACAGCTAAGCAAAGGCATCAGCCTCTGTCCCACCAAGGGTCTCCTAGGGTCTCTCCAGCAGAATGTGGAAAAAGAACTGGCTTGAATCATTTTCAAGTTTCTTTAAAAAGGCTTTTAAGCTCTGTTCGCCAGGGCAGGCGAGCACAGGGGTGGGGGGAAGGGACGGCCTATGTGTGCGGATGCTATGGAAACAGAAGCTAGACCCGAGGGGGAGGAACAGAGTTCATGCCTACTGCCCCCCAGCCCAGGGTCTCAGAAGAATCTAACAAAGCTGAGGGGTCCCCCAGGCCGCTTCACAATGTCTATTTATAATAGCCCCAGTCGGATGGGCACTTTCTGCCCTTTACCTGTCTTTGCTCCCCATTCCCTGTCCTGGAGGAGCAGAAGCCAGAGGGACAGAAGAATAGGGAGAAAGGTATTTAGGATTTCCAGGCCTGGAGGATGGAGAGAAGCTTTAAAATAAGTGGGAAAGTAAGGGCTTGATGGAGGCAGGGCCAGTATGAGCCTTTTGAGCAAGACCTGATGGAGGCTGGAAAACAGCGGGGTGTACCGAGATCATCCAGGGGTGGGGCATCAACAACAGTCCATTCCAGATTTGAGCCCACGGGCCTAACTGGAATCAGCAGCATCCCATCCTGGGTATTTGATGGTGCTGCTTCTGGCCTCTGCCTTCCTCGTTTCTTTCCTTCCAGTCCGCGGCCAGGAAAACCTCCAGCTCCCTGGATCCACGAGTGCTTCTGCCTCTCCAGCTCAAACACATGTCCCCGGAGGGCAGAGACTGCCTGGTCTTATCCTCACCGTCCGTCCGCACAAAGACCCTGAGAAGCGGGTTATCCAAGAGGATGAGAGAGCCTCCATACCGGAGTGGAGGGGTGCTGAGGATGATAGTGGGGGAGGGGGAGGGCGTACTGAAAATGGAGCTGATGCACAGAGCAGACGGGGTTCAAGCTCTTTGTCCCCCTCCATCTCTGGGACAGCCAAGAGACCACGCCATTGGATTCCAGGAACTAGGAGAAAACATGCACCGCCATGGTAATCTCTCCACCACCACACTTCTCTGGCTTAAAAATTCAGTTAGAAATTTAACAAAACTGTAGTCAAAGCTTTCTTTCCCCTGACCTTCTATTCCCTGGAAATATCCAGCTTACTACCCACTTACCTTCCATGAGATGAACTGCTGCTCCTGGCGATGCCCCAAGGCACTGAAAGATCCCGAAGTCCTGACGTCCGACTCCCCTGAGAAAGTCTGGGTTTCATGGCACCACGGCTGGGCGTGGCGCACACATTACCGCATGTCAAGTCTTCAAATGTTCACTTTCTATCAGTCGGTTAGCAGGAACATCCCACTCCCCAAGCATGTCTGGTAGCAAACATTTCCCATACTCCGTGGTCAGGCCCCACTTGAGAGACGCAGCGCGGAGAGGGAACGTTTGCTCCTTCCGCGGCTCAGGTAAACCTAATGGCAAATACATCTCTCCAGGGCTGATTTTAGGTGCGTGATGTTCAGGATGAAACAAAGGGAGGAGTCCCACGTGGAAACATAGACCCCTTTTCTATATACATTCATAGACAGATGTCTCTGGAACATGAAAGAAAATGCCTTTCCCCTCCACCAAAATACCGACTCCCTTACAATTGCTTGGTAGTTCACCATTAGAGCACGCTGGGGGAGGCTGCGTTATTTTACTTCGAATATGTAGAAACGTGTTGTTCTCCGAAACCTGTGCTCAAGTCTATTGAGTGTTGTCATCCCAGTCTTATCCTGGGATGGTCATCCCAGCTGTGCAGTAAACACTGGTTTATTCTTCTGGACATCACTGAGTCACTAAATTCGAAGTCAACGTCCCTATTAAAGTGGTGGATTTGTTTAAAACATTCTTATGCCCGGGGCGCCTGGGTGGCTCAGTTGGTTAAGCAACTGCCTTCGGCTCAGGTCATGATCCCGGAGTCCCGAGATCGAGTCCCACATTGGGCTCCCAGCTCCATGGGGAGTCCGCTTCTTACTCTGATCTTCTCCCTTCTCATGCTCTCTCTCACTCTCTCTCTTTCCTAATAAACAAATAAATAAAATCTTAAAAAAAACCCAAAACATTCTTATGCCCTCAGGAACATGAGTGTCCACATGGATTGGTATATAGGAAATTGTTAGATGTTGAGGGGCAGGATGAGGGATGGTAGGGAGAAAAGTTCAAACAAACAAACGAACAAGGAGGTCATCTCAGAGAATTAGGAAATCTGGATCTTTTCTTACATAGGCCTCAGATCTTTCTGGGATTCCATGTGGCTTTCATTTCTAGCTCCTTGTCTCCTAAGAAAGAGAATAAAGATGATTTTTAACCTAAATATGTGCCTTTTCAGGAAACAAGAGCTCCTCCCTTCCCCTCTTTAGTCCTAGTAGCAGAATTTTCTTTCGCACTATTAAAAATGGCGTGGGCCACCTTTTCTCCAAAAACACACGAAGCTGCGGCATAACTCTTTCCCAAATAATTAATCTTTCCAGTGGAATCTTTCAAAGCCCCACGTTTCCTGTTATTTTATACAGCTGCAATTTGTAACTGGAGCTCCCGCCCAATGTTCCACAGGCAAAACGCCAAATACGCTACATTTCACCTACCAAGGTGCCCCGCACAAATAATCCTTAACCACAAGTTAAACAGTTAGGTCCTGTTCTAGCCGAAAAGAAAAGCCCAAGGAACAAAAGATTTTGAGCAGACTTCTGTGTTAAAATGTTCGTGGATGCTCACAATATTTTATTTTCCAGGATCGACATTTGGAAGTATCACCATGATGCCATAATAAAAGAAGAATTTTCAAAAACTGATTGATTGTTGCGTTCAGCTATTGTGCGTGAATCACAAAAAATGACACCCTCTTAGTTATCCGGAAGCCAGGAACTCAGAGTTCCTGTATCAGACCCACCTTGTTTGCTTCCTTATCTATGAGCGGGAAGACCAGAGCTAAGACTGGCTGGAGGGTAAGTAGGGAGGCAAGTAGGGGGTTGGCTGGGATCCCCTTCTTTCTTCTCTTTGCATCTCCCCTCTTCTCTCCACCAGTAATCCTTTCTCCGTGCTTCCCATGAGCGAAGTGCTCTCAAGATCACTAAGTTGGGAGTTTCTTCTAGCTCAAACCCTCTTCAAACTCTCCTTCCTACCTCGCCAACCCCCATCACACATTTCTGCATATAACCTACTTCCTACTTTTCAAAAATTGAAGTCACTGAATCAGACCCTCAACTTCCTGCTATAGTCGCACCTTCCCTGGCATCATCCCCCTTCCTTTCCTCCCATCCTGGCTGATGCTTCCTACCCTGAGGTCAGTCCCTGTGTTCTGGATCCCAGCCCCTCCTGTTCTCTATAGACCCTGACACTCTAACATGTCTCCTTTTCCCTGTATACTCCACCCTTCCCTGACACAGAATCCTTCATATGTACACTTAAACATACTCAAGCCCCTCTTAAGATAAAACGCACAGCCCCTTCCTGCTACTATTTTTTCCTTCTCTCCTTCCCAGTGGAACTTCTTAAATAGGTTGTTTGTACTACTTTTCATTTTCATCATTTTCCCTCACTCCTCAGCCCCATCACTTTGACTAAAATGGCTAATGGCCACTATGTTGCTAAAGCAAAGGACTCAGTCTTCAGCTTCCCTGGCCTCTCTGGGACCCTTCCCTCCTAAAACCCTCTTCCCCGGGTTCTTCTAGTTTTCCTTCTACCTCTTCCCTGCTCTTTCTCTATCTTCTTTCCATTACCATCCTTCTCCACAGAGCCATCGAGTGTTTCTGTTTTTTAAACTTCACTTCTCACTCTATATTCAGTCACTACTTTCCACAGCTACAGCTCCAACAATCAGACTCATACGTTCAGTTGTCTGCTCAAAATCTCCAGTTGGCCTTCTCATAGCCATAAGTCCAAACCCCAAGTCACGATCTTTCCTCCCAAATTTGATTCTCTACCTCAGAGTCTTATCTCAGCAAACGATGCCACCATCTACTAGTTGTTCAAGTCGTAAACCTGAGATCTTTGGTAACTTTCCCTATTTCTCAAATCTAACCATACCCTTAGGCCTGGTGTTCGTATCTCCTAAAATCTCTCATATCCCTTTGCTTCTTTCCATTTTCACATCCACCACCCCAACCCTGGACACCATCTACTTTCTTCTGGATCATTGCAATAGCTTCGCAGCTGTTTTCCATACATCCATTCCCAATGCTCGCTAAGCTGTTCTCCACAACGTTGCCAGACAATGGCACTCTCTTACATGGATTCTTTTAATGGTAGATAGGACAAAACTCTGTGTGCTTCTCAAATGCCTTTGGCTGCATCCTTTTACTTCTCTGGGTTGGTGTTCCTCATATGCCTCAAACTCCAGATTTGGATGGAATGCCACACCTTGGGCATGACCACTGAAGGCCTGGGTGACATACTCTGGAAGCACCAAGGGAATTAGCTTTCTATAGGGTGAAATGTGAACAATGGACAATGGAAGATGGTAGAATACCAGGCAGATAAATCACTCCCTTCTTTCTCCCTGATAAGAATGGCTCTGAAATATGGTTTTCCTTATAAGCTTTCTGGAGAAATTCTATGTGCTGAACAAACACACCACTTTAGTCTTTAATTCAGGATTGACTTCCTAGAGGCCCAGATATGACAAGTGTTTAGGATAATGACCCAAATATTTATCCAAGACTCTACATGGATTGATTCCTATCTACTTCTGTAGCCTCTCTCATCTCCTACCACTTTCCTGTCCTTTTTCTATCTCCAGCTATAGAGTTTTATAGAAAATAGAGTTTTCTATTCATGCCCAATCCTCACGTGCCAGAAAGTTTATCTGGAAAACTCTTCCTGTCCATGCTCCCCCCTTCACCTGGCTAACTCTTTTCCCAGCAGATTTGTTTCACTTCCTTCACTTCCTTCCAAAGGAAATCTCTCCCTCTCCCTCCCCCCTGCTCCCTCACTTCTCCTGTTTCCGTTGCTAGGGACTCTTAACAATCTGTGTCAGGGTTTGACTAGTGTCTACCCCCTCCCCACACTGACTGTAAACTCCATGAGAGTAGAGACAGCATCTGCTTTGGCTCTCTTGCATCCCCAGAGCAGAGCCCAACACTCAACAAAACATACATTGAGTAAATGAGCTCATCAGATCCAACACTCCAGCTAGAGAAGCTAAGATCAAAGAGATGAAAGGATTCAATCTAGCTAGTCTGTGGTAGAGCTCAGTTGTTCTTCTACCTTCTTTTCCAATTGAGAATCATCCTTCTTAATTCTGAAAAAGACAGTAACAGACAAATCAATGAAACAGAAGAGAGGATCCAGAAATAGACCTAAATATCTGCTTCGCATATGAAAAGTACTCACCCTTATTCATGATAAAGTGAATGCAAATTAAAAATGAGGTGACATTTCTTTATCTTTCCAATTGGCAGAATTCACAAAATTTGGTAATTTCCTCTCTTGATGAAGGAACTCAACAGTAAAGTGCCAAATATATGAGAGTAAATATATAAGTGTTTATGGAGTATTTAAATTGCCTTCTTTCATGGATGACAGTTTGACAATAGCTATTTGACGAAAATAGTTACCAAATCACAAGAGCCCATGCTCTCTGCAATTCAACCTAGCATTTCAACCTTTAGGTATTTATTCTACAGATATATTTGCCCAGATGGGAAATAGAAAATATATAGCTATTTATTACAGCATTATTTGTAATAGCAAAAGATTTAATGTGCATCATTTAGGCACTGGTGAAGTAAATGGTGGTATTTTCATATAATGGAACAGTATGTAGCTGTTTAAAAAACAAGGAGGTAGTTTCAATTCTTTTGAATTCTATATTCTTATTTGTGACTCTTGCATATTCCTATTTTATTCATACTTTTATATATACTAATATGGAACCCTGTCTATGATATAGAAGTAAAAACCAAGCTGTACAGTAGTTAAGATAATATGCCCCTATCTGGTTAAAATGAACAAAAACTACAAATAAAACCAACTAGATTGTAAGCTAAACTCAGTGAGGACAGTGCCCTCATATAGTTTGTCTTTCTTACATTGGATTACATTAGTATTTTTTTTATTAATTTCAATAAGAATAAATGTCCTAAGTGATAAGGGAAAAGGGGCAAAGGAAAATGGACAAGTAATCATTGTTTATTCTTGTTTGCCAACTGGGTGAAATCTCATCAAAAGAGAAAGTGAAATCTGACAGTCAATATAATGGTTTTAGATCATCTATCGATTTTTGTTGTTCTCCATGAATTAGTTAGCTATTCCCAAGGGAATTGAAGAGTTATGTGTCCTTGATTGTCTCAGTTCCTTTCTACCTCAACTGACAAAGAAAAGATACTCAATAAAGCTTTGTCTGCTTTGTCCAAACCTTATTCAGATCAGGTCTCTGTTATCTGCATGTCCTCGCTACTGGATTAACCCAATTTCTCACTCCCATGTACATCAAGAAAATCAAATGAAATGATGCTTATGAGTTGGCAGAAAGCTGTGCTCACTCTAAAGAAACAGGTATAAGCTGACCAAATCTAGGGTTTCACGTTGTTGCCTGCATGTTCCTTGGAAGACATATGACTATATAGCTTGGACCTGGGAAGTACTAACTGTGAAATCCGGCTGTTGCCAAAGTAAATATCTGCATGTTTTCCTGTCGAAA
>CM052811.1:50834294-50935070 GCA_028533885.1 Nasua narica
TATCCTCTTACAGTTCTGGAGGCTAGATGTCGAAAATCAATTATCCCTGGGCTGGAATCAAGGTGTGAGGACGGGGTTTCCTGTGGGAGCTCCCAGAGGAAGATGCCTTCCTTGCCTCTTGCAGCTTCTGAAGCCTAGCAGCCTTTCACCCATCCATGATTTGTGGCCACATTACTCCAGTCCCTGCCTCTGGAATAAGATTGCCTTCTCTTCTGCCCCAGTAAAAATTCCCTCTGTCTCTCTTTTATAAAGATATACGTAATTGCATTTTGAGCGTCCATCCAGATCATTGAGATCCTTAATTATATCTGCAAAGACCTTTTTTTCCAAGTAACGTAACACTTAGAGGTTCCAGGGATTAGAACTTGATCTTTGGGCTGGGGAGGGGGCGTGTATTATCTAGCCTGCCACAGGGGTGCTCAATGCTACAAGGAAGAAGGAGGAAATGGCTTCTGCAACACTCAACAATCAGAATCAGGAAACTCTGGTCAATGCAGTGAACCTCATTAAACGCTAAACACCAAAGAATTTGTCTCTAGCTCTTCAGGTTTTCCTGGCTTGCTTCCAGACCGGTATGGAGCCTGAGCTGGGGTATGCCCTGGCTGGAGCCAAGTCAGGAAGGTAGCCCTGGCCATGGGGAAAAGATGGCCACTAAGCAAAGGCAGCAGGCGGCCGGGCAGTGTGAACAGCATCGTGCATAGTAGAAATCTCAGCTAGCGCTACCCAAGAACACACTCGAGGTTCTTGGACCAATAAAACAACACCAAAACCTTGGCAAAGCCCTGTTTGCAGACTGCAGCCCCTGAAGAGAGGATGCCTTGCACCGTCATATTCCTTACCCTCCTTACCCCCAAAACACCCAAACGGTCCAAATGCTTGTTAGTGAAATGGCAAAACCCTCTTTCACCTACTTCCCTAATTCCACTCCCCAAAATTAACCGCCCTTAACAATTTGATCCTTCCTGACTTTTCTTTATGTGTTTATAAACACACACAGAGGGAATTATAGTGGTTTCTTTTTACATAAATTGGACTGTGCCGTACGTGTGTTTTATTTATTCACTTAATAGTACATCATAGACATCATTGCTTGTCAATTATAATAATAAACGCAGCGCTGTGTTGGACAAGGGGCTAAGCACTTTCCATGTTTTTCATTTCATGTCATTCTCACACCACCTTCTTCGTTAGGTACTATTATTTTCCTTTCCAAATGATAAAAAACATCATTTAGATGGAGCTCTAAGGTGACTGGTCCAAGGTCACACAGCTGGTGAGTAGCTGAGCTAGGATTTGAACCCAGATTGCCACTACCTGGACCTCACTCTTTGCTAGCATCCTTTGCTATCACATAGACATCCTTGGAAATCTTGTCCTCAGGCAGCTCTTCCACTAGGAACTAATTGGTTGTTGCACCAGATGAGCTTAACTTTTGCATCACGGCCTCTTAGACTTCCCTGGAAACTGGAGGGGTCTCCCTGGTTACCAGACGGCTGGCTGTCTAGTAGAGCCCACAGCTTCAGCTGTCCTAGTCTGCGTGTGTGTGGGGGGGGGGGGTTGTCTCAATCCCATCCCAGTGGTTGCACCTGCCCCTGGGTCCCTACATTCTCTCTGCCTCTAAACTTCTCTTAAACCCTAGTGGGTTTGGCCCAGCATCTGTCACCCCTGCTCGGGTAAGCTGGCCTTACCTGGCACCTTCTCCTGAAACTGACAGTCTTAAAGTGTTTTTGAGGCTTCCCTGAGGCTCCAGCTGGACACCCGTCCTCTCGGCTCTACAGCCAATAGAAAGACCTTATAGTTATCACCCTTTCCTTCTGGGTCTCCCCGTTGGCCTGGAGCAAGCAGCAAGGGCTGGGTGCCAGTGAGGCCTTTGCCCCTCTTCTGGACCATTACCATGGAAACAGATGCCATTGAGGAACTACATCCCCCTTCCAGACTGTTCATATTCTCCAGGTGCTTACCTTCTAGGGAGCTCTGTCCCTCTCAGTTTCCCCTTGGCCTACCTTCCTACCATTGAAACCTTCTCTCATGCACGTGCATGTGAAAACGGCCCATAACGTGGGCCCTCAGCCCAGCATCTTCAGTCTTCCTTTGGGAGAGCAGGACTCCAGTGTGAGCTGAGAAGCTCCGGCTGGTCAACACAGAGGCAGATGCTGGCGGTTGTTAGTGGGGCAGAGAGGCATTCGCTCCAGAGAATTTGAGGCTTGTGGTCTGACCCTAGATCTTTGGAAGCTAAAGGTTTGCCCAGGGCAGAATGAATTGCTCTGAGGGGCCAGGAAAGAAGGGCTCTGTTTTCTGAGCAATCCCTCCGTGTGGCCACTTCTGGGGAGCCCGGCTCATGGTCATACCCTTACCAAAGCTGGCCTCCTGGCCTGTCAGCTTGTGGTCATCATTCCTTGACCCAGTAGCCTGAGACCTCACTGACTTGAGGGCAGACAAAGCAAAGAAAGCAAAAGGGTTGCCACACGTTGGTCACAGAGACGCCAGGGTCTCAGGATGAAGCCTGGGCAGAGGTTCCAGGCGGTTTCTCACAGGCCTGGTGACCCCTCTACCTGCTCCTCTGCAGACCCTCGGAATCCAGGTCCCTGGGATGGGACCCACGATGTGTTTTAACAAACCTCCTGAGTAAGCCAGACACATGCTCAAGTTTGAGAACCATTCTCCTGTGGCTCCTTCTGATTCTCTTTCCTTGGAGGAAACAAGTCCACTTCCCTCAAAAGTCAGGGCGTTTTTTTTCCTGGGTAGTTGTAGTTTGTCACTTAAAACAAGGTGGCCAACCCTTGTCAGCCCTGCTCAGATTTGTCTTGGGGCAGGAGCCGAACGTTTTTGTACTCGGTTATGAGAAGTCAGGTATCTACCACAGATGAGAAAGAGGCTTAAAGTATTGCTCCTCTCAGAAGTACTGTTGTTTTATGAGGCCAAGGATACTAACAGTGGGATCTCAAGCTTTGGCTAGGAGAAGGATTTATGGGAGACAGCACAGCTTTCCTGGTTCTCTTAAAACCATCATGTCGAGGGGTGCCTGGGTGGCTCAGTGGGTTAAGCCTCTGCCTTTAATTCAGGTGATGATCTCAGGGTCCTGGGATTGAGCCCTGCATCGGGCTCTCTGCTCAGCGGGGAGCCTGCTTCCCTTCTCTCTCTGCCTGCCTCTCTGCCTACTTGTGATCTCTCTGTCAAATAAATAAATAAAATCTTAAAAAAAGAAAAAACCAACCAACCAACCAAACAAACAAACAAAAAAACTTCATGTCGAGAAGGTCCCCTTGTTGTCAGAAAAGGGACTGGACTTTGTCATGCCTCATGCATACAGTTTTGTGCCCTGTAGGCTGAAGTCAGACTCCTGATAGCCACAGCCTTCTAGAACCCAGGGCTGGAGTGGGAGCCAGGACCAGATCATGAAGGGTCTTGAAAACTATTTCTAAAATTGGGTCTTTATCCTAAGAATGATGGAGGGGTCCTGAACAGCTTTTAGGCTTAGGAATGCCACCCTCAGCTTCGAATGTGAGAGACAACTCTGGCTTCCTTGCAAAGAATGGATGGGAGTAGGGCCAAGCAGGGTCAGAACGAGTGAATGCTCAAAAACCAGTTAGGAATGCAGGTAAGAGAGAATGGCAACTTGAATGAGGGCACTGGCTGTGGTGATAGAGAGCAGTGGACTGGTTCTAGAATTATTAAATATGGAGGGAGAAGGAAAAAGGAGACCCTACCTACATAGCACTGAGAACCGTCCTGAACACTGACATCTAAAACTTACTGTGACAGTCTCATGAGGTCTGTGCTCCTGTGCTCCTGGGCTTACAGACAGCACAGAGAAGCGAAATAACATGGCCGAAGGGGTTCTGACTGGATGACTGTAAGAAGAGGGAGGGAGGAAAGAGTAAGAGATGACACTCGGTTTCTGACATGAGTGCTGGGGGGCATGTTTGGTGCCGTTTGCTGAGAGAGGGAACACGTGAGGAGAAGCAGGTTTTGGGAGAAGAGAAACAAGGTGCTCTCCCTCAGACTTGGGTTGGAGAGGTGGCACTCTCCAGCTGTATCTCAGTGTTCTTTCTCAAAGACGCCAGTATGATGCGATGTACACATTTTTATCAGAAAGGGTTCCCATGGAAAAAATATGCAGGTGTTGAGAGAGGGTGAGTTTCAGTGATGTGGAATTACTGGGACGGCTTGTCGTTGGGGCTCTTGGGTTCCGCCTATGCTTTGGGATTGTTATCCCCGAATCATGAAGGAGAAAGCCTTTGTCTTCTCACTGGCAGCCACCGCCTCAGAGCATTTAATTCTCTTGTTCTGCGTGTGCAGCCACTTCTCTGGAAAAGGATTCTTCGCCCAAGAGACCAAAATGAATCAAGTAAATATGTGTTTAGACAGTTTCTAAAAATCTGTAGTTTAGCCCAAGAGACCAGAAAGGTTCCCGTCTCCTAGGTAAACAGCAATTAAATGGTGTATTAAAATGTATATTATGTCCCCGATTGGTCCACGGGGTAATTATGCATTTCAGGAATATTTTGAAACATGTGTTCTGCCCCCCTCAGCACTGTTTCAATCCATCGAGTAACTGTATACTCAGAACATGTGTTCCGCATAGTGAGAGTCGTTTTATAAACCCCTCGTTAAAGGGAACCAAACGAAAAGGCATTAGCTGCAGACCGTTTTCCAGAAGGGTTTCTGCCAGCCAGACGTAGACAAAGGAAACCCGTAGCAGCAACGTCCTCTGCCACGCACCCTCCCTGACTGGCTGCAAAAACCTCAGGGTGGGGGGCAGTGATCCTGGGCCGTGAAGAGCAGATGCCGGGCTCGCTGGGACACCTTCTGGAGTTAGGTTAGAAGATGTCAGAAAAGCAAACAGGGAGAAGGGTTATGGCCCAAGCACAGGTTACAGCCCCACGGGAAAAATTCACACTTCCCCTGAAGAGAATGAAAAGCAGGTGTTCTCTTGGCTGGTTGGCAACTGAAAAGCAGCGGGACAAGGTCCAACTCTGTGGAGTGTGTCCTGTTTGCCAAGGGGTGGGAGCGGCTGGGCACTCGGGGTCGGTGGGGTCCACAATAGGAGGAGTGGCAGGAGCCCCCTATCCAGCCTGTGGCCTGAGGCATTATCCACAGTCGCCAAGCTTTCTGAGGTCTCTGGCCTCATCACCGTTCTCAAGGAGATGGCAGCACACGGATACTTTCTTTCCCTGGTATTTCAGTCTCTCCTCCATATTCCTGAGCATGTTTGCAAGGTAACTCTTGAGGGCCTGAATGGAGCAAGGAGGCACTGAACATGCCCTTTTCCTGGCCCCGGCGCCTCTCCAGGCCCTTAGCCATTAACTAGATGGAATCGAAGCTTCCTCTAAACACAGTGGACTTACTGGAAAAGGGGACCTGGAAACTTTTTGAGCCAAGGTGGCATCAGCTGTGTCATAAAGGCCTGAAGAGCTACAACCCAGGAGGGGTGGGGAGCTAAGAAACTTAAATATCCTCCTCGGGGGCCTCCGGGGTGGCTCAGTGGGTTAAAGCCTCTGCCTTCGGCTCAGGTCGTGATCTCAGGGTCCTGGGATCGAGCCCCACATCGGGCTCTCTGCTCATCAGGGATCCTGCTTCCCCCCCTCTCTCTGCCTTTCTCTCTGCCTACTTGTGATCTCTCTCTCTCTCTCTCTCTGTCAAATAAATAAATAGATAGATAGACAGATAGATAGATAAATCTTAAAAAATATCCTCCTCGGGGCCCCTGGGTGGCTCAGTGGGTTAAAGCCCCTGCCTTCGGCTCAGGTCACGATCTCAGGGTCCTGGGATCGAGCCCCGCATCGGGCTCTCTGCTTAGCGGGGAGCCTGCTTCCCCCTCTGTCTGCCTGCCTCTCTGCCTACTTGTGATCTCTCTCTCTCTCTCTCTGTCAAATAAATAAATAAAATCTTTAAAAAAAAAAAAATCCTCCTCAGAAGGGCTGTGGGGTGGAGATGGAACTCACTGAAGGCCAAGACCACCAGGTGAGGAGAGAAGCAAACACAGCAGAACAAAAAGTAGGCAAATAGGAAGTGGATAACAGGGAGGGTCCGAATGGAAGTGATCACTGGAGGGGAAATTTTGAAACGCAAAAGAGAGGAAAGGGAAAGGAAAGCTTTCAGAGAAAAAAATCAGGCAGCGTCAAAACACAGGCTTTTCTGGGGTTGACTGATGACTGGCTTGCTTTAAAGTTCACCTTCAAATGCTGGAGACCCCATTTTCCCTCCGTCCACCAAGAGGAGAATTCACTGTCAGAAAGATGGCAGCCCCCCTCTTGTTTTAACTGTAGTTATCACCACAGCACCCAACAGTAGCTATCATCTGGGAACTGGGGAATTCTTTTGACATTATTTTTGGACTCAGTCCTAATCAGTTTTAAAGTATGACACAGATGCATTCTTCTAATGTTTAATGTCTAAAGTCATCGATGCTGCTGGATGAGGAAGAAAATGATCTGCGTGAAATGCCTGAGCGGACCTTGGCAAGGTCTTGCAGCCTAGAGAGATAATCGCGACCTCAGAACCTGCCACAGGTAAGGCTGCCAAGCGGCCTGGGGCTTCATCATGGGTTCCACCTTCATTGCCATCAATGTTGTCACCGCACTGGAGGGTGGGTGGGAGTGCTGACCCCACTCCTCCACCTGACGGCCCTCAGTTGTCGGGCTCATACTGTGTACTAGCATTCCCATGACGCCACCCCGCTCCTCATGCCTGATTCCTACAACACCTTTGCAAGGTAGGCTTTGTCTGCTTCATTTACCAAAAAGGGAAATCTAGCATGATCTTGGCCTCATCAGTGACTTTAGTCTTCAGCGCTGCCTGTGCAGCTACCTGGGGGTGGAGCCCTTGCTGGATTGCCTTGTATGGGTTTATTCTACACAGGACCCCAGCTGGTCACCCATGCAGACCCTGTTCCTGTCAGGGTGTAAGCAGGTCAGGAAGTTGTGAGCAAATGAGATCAAAGGAGCCCTGGTGGGGGGAAGGGTCAGGTCCAGGGCACAGGAAAGGGCCCACCCCCCCAGGATCCACTTGGCTACCTGCCACATAGCCTGTCCCCTGCTGGGTGCTGCAGGGGAGAGAAGAGAATCCTTATGAGGAGGCCTCTTCAGGAGATGAGTCGTGAAAAACCACTCCATCAACCAAGCAGGGTTTACTGAGCATTTATCCAACTACGTGCTGGATAAGGCCTGTTCTAGGCCTGGGGCCAAGGCTGTGAACAAAACAGACAAAAATTCCTGTCCTTATGGCGCTTACAGTCTACTGGGGGAGACAGAAGAGTAACTAGAGTATATGGCATGTTAGCTAGGAAGAAGGAAAAGAGCTGTGTAATGAGGGGGAGGAGCATAGGAATTGAGGAAGCGTTTTGCACTTTTAAATAGGGTGGCCTGGGAAGGCCTCAGGGAAGAGGTGACAACTGAGCACACGTCTGAAAGGAGTGAGGGCATGAGCTAGGGGAAGGGACTTCAGGCCAAGGGAACAGCAAGCACAAAGAACCTGAGACAGGAGGAAGCAGAGGAGGGGATAGTGGGCACCGAGTCAAGAGAAGAAGGGGGCAAGGGATGAGGCCAGAGCGGGAAGGACCTTAGAGAACACTGGAAGAACTGTGCCTCACCAGGACACCAGCATGAGGCTAATGAAAGACTTTGGGTGGAAAACAAAAATGATTCTAATGTTTAATCAGCTCACCAGCCACTGTGTTGAGGACAGTCTACATAGCTCTTAGGTGAGCCAAAGACTAATGCCAAAAAACGAGCTAGAAGTTTCTAGAAGTTCCCAGCTTTCTAGTCCTCCTTTACCTCTTCCCCACCATCTAATCCATCTCGAAGGTTTAATGATTCTACCTACATTTCCTCCTTGTCCCTCTGCTGACTTCTCCCTGAACCTCATCATTGTTCAGTGGAAGCATCGCCAAGCAGCTTGGGGGGGTGGTTCTCCATGCCCCTCGCCTCTCATCCCTCAAGACTTCCTCCTCCACATCACTGCCAGCATAATTGCTTTAAAATGGAGGTTGGATGTTGTCCCTTTTTAGACAGCTTTGATGTGCCAGATGCCGGGGAGACGAAGCGTGATCCCTGCCCTCAAGGAACCCACAGACTAGTGAGAGACACACTGAAGCCATGACCTGCAGTGTCAGGTGATGTGGTCACCAGAGAGGAGGGCCTCAGCCTCTGCCAATCCCTAGAGGAGTGCTGGGGAGTCCTTTAGCAAGGCCAAGGAGGGAGAAGATGGAAGGACATTACAGTACACCAAGGCCTTAACCGATGAGAAACCATTCTTCAGTGGAAAAGAAAAGAGCAACATCGGAGGCCAGGAGAACAACCTGGGTCCATTCATTTCGGTCCAGGGAGATGGGCAGACCTCACGCACCAGGGGGGCGCCATCTCTCAGGAGTGGACTCACATTAGCCAGACTCCCAATGACTGATGTAAATGCTTCGATTTGAATTTTTAGGCAACAGACTATTTTTAAAGCACTTTTAGATTTGCAGCAAAATGGAGTAGAAAGTACAGAGATTTCCCATCTAGCCCCTGCCTCCTCATACATCCTCCCTCCCCTATCAAAAGCCTGCACCAGAGCTATAACTTTGTTACAATCTATGAACCTATATTGACACATGATAATCACCCAGAGTCCATAGTTTACCTTAGGGTTCACTCTTGGTGTTGGACGTTCTTGGATTTTGACAAATGTATAATGACATGTATCCACCATTATAGTACCACGCAGAATAGTTTCACTGCCTTAAAATCCTCTGTCTCCACCTATTTACCCCTCCCCCTCCCTCCCCACTACCCCTGGCAACCACTGATCATTTTAATGTGTCTATAGTCTTGCTTTTCCAGAATGTCCTAGAGCTGGAATCATACATTATCATACCTGCTTTTTCAGGTTGGTTTTTCCACTTAGTAATATGCACCTAAGGTTTCTCCCTGTCTTTTCATGGCTTGATATTTCATTTCTTTTCAGTGCCAGAAAATATTCTGTCCAGATATACCACAATTTTTTTTATTCATTGACCTACTGATGGATATCTTGGTTGCCTCCAAGTTTGGGCAATTATGAATAAAACTGCTGTAAAAATTCTTGTGCAAGACTTTGTGTGGATATAAGTTTCCAACTCATTTGTGATTGTCTTTGAAATCCCCTCCTTTTCCTTTTTGACACCGCCCACTCCTGGTTCTTTTAAGGGTTAGACTGTCCTTCTTTCATCTCTGAGAGACTGTGAGCTCTCATTAAGTTATGAGTAGTGATTCCATACCATTCTTTAATCATTTGAAAAATATAAAGAGCTTGCTTCATACAGGGCACCACGCAGAGCTGCTCTCCCTGAAGTCTCTACATAACTTCAGAGGCTATTTTGCGGGCTGCTAAGAGCTGATGAGAGAAATAAAAATTAAAAGGTGGTCCTGTCCTTGGAGAGGCCTTCCCACATTGCTCTCTCTAAAAAAAGTCTCTCCTCCCAAACACACGGTCCTCTCATTTATCCCCTTGTTGGTTTCCTTTGTAACACATCAGCACCTGTCATTGTTTTCTCTGTTTACTTTGTCTTTGTCCTTCTCCCAGACTAGGGTAACATACTCAGTGAAGGTACAGACACAGTATCACCCATCATTGTATCTCCATGGCCCACGACACATTATGTGGCATATCCTAGGTTCCTGGTAAACATTTATTGATACAATCTTTTTAAGTGAATGAATAAACGAGTAAGTAATTTCCAAGATGCAGTCCTCCCTGTCATTATAGGTAAGGGGGCCCCTCCCGAGGTCTCGGACTTTGCACGTCATTCTCTTGGAGAAAATAGGTTCATATTGGTGTCCATCTAACACATGTCTTCTTTCTTCTGCTACTCTTCACCCAATGATGCTAGTTCTCTTGGTTTCATGGACACTTAGTCCACACCATACAATTAATAGCAGTTGTTCTAATCATCCAGTGTCTTTTTTTATACTTGTGACACATTTTCAAATTCCTGAAAATCTAGGAATCCAAGCAGTAGACCTTCCTATGATCTCTCGGCACAAAAAGACCACCACTTTGAGCGACGTTTATTTATTTGTTTGTTTGTTTATTATTTTTGTTTTTAAGAACTCTCTTTACCCAACATGAGGCTCAAACCTACAACTCCAAGATCAAGAGTCTCATGTTCTATGGACCATGCCAGTCAGGCACTCCTCAAATTCCTGAAAATTTGATTGTGACTTTGAAGACATTAAAAGGTTCAAGGAGGGACTAAAGAACTGACCAGTGATGACAAAGGATGTCTCCCAGTAATATAAAATTCTCTACAGTTCCCACAGAGGTCCATCTCACCAATCATACATCTATCCATATGTTAGCATTGGATGGAACTTCTTTAGTATTTAACACATTTCCAGCAAGTGGCAAGTTCCAGCAAGCAAAAGGTCTATATCAAGTTGAGATATTTGTTGACTAACATTGTTGTAGGAATTGTCTGCCACATTGTGTACAAGAGTACATTTTACATGTTATTCTGAGCTCATTCATCTGTGCAAGGTCTGCAGTCCATCACGTGCTCATCCATATGCTGGTCTATTGTCTGACCATCTTTTGATCCTTGGCTTGAACCAAATGTGAGTTTGGCATATGGGGGTTCTGTTTCCTCTATTAAATACATATCTAGGGGCAGCTGGGTGGCTCAGTGGTTTAAAGCCTCTGCCTTTGGCTCAGATCATGATCTTAGGGTCCTGGGATCGAGCCCCACCTCGGGCTCTCTGCTCAGCAGTGAGCCTGCTTCCCTCCCTCTCTCTGCCTGCCTCTCTGCCTACCTGTGATCTCTCTCTCTCTTTCTCTGTCAAATAAATACATAAAATCTTTTTAAAAATATACGTATCTAAGAAGCGAAAGTGTGGAACTCTGCAGATGTGTACTGCAGTTTCATGTCTTCTATTGACATGGTCAGGTAGAACTGGGCATTTCTCTCTGTTGTGTAAGCAGAAAGGGTAGAAAAGGGGAACTGAGAATAAGCTGAATGGGCGAGGACCAAAGCAGGAACTGTACCAAGATCAGGCATGACTAGTGCATTCTGGTGGCCACACACAGTAATCAGAGTGAAAGAAGATTAAAGGCCACATCAGCCAAGTGTCCAGGGGAGCTCCCTAGGAAGACCCCGCCCACCCACTGTCTCCTAGGAAACCCGTGCTCCATGGCCCTCGAATTTTAATGAGGATGGTACCAAGACATAAGGAAAGAAATAGTCAATGGTGGCAGGATAATCTGTGGTCAAGACACAGTGGCCATGAGGGCAGGTGAGGAGGTGCCTGGGCAAGGGTTTAAAGTAGGGAAGGGCTAGTGACAAAGAAGAGGGTGACCGGGTTGTCGTGTGTTATGGGTTGGATCACACACCACATCACCGAGTTCAGTCTGTGGCTGGCTACTCCCTGACAGGAAGGACTGCCCAGGGCGTTATCAAGTGGGAATAAAGTGAAAATCTTTCCAGGTACCTGGCTCCTACCTTTCAGGAGGGGTAATCTTGACAGCTAGCTTCCTGCTAGACTCCAGATGATGAGCTGGGGAGTCAGAGCCTGGCATTAGGCACCACTGATATTCCGGACCCATCTCACATCACCTTTGTTTTGGTATTCAAATGTGTTAATATCTTAGTCGTGGTTTATACAAGCTCCAGCCTCCCCTACCTCTTCTCACTTCTTGCTTACCTATGATCTTGTAAAGTTTTCAACTAAAAAAAAAAAAAAGTGAGTTAAGGGACTCTGTGCAACTCGAAATAGTTTTACCACTATACATGTACTATACTATATGTGTAAGCTCTGATTTAAGATATCTTTTTCTGGGTAGGAGATTCAAATGACAATAATAGCAAAATATGAGATCTCATCACTTTCTGTGGGTTTCAACATGATATGAAAATACCATCTCTCATACCATTAATTATCAAGAATTAACTATAGGAGAATAAGAGTAGTTACAGATATAAACATAGACACATATGCATACATCTCAAGTTTAATACTGAGAAAAGATCATTAGGAATAGAAAGACTTATTGTCACTGGATATTCCTGAGTTATCTTACCATGGGAAAAATTGCAAAATTTCATACATTGAAATCCATAAATGCTGACAAAGCCAAAATAAAAAAATATCTTACTTATTGAAAGCTAAAATATAGGTTATTTTTAATAATACACAGGTGGATGGATTAGAATAGAAATCAGAAATAAGAGACTTACATAGCTATTTACATTATCTGTTTCAACAAAAAGAAGGAAAAGAGCTCACCCATTCATTACTAACTAGGTAGTGTAGACAAACTAGGGAATTGAGGCCAAAATTGCTGCATTGTGATCAAGTCTTTCTAAATTCCTGGTCTTCACCAAGCCAAAGTTACTATTCTCCACCCTTGTGTTACACTAGGCACTAGGAAAAATGGTTTCGATTTCAAAATCAGGTCACTACATCAACAGTTTTGAAATCAATTTTTATAATTTAATGGCTGATTTCCTCACAATTCACCCAAACACCAGCTCTTGACCTATTTATTTCTTTCATTTAGGTATAATAAAAGGATATATAGAGTGTTGAACCTATTCTACACTTTTAAGTGAGTTAAATGATGTTTCTTTTTTTTCTTTTTTAAAAATCTTTGATATTTCATGCAGTTATCCCAGGTTCAGACACATAGTCCTATTTGCACACCATTCATCTATTGTTTATATAAAAGGATAGACATTTAGAATAAAGGGATCTTAGGGTACTTGGGTGGCTTAATTGGTTAATTATCTGCCTTGGGCTCAGGCCATGAACCCAGGGTCCTAGGATTGAGTCCCACATTGGACTCCCTGCTCAGCAGGGAGCCGGATTCTCCCTCTCCTCTGCTGCTCCCCCTGTTTGTGCTCTATTGATCTCGCTCTCAAATAAATAAATAAAATCTTAAAAAAAAAAAAAAAGGATCCTAGAAATGAATTAGTCTGTATCAATCAGAGATTTTGGGGAGGTACAAATGACAGAAAACAAACTTGAACCAGGTTAAGCAAAAGGAAGAAGTAATTGGAATTAATCTGAGTGTCTCATTTAACTGTGGGCAAGGCAAGGGTACACATATGTCCCAGAAACACCTGGTTCAAATGCCACCAGAATGATCTCTGATCTCTACTTTCCACTGCATGTATTAGCTTCTTAGACTAAGCTAAAGACCTCATGTGGTGGAAACAGAAATGCCAAGTGGTCCTGAGTGGTCTACACACTCTACCCAGGAGTGCTGACTCTCTTATCCCAGTTCCAGTGCAACAACAAAAAGAAAAATCTCAAGGAAGCACTCTGATTGGCCCAGCTCGGGTCAGGTGCCCCCTTCTGGACCAATCAACTATGACCAGGGAGGTGGAGTCATGTAAGAAAATGGAGGGAGGTCATGACAGTTGGGGTGTGGGAAAGAAACAGTTCCCAGAAGAAGTGAGGAAGATGATGGACAGACTGCCCCCTTCAAAAAAAAGTCCACTGACTCATTTTACAGATGTGGAAATTTAGGCTCAGAGAAATTTGGTGACTTGCTCAAGGTTACAACTTGTACTTAAACTCAAGTCATCTGGCACCTAGTCAAATGCTTGGGTCACTCCCCCACACCGCTGCTCATTTTGTGGCATCTTTATTTCAAACTCTTTCAGCAGGAACCATAGCGGGTGGGATGGAGGGGAGTGGGATTAAGGGTCTCATGCTTTGCTGAAACTTCTTTCCAGTTTTATGCTGGAGTTCTAACTCCAGCAGTCTTTCCGTTGTCTGGTTTTGCTTCATTTTCTTACTGGAGGAATGTGCACCTGAAGAAGGAGTCCCCCTGTTGTCTTCTGCCCCTGTCAGTCCCAGAGGGCTCACCGTGTGGCAAGTTGGATGGTTATCATGTAACAGCTTTACACTGAGAGAAGACTTAAAACACGCCAGGGACTGTTCTAAGTGCTTTATGTACATTCCCTAGAGCTAATGGCTCTAGGAAAGACCCATTAGCAGCATTATTATACCCGTTTTGCAGATAAGAAAAATGAGGCACAGACGATGAATTGGCTTATCTAAAGTCAGAGTTGGGAAGGGAGGGAGGCAGGATTTGAACCCAGCAGTCTGGCTCCAAAGCCCTTGCTCTTAAACACTGCAATTTACTCCCGCCTAGAGAAACACCTCCAGCCTGGGGCTGCCAGCACTAAGCCCCGTTTGTGTCTGGGACTCTGGATGCCTGCTGACCTGGACTTGGCTATCTCTGGAGCCCTTGCCAGCCCGTCTCTTCTCAAGACCCCTCCCACTGTAAGCCTGCTTCTCCAGACCCTTGTCTTTTACCACTACTCACTGTGCTCTTGTGACTTGCCCAGGGCCTCCCTCATCGCAGCTTACAGAGGCTGCGGCTGGGGCTGTTCCCGGGAAGGATCGGCCCTCCTGCCGCTGTAAAGAACCAACTCTTCCTGCCCACCCTGGATGGCAGTTTGCTCCCCAACCTTGATGGCATGGGTTAGGGAGGAGTACTTTTCTCCTCTCAAGGAAGTCTTGCTCTTCTGGGTTACAAGTTTTCCTTAGGAAAACCAGAATTGAGGTCCAAAGGGGCAAAGGTGATTGTCATAGTGACCCTGGGCGGACTTATGCACACCCCCATAAACACAAGCCTGGCCCCTAGAGACACACAGAGAGGAATACTGCAACTGTCCCCCACCTCAGGATGAGTTCCCGTGTCCTCATAGTGGGGGACAGCCTTGATCTCCTCCCCTGGTGGAGAGGGGATTAGAGTTCAGGCTTTGAGGCTAGACTGGGAATTGAGTGCTGGTCTACTGTTCACTAGCTTTGTGACATTGGGCAGATAAACTCGTAGCCACTACTCGGTTGTTTTCTTAAGTCTAAAGTGAGGGTAGTAATATTTACCTCACAATATTATTGTGAAAATTAAATGAGATACAACGTTAAACCTCACAGGAGAGTGCCTAGCATAAAATAAATTTGAATAAATGATGACATTATCATTTTTGAGTCTTTTTTTTAAAAAAAGATTCTTTTTATTTATTTGACAGAGAGGGCGCACAAGCTGGGGGAGTGGCAGGCAGAGGGAGAGGAAGAATCAGGCTCCCCACAGAGACATGGGGCTCCATCCCAGGCTCCTGAGATCATGACCTGAGCCGAAGGCAAACGCTCAGCTGACTGAGCCACCCAGGCGCCCCTGGTGGCTAGGCCTGACCTTTGGGCCCTCAAAGCCTTATAATTTTTTGAAGGGCTTGAGAGTGGTTTATGTGAATAGGATGGCTCATAACCTATAGTTTGCTCTTGATCCACCTTCAATTTAGGCCCTGGCTGGAGAAACACAGGTTTGGTAACTCAGAAACGCAGGCGGAAGTGGTGGCAGGACCGAGGAGAGGCCCCTCACCCACAACTGGTGCTGAAAAAGACCAATTTGCCAGCTACCTTTCACCTGCAGAGAAATGTGATTCGTGCTACGGTCAGGCCCTGCCCAACCTGAGGGCCAGCCTGGCAAAGCCAACTGCTTCCTGGAAATAAGTTATTGCACAACCCCCTACTCCTACCTCACCTCCCACCGCGCATATCCATTCTCAACTCCTAGTATTTTAGCCACAAAAAGTATGCTTTTTGTTAAAACTTCAACCGTTCTTTTGCCTGGCTCTTTTTTTCAGGTCCCAAGTGTAGGAGCTATTTCCGATTTGCGTTGTTGATAAATGCTTGTATTTCACACTCCACACCAGACTCAGAGGAAGGCCCCAAGTGGTCAGACATTTCACAGATGGGAACAAGTGTGGAAAGACGACCACAGAGATGGCTCTTTATGGGTGAATGAAAGATGCCAGGGTCCTGACTTTCAAATACTGTATGCTCAAAATTTTGCTTTATTATAAGTGCATCTGGGGGCGCCTGGGTGGCTCAGTCACTTAAGCCTGGGATTCTTGATTTCCACTCAAGTCATGATCTCAGCGTCCTGGATTAGAGCCCGGAATTGGGCTCCTTGCTCAGTGTGGAGTCTGCTTGGGATTCTCTTTCTCCCTCTCCCTCTGCCTACCTCCTCACTCCACCGTTGTCTCTCTCTAAAACAAAAATCAAACTTTATATTAAGTGTGTATGTGGGGGGGGGGGAGTGTAAAATCCGCACTTGGAGACAAATTGAAAATACTTTTTTCCTGCTTTTCCTGCATGCCTTTTTATTATAAGCAAGCAGCCCAGCACCCAAGACATTCCATTTCGTGATTTCTTCAGCTAAGATGGCTTGACCTATATATAAGTATAAAAATCCCAGCTAGCCCAGACTTTCTGAAAGTGGAACTGTATAACACACTTCCCTGAGGGAAAATGCCATGAAACTTCCTGTTTTTTTCCAGGAACTCTTGAGTCCTTAAGGGGACAGAACTTAAGGCAATGGAAAGAAAAAAAATAAAAAAAAAAAGGCGAATGTATTACCTGTGAAAGAAAAACAAAAGAAAGTGGGAACTGGAGGGAGCAAATTATGAGAGCTGGAAATAGAATCAACACAGGAAAGGCAGGGGAACCCAACTGAGGGGCCAACCAGAGGGGAAAGAACCTTAGGACATGGACACACACACACACACACACACACACACACACACACACACACTAAAATTAAAGGAAAAGTGTAAAGGGACCAAGGCATTTGTGTGTAGAAGAGAGGGAGGAATGGAGAGAGAAGCAGAGGGAGACAGAGACAGAGAGCGAGATTGCGATCTCGAGATGTAGACCGGGTCAAGCTGGAAGAACAGGCAGAGTAAGGCGCGAGACAGGGTGGGGAATCCCAGAACAATCTGTTTACAAAAAGACAGGCCTATGGAAATTCCACAAGTGAGTTGAGAGATTCAAATCCGAAATAGAAAAGGACCCAAACGCACACGCTCTCTGGGTGTGTTTTCACCAACTGCTGATGTTCCATCTAGACTAGAGGAAATTCTCAGCGGCCTTGAACAGGCACTTTAAAGATTTTAGATTTCAACAGACCTAAACCGTCGTCCACGTGGCCCCCAGTGTCCCGGGGCCAGCCAGCGGCCGCGGTCCCGCCGGGCCTGGACCCCCACGGGAGCGCGCGCTGCGCGGGGACTGCCCCCTCGGAACTCCCCTCGCGCTGGCCCTCCGCCCGGGAGTCTCCGCTTCCCCGGCGCGCTCGGGTTATTGTTCTGCCTTGGCCGGCAAGGAGGAGGGGTGGGACGGGGTGGGGGAAACGGCCGGAGGAGAACGGCGGCGGCGCGCGGCTGGCACCCGAGCAGGGGCGCCTCTCCGCTGAGGACCGTGCGCCCGGGAGTGGCTCTCCGGCAATCTGAGGCTGAGCGAATGAGGAGGCCGCAGCGCGCCTCCCCTGGCCCAACTCCCCTGCCCTTCCCGGAGGTCTCCAGCTCCGTGGAGGCAGCGGGCGCTGGCCGGGAGCAGGAAGCTGGGGCGGGCGTCCCGGTGCAGCGCAGAGGCTTCCTCGGCCGCCCCGGCGCTCTCAGCTCGGGGGAGCGACGCGATGACGCACCCTCCCGGTATTAGAACACTTCACCTTCTATTTATAGACACTCCTCCGACCGCAGACCCAGCTCGCCCTCTCTCTCCTTCCCTCTCTCGTGAAGGGGGGGAACGAAAAATCCTACCTAGAATGGAAGATCCTCATGCACAGTGATAAGGAAGAATTCTATTCTGTGCGTTCCTTTATTACTCCAAGTATTAATTGCAGGTCTAGTGAACTCTCTCTGGCACAGGGAATTCCCGATTTTCTGAAGCCTTAAAACCTACACGACTTCATTTTACGTGTCTCCTAAACATGTCAAATAAAGTTGTCTCTTGTGGGTTCATGAAATATGCGCCGAAAATTTGTTCAAACGGGTTAAGATGAATTCAGGGAAAAGATGTTTCTTGCTGGCTTTCTGTATTTGCTAAATGCCAGCACTTTCAGCCGTCGAATTTATTTGGTAGAGGAAGCATGTAAAGGGAAAATATTGCACATTTCAAAAGCAAAGTTTGTCTTAGGGTTTTGCTTTTGGGGGGTTTTTTTTGGAAATTGCGGCTTTCAGATACTGACTTTATGCTTTTAGATGTACGCTATCTATATAATTATAGGTGATTAAAAATAATTCTTACCTAATCACATTAACATTTGCAGTAATTAAAACAGGGAATTTTTTAAAACTGTAATTTATTTCTCATAATTTGGTTGTTTGTGCTGCCGTCAACTGAAGAGGAAGCCTGATGATTATCTTTCATCTCGGTTTCTATTCAGTTTCACTTTCCAAACTCCTGAGTCGACCGACAAATACTACTGCCTTTTAGGTTTATTAAGGAAAAAGGCTTAGGTACATATAGGCCTTTTTAAAGGTAATTTTTTAGAGCAACTTTAGGTTTACTGCAAAGTTGAGAGGGATATACAGAGATTTTTTTTTTTTTTTTTGTATGCCCTGGACCCCTAAGCATGCACAGCTTCCCCCATGATCAATGTCACTCTCCAGATGGTACATTTGTTCCCAAGAATGAGTCTACCTTGACACAACATAGTCACTGAAAGTCCCTAGTTTACCTTCAGGTTCACTCCTGGTGTTGTACCTCCTATGGGTTTTAACAAATGTATAGTGACATATATTCATCTTTATAATATCATATTAAGTATTTTCACCTCCCCCCAAATTTTCAGAGCTCTGTGTAGGCCTATTTTTAAAAGCATAGCTAAACCACAGATGGGTTACCATGCAGGTAATTCTAAGACAGCAAACTGCTAGCCGAACTGTAGTCAATATGCCATTCTTGCTAACACCTAGTCTATAAAGTGACGAGTGTCTGTGATAACTGTTTTATAACCTGATTTTGCTGTGGACAGTACCGTATCCTAATACTATGTAAGTATTTGATGAAGTTAAAGAATGACCTCGATAGCCACTGTTACAGGACATTGCAAAACACCCCTTGTGAAAGACAATTTGGCAGTAGCCATTGGGTTTTAAAATGCTCATGTCCTTGGACTCATCAATGCCACTCTTGCAAGCTTATACGACAGAGGCAGCACATACATGTGAAGTGTTGATTGTTGCAGCGTTTGTACTTACAAAAGGTCAGAAACCTAGAAATGTCCTGCAATAATGGTCCATCTATACGATGAACTACTACAGAGCCTTGAAGATTAAAGCAATCCCTCTTTGTACCAATAGGGAAGTATTGCCAAGATGTGCTTATAAGTGAAGAAAGAAAGATGCAGAAACAATATAAAATACGATCAATAATAGTTCAAAAATAAATATAAATGCACATATTAACTTTTATATGTATCAAAGGTATATATATATACATATATATATATATATATGGAAATATTTATGAGACTGGTAACAATGTTTGCCTCTCAGGAAGGAACAGGGAGGCTAAAATCTGAGAGAAAGGGGCGCCTGGGTAGCTCAGTGGGTTAAAGCCTCTGCTTTCCGCTCAGGTCATGATCTCGGGGTCCTGGTGGGATCGAGCCCCGCATGGGGCTCTCTGCTCAGCAGGGAGTCTGCTTCTCCCTCTCCCTGCCTCTCTGCCTACTTGTGATCTCTCTCTCTGTCAAATAAATAAATAAAGCAATCTTTAAAAAATAAATAAAACCAGAAAGAAACATTTTCTATTATCTATCCTTTAGTATCTTTGAATTTTGTTGCCTGAATATGCATCATCTATTACATTTTTTAACTAAAAATAACTTTGAATTTCTTTACAAATTAATTTGTAGCAGTTCTATATTTGGGATTATTGTCATTTTAGAGAAGTTTACTGTGTTGAACCAAAACCAAAGAATGCTAAGCAAAGCTTTTATCCTCAGGACTCTTTTAACCTAGCCTTACCTGATCTATGAATCATCAGAGAAATGCTTTGCCCAGAGGTTGCTAGAACTTTATTACCAGCATTTTTAAATAAAGCACTCTGTTGTTGATTTTTTTTCTCTATTCTTAGGGACCAGTGGCAGAGTTAAAGGTCTATTTAGCAGTTATTATAAAATAGTTATTTAAAGAGATTTATAATTCATCCATTATAATTTATCCATTTTTTGCACCAAGCTATCACTTAAAACAAAGTCTTATTTAACAGAATTCATACTTCTTTCCATGATTTTCTATAAGAAAGATCAATTGCTAGATTTCACAATATTCTAGTGAGGTAATGTGTATAGAATCCATGTGCCTTCATCACAAAAGAGAAAAAACAGAGGGCTTGGGGGAGAGAAGCAAGGGTGCACTCTGAGGTTATATCAGAGATCAGCCAAATTATTTATATTTTCAGTTTCACTGCAGGTAATTTTTTTTTCTTTCCAGCTTTAGCGAGACATAATTGACATCTAACACAGTGCATTTAGGGTGTAGGATGTGTTGATTTGATACATTTATATATTGTAAAGTGATATTGTAGGTATTTTGTACTTAAGCTTATGTAAGTTTATGTTGTTACTCTTCAGTATAACAATAGCAATGGAGTACGTCTGGTGTTGCCAGGGTGGTTTTCTTCAGAGGGCCCAGCACCGATGCTCTCTGCTGAGGATGATGATGGAGACAAGGAGGAGAAGGAAGGGTGTCTTCATACAGACAAAAATATTGCACATTTTTGTGTATATGGACTAATGTACATAGAGCATTGTGCCAGAGTCATGCAGTTAGAAAGGGCTCAAAATAGAACTATTATCGGAATGGGGAGAGGTTTACAATAGTCTCCTGGGTCACAAGTTTCATTTGGGGTCATAGGCTAAGGCTGCCCACAGACCATATGCCACTTTCTTAAGAACTGCAAAGTCCCTGTGCAATGTTTCCCACCTTCAAGTCCCACCAAAGAAACCGCTTTCATGCATTGTACTGTCTCTAGGCACCAGCTATATTATTATTTCTAGAGGTTTTTTTTTTTTAAGATTTTATTTATTTATTTAAGTAGGCAGAGAGGCAGGCAGAGAGAGAGGGGGAAGCAGGCTCCCTGCCGAGCAGAGAGCCCGATGCAGGGCTTGATCCCAGGACCCTGAGATCATGACCTGAGCCAAAAGCAGAGGCTTTAATCCAGTGAGCCACCAAGGTGCCCCTCTAAAGGGTTTTGAAAAACATTCATTCAAGCTAACTCTGCTCTCTACCTTTGCTTTGCTCTAAGCAATAGTCATGGCTTTTAGGTAATATATATGCATGTGTGTGTGTGTGTGTGTGTGTGTGTGTGTTATCTAATATGCAATATTAGATAAAATATATTATGTATATAATATTAGAATAAAAACCATTCTGTGGGTCTGCTGGAAGAATCTCATGCAGCGTGTCTACCCTGTTGGGGTACAGAAAAGGAGAGCTTACGACACAACTGTTTTGTCTTTGGTGGCTTTGTCACAAGCTGCAGAAGACCCTGTGAGACCCTCGGCAGCCAGTGCTCCCCCCAAACACCCTCAATTTGGTGTGGGGTGGCTGCCCTGGAAGCCAAAGAATGTGATAATCACCTGCTGCTCACGCTGCGAGGCAGACACTTCGAGAGCAGAAAGCTCTTGCAGTCCCCGGCCACACGTGACTAGACCTGCGTGTATCTAGGCATCTGTGTATCCGGATTCGGGGGGGGGGCACTTGCACGGCTGCTGGGTCTGCACTCAGAAATGACGCTTCAGGGTGCCTGAGTGGCTCAGTTGGTTAAGCGACTGCCTTCGGCTCAGGTCATGATCCTGGAGTCCCGGGATTGAGTCCCACATCAGGCTCCCAGCTCCGCGGGGAGTCTGCTTCTCTCTCTGACCTTCTCTCCTCTCATGTGCTCTCTCACTGTCTCTATCTCAAATTAAAAAAAAAAAAAGAAATGACGCTTCAGATGAATGTACTCCAGTCAACTATTTCAGAACAAGATCAAAGTATCTGGGTAGTGAAGAGGTTGGGGAAGGTGGGAATATTTTGAGGGGGAAGATCCCCAGTATGTGTAACCTGTCTGGGAAAAGCCACAGGGTGCAGAAGAGAGAGTTTGTGGCAAATCTTATCTTACGGAGTTGGCCCAAGATATATTGGCTTATGTGATACCATGAATACAAAAGAATATATGAAAAGTTTTAGAAAAAATAATTCACTGGACACTCATGTGTCCTGCTGAAGAAATAGAATACCACCAGCCCCTTAGAAGCCCCTGTGTGTCCATTTCTGAACATATTCGTTTCCCTGGCTTCTCTCAGGAACCACCTTCCTGAATTTTGTTTTGCTTTCTAGTTGTAATGGTTCTGTATGTATTCCTGAATAACACAGTGTTTAGATTTATCCACCTCGGAACTATAAATAGGTGGACTCTTTGATGACTTGCTTTCCTCACTCAGCATTCTTTTAGTGAGCCTCACCCAGCCTCTTCCCCTCTCTCCTCACGACAGACTTCCAACCCAGATCTCCTCTGGGATTCTCACATTTATCTCCTGTTCAAGCTCTCAGCTGACCACAGTCTTCACTCTAGAATTCGCTGGGCAAACCATCACCAAATATTCACCCCAAAATGTTAAGTTACAGGGAAGCCCGTGTGGCTCCGTCAGTTGAGCATCCAACTCTTGGTTTCCACTCAGGTCGTGGTCTCATGGGTCCAGGGATCAAGCCCTGCAACAGGCCCCGTGCTTCCCAGGGTTGGGGGCGGGGGTCTGTTTAGGATTCTCTCTCTCTCTTCCTCTGCCCCTCCCCCTGCCTCCTCTCTCTCTCTCAAATAAGCAAATAAACAAATCTTTCAAAAATGTTTTTAAAAATGCGAAGTTACATGTAAAACTTTTCAGGTAGTATATTCAGTGAGAAATGTTTGTTACATTGACAGATTTTGTACAAACATATTTATACATCACATTTGGACCAAAATGTTTAATGGTTAACGTTTAACCATTAAAATGTTAATGGTAGTTCTCTCTGGACAGTAGGATTATCAATAGTTTAATTTCCTTCTCGGCGATTTTCTGTATTTTTTACGTTTTCAATGAATAATACGAAAACTTGAAAGTGAGGTTCAGGTCCTTTTAGTTTTCCACCTCCCAGTGGTTTCTGGGGTGGGACTGGTGGACAGGTAGGAGCGTGGGGCCCGAGAGTAGAACACAGGGCCCCCTTTCTCAGAGACATATTCGTGTTTACAGCCTCTGCTTTCTCTCTCACGTGCCTCCGCACCCCCGCATCATTCTCTTAGCTGAGGCAGGACAGCCTGGTCCTTCATCCGTCCTTCCAGATGGGGCCAGTATCACGAATGTGACATCGGTGCAGCCACATGGGGCCCCACACTTGAAGGGCTCTCTGCTTCTCTGCTGTGTCAATCAGCCTGATTTTATTTATTTATTTATTTATTTATTTATTTATTTATATTTTTATTTATTTGACAGAGAGAGAGAGAGAGACAGAGAGAGAGAGAGAGAGAGAGATCACAAGGAGGCAGAGAGGCCAGCATAGGGGCTTGGGGAAGCAGGCCCCCTGCTGAGCAGAGAGCCTGATGCAAGGCTCCATCCCAGGACCCTGAGATTATGACCTGAGCCGAAGGCAGAGGCTTTAACTCACTGAGCCACCCAGGCGCCCCTTGATTTTCTTTTTGAACCTATGTTTTGCATGTGAAGTGCCATGGGACAAGGAGGCATGAGCAGAGGGGACATGGATGTCTGCTGTTCTTGCCCCCCACCCCCCCAGGAGAACAGAGCTTCAGTTGTCCCACAGGCTCAGGAGTTCAGCAAGATGCAAGTGTGTTTCATTTTTGATTAAGTAAGTGGGGGCGCTGACAGCCCTGAGAGGTCAGGCTTTCTATTCAAACCAGAACTTGTTTTGAAGGCAGAAGAAAGGGCAATGGCATTCTAAAAACATGAACAGGCAAAGAACCTTATCATATCCTTTCTTACTTTTGATGCTGTCTCTATTAAGCAACTACGTAGGCTGAAAAGGAAGACAGAGAAGGAAAGAAATATAGGGTGCTGCATGGTTCCTTTTCCTTTTAGTCTTACCTTTACACACCTAAGTTGAAGCAGAGTGCTGGTAGAATGTGCACATATCAGTAAGTAAAATAAAAGCAGTTGAATTAGTTTTGTGAGGTGTGTCTACTGTTCTGGTTAGAATGAAGTACATACACAACATACAAACTGGATAATTTCAGTGATTCTGCTTATAAGTTAAATGCTCTCACATTTGCATTTAAAATTGGTATTTCACAACAGAAAAATGAACAGTAAAATTCAGCTAGTAATTTAATTTTTAAAATTTTTGTTTACTTAGAATACTGTTAAATAAATTTTTAAAAAATGTGACAAGTTGAAAGAGAGACCATGGAAGAAAGAGAAAACCTTTTAGTTCTAGTATCTTTAACAGCACTTTTTCCTGGGCTCCACAAATTGTACTTCCAAGTCTATGGTTTATGTTGCCTGGTAGCTTATGAAAACTCAGGTGTTTTCTCCAAAACTATCATCTCTGAGGTGTGTTCTTAAATCCCATTTGGAGACCTGGAAGTCAAGAGTTCACTCTTCTTTCTTTCTGAATCTCTGTTGGGCAATATCCACACCCTGAGAGCAGGGACTGGGGTACAGGAAATGCGGGGAAAGCACACTGGTTAATATCTCAAAATAGTACCCTCTCTATTAAAAAACAAAAACAGAACAACACAGAGCAACTATAAATTTCTTGAAAGCAAGGACTTTCTTTCTTTCCCCCGAGCTTCTATAGTGCTTTCCTGTAATAGGGACTTAATTACTGTTTGTTCTTTTCCTCAGTGTTTGCTCAATTAAATTTAAAACACTCTTTTCCTCAAGCTATGCCAGTTCTCAAACACCTTCAAAGGCTCCCCATTGCCTTATCCTATAAACTGACACTCTTAACCAGGCATTTAAGGTTCAATAATCTGGGTTCCATCTGCTTTTCTAAATACATCTCCTAAGACTCCCTACAACTCTGTAAGTAATTGTTGAACAAATATGGAGTGATTGGATTACACAGTTTCTAGGAGTTACAAAAACTACAGATGGATAAATCATTAGACCTGTTAGGGTTAGATTTATGTAATAGAAGCCAGCTAACATGGATGCCCCACTACTGAGGTTTTCAGCCCCCACATGGTAAACATAAGACATTCGATCCTGAGAAGAGTCATCTCCACGGGATCACACTGTGGCTTCTGCAAAAATCAGAGCTGCAAAGCTAGGCAGAGAGAAGCCTGCAGCTGTTGCTTCGCTCACCTGGAAGGGGTATGGTCCGCTTGGGCCTCATAATGCTGCTCCGCGGAGCTCCCTACCCAGGCTCAGGCAAGCTCCTGCATATGGGATTTTGAGGGCCTTGAAATCATAGCCATTACAAAGGGTCAGAATTTCATATGCTCGTAATGAGCCATTAAGAAAGCTCTGGGCATAGACCAGCTTTTAAGGCAGTATAATCCAAGCAGAAGCTATTCTCAGTATACCGTTGTGGGAAACAATGGTTCTTCCGACATGCCTGCTTGAGGAGATTCATGACCTGACAGGGCCCGGAGAAACTTCTAGAGCTGTCGCAGCCATTCCCCTGTGTTTGGGTTAGAAACCCCCCGAATCTTTCAGAAAACTACCCATCTCTCCCCCAAACCTTCTGGTAACCCCTTCCCTTGTTTATCTACCCTGATTCCTGGAAGCTATTCCTGATCTCTAACCTAGATCTCTCCAGCTCATTATCTTTTTTCATCTCCTCCCTCCCAATCAACTTTAAAAGGCTTTTGTGTCTACTGCTTATTGACACAAAGCTAATATTACAATCACCGCTACTGTTTCATCCGTCGGGTTATTATTAGCAAGGCAGCACACTAGGAGGTCTATAAAAATACACAAGCAAACACATTTTTAGGTCAGTATTGAAATAAAGCTTTTTAAAAATCCAGTAATGTCTCAGTGTTTCTCCCTCGGAAACAGGGAAGTGGGCAGATGTGAGTAGCCGAGTGGCGAGCAAGGCTGTATGGTATTCTGTATATATGTCCGGGGCTCACTCTTCAAGAGCCATAGCTCATTTCCCACCCGGCTTGAGAAGAAAACTTACAACCAGATGCACGTATATTAAATACGTATAGGGAAGCGGGGAGGTGACACGGAATGCCATGGCGGTAGACACAGTGGAAACCTGCAGAAGGAGTCCACCTGGGGAACAGGGTGGGCGCTGTATGAAAACCTGCCACAGCTTCATGTGAAAACTGGAAGGACGTATTTGAATCAGAAGTGAGCTGTCATGGCACCTTCCTTATCCTTCCCTCAAAGTGCCCCAGCTAAGAGCAGAAAGGAAAAACATCCCTGCATGAAAAACATCCAGAGGCCCCGTGGCTTACATGATCTCATTGTTTCTTACCTTTTTTCACTTATAAAACATTTTAAAGATTTATCCATGCTATGAGATGTACATTTAGTACATTAATTCATGTTATTCCATAGCATCTGCTACATTTAACTTAGCTCTGGTACAGGTGTTCTGTACTTGTTTGCCTACCATACACCCATACCTCAAGTGCTGATGTGACGAACATCATCAGTTGTGTCCTCTTAGGGACCTGCACAAGAATTTCTTTCTTAGCGGTGTATATCCCCAGGAGCGGAACTCCTGGGCCATCAGGGAAACATCTGCTACATTTCAGGACAGATTGCCAGAAAATGGCTGTACTGGGGCTTAACTCCAACAAAATGTACAAGGGTCCATGTTCCCTCTCATCCTAGTCAACACTTGGTGTTATCCAACTTTCACATGTTTGTCTATTTCATGGATATAAGAAGTATCCTGTTGTTCTAGTATTCATCTATCTGATTATCAGTGAGGTTGCATATCTCTTCATCTACTTGTTATTTTCTCAAGGTTCCCTTCTGTAAATTTGCCTGTTCATATCCTTTGGCTATTTTTCTACTGTGTTTCCTGTTTGTTTGTTTTTTTTTTTTTTCCCCTCAGTGATTTGCAAGAATTCCTAGTATATTATAGTATTTTTCTTTGGTTAGTTTTAGCCTTTGGAAATACTCTCTAATCTAGCAACTCTCTTAAATTGTCTATGGTGTTGTTGTTGAACAGAAAACTTTAATTTTGGGACGCCTGGGTGGCTCAGTTGGTTAAGTGACTGCCTTCGGCTCTGGTCATGATCCCAGCGTCCTGGGATTGAGTCCCGCATTGGGCTCCTTGCTAATCCGGGAGCCCACTCCTCCCTCTACCTCTGCCTGCCACTCTGCCTGCTTGCGCTCTCTCTCTCTGATAAATAAATACATAAATAAAATCTTAAAGAAAACTTTAATTTTGATGCAGTCAAGTTCATTGTTCTTTTGGTTTTATAGTTTGTGCTTTAGAGTCTTGTTTAAGAAGTATTTTCCTACCTTAAGACTAGACTGTAGGGACACCTGGGTGGCTCAGTTGGTTAAGCTTCAGCTCAGGTCATGATCCCAGGGTCTTGGGATTGAGCCCCACATTGGGCTCCTTGCTCAGCAGGGATCCTGCTTCTTCCTCTGCCTGCTGCTCCCCCTGCTTGTACTCTTTCTGTCCGTCTATCTCTCTCTGACAAATGAATAAAACCTTAAAAAAAAAAAAAAAAAAGACTAGACTCTAAAGCTATCCTGTTTTTAATCTCTATTAGCCTAACAGTATTCCCTTTCCTTTTTAGGCTTTTTAAATTCATCATGAGCTCACTTTTCCATATAGTATGAGATATGGATGCAACTTTAGTTTTCTCCATGGTGAACTAATTTCCCCAAAATTTCTATGAAACAAATCCTTTATATTAGATTAGTTCATTGCTCTCAATCCTTCATGTCTTCCTTGCTATTGAATTATATGCAACCATGCCCTTTGCCATGTGATTTTGTGACACCTTCTACTACTGATGTGGGACTTGGCCATGTGACTTATTTGGCCAATGGAATGTTAGAATATGTGATGGGAGTAGAAGTATTCGATGTGTTTGAGTGACATGACTTTACCTCTTGAGCTTCTGTAATTGCTACAATGAGACATGGGATGTAGACCTGAACTTCAGCTGTGTCCTGGAGCTAAGCCCAGTGAATTCAGTGGAGCCCAGTCAAGTCTTGATAAATCCAGATGAGGTCAGCAAATCTCAGTTTACATGCAGACCCAAGAAGGAGAAAAAAACCAAGAGCTGCTATAAGCCACTGATTTTCTGAGGTTGTCTGTGATGTGGTATTATTATTGCAGCAATTGTTGACTATCTCAATATGATTTCCTCATAGATTTGTGATGTCACCATGATCTCATACCAAGTTCTTGTAGGCAAATGGTTTGTTTCTGAGTTCTCTATTCTGTTCCACTTTTCTACATGTCTGTTATTATCACTCAGAATATGTCTTACTATATGGGAGGGTAAATTTCCCCTCTGTGATTTTCTTAAAAATGATCAGATTATAAGGAATTTATTCTTCCATATGCATTTTAAAATGTTTAAATTCCTCAAATCCTGGTAACAAGTTTGAATACTTTGCACTGAGTTTATGAATAAATTTTGAGATCATTTATATCTTAATAATGTCATTATCCTGTCTACAAATGTTATACATAACCCTATTTAGGTCTTCTTTGAAGTCTATTAACAGAGTCACCATCTTTTTCCATAAAGGTTTTGTGCATTCCTTTTTAGGTTAACTGCTAGAGACTTTATATCTTTGCTGCTTTTGTAAATAGTATCCTCCTTTATAGTTTGTTAGAACTAGTGTGTAGGAATACTTTTGGTTTTCATGCATTGATTTTGTATTTGGGGATTTTGCTGTGGGGTTTGGCTATAAGTAACAATACACATACATACATATGCACATAAGCTAAAATAACAGTAGCATGAATTAGAGGTTTATTCAGGAAGTTCAAGAAGATTTGAGGTAAATATTTTAAGGCTAGTCCTGGTATAGCAGATGCTTCTGTCTTGTTGCTCCACTGTGTGTGGCTTCCATATCCAAGGTCAGCTCACGGTCTAAGATAACTGCTCAAGCGCCAGCCATAATGTCTTCATTTCAGGTGGTAGAAAAAAGGATGAGGCATAACTTCTCCCTTCTGGATTTATGTATCTATGCCACTTTTAACCTATTACCTGGAAAATGGCATTACTTATCTATAAGGGATGCTGGCAAATGATGTCTTTGTTCCGGTTGGCCATGTGTCATGCTAAAAAAAAAGTGAAGTACAATGGAAGAAAGGGAGAAAAGCATCTCTGTCACCTTGCCAATTTCTCTGATTATTTCTAATAGCTTTTTTCTGTTGAGTATTTTATGGTTCATCAAGGTACTACAAACAATCCCAGTTTTATCTCTTTCCTTTGGATTCTTCTATTTAATTTCTTCTTCCTTCTACAAACCTTATCCTGTTAGCCAGGACTTTCAGTATCATGTTACACAATAGTGGCAACTTTGTCTTGACCCCACACTTAAATGGACTGTGTTTTAAGGGGCGGCTCAGTGGGTTAAATGGGTGGCTCAGTGGGTTAAAGCCTCTGCCTTCAGCTCAGGTGAAGGCAGGTCATGATCTCAGGGTCCTGGGATTGAGCCCTGCATCAGGCTCTCTGCTCGGCAGGGAGCCTGCTTCCCCCCATCTCTCTGCCTGCCTCTCTGCCTACTTGTGATCTCACTCTCTGTGTCAAATAAAGAAATAAAATCTTAAAAAAAAAGAATGTGTTTTAAGTATATCTTTTTTTTAAAAGATTTTTTTTAATTTATTTGACAGAGAGAGAGAGATCACAAGTAGGCAGAGAGAGAGTGGGATCACAAGTGGGCAGAGAGCACGATGCGGGGCTCGATCCCAGGACCCTGAGATCACGACCCAAGCCGAAGGCAGAGGCTTTAACCCACTGAGCCACCCAGGTGCCCCAAGTATATCTATTAAGTAATAGTTTGCTGTATGTTTTGGTCCTTCATAAAGTTAAGTAAATTTCTTCCTATTCCTAATTTTCTAGAAGTTCTTATTATTAATAAGTGATGTACTTTCTCAAATGTTTTTTTTCTTTCTTAGTCTTTTTGGAATGAATTACCAATAGGTTTTCTGATATTAAATCATGCTTGAGTTTCTGGAATAAACCCTACTTGATTTATTATATTTTCATGATAGATAGCTAGATAGGAAGCTAGAGAGATGTCTAAACTAAAGAGAGGAAAGCGAAGCTCAAGGTTTTTTCGTTCAGTAGGCATTTTGGATTTGGTTAGCTAATATTTTATTTAGAATTTTTGTACTTCATAAGTGAAATAGGCCTATATTTTTCTCAAACTGTCCTTTTTCAGATATAGAATCTAATTCTGCTAGTTTCCTTTTTTTCTGTTTCCTTTTGCTTGTGCTGGCTTTTTTTTTTTTTAAAGATTTTATTTATTCATTTATTAGGAAAGAGAGAGAGTGAGAGAGAGCATGAGAAGGGAGAAGGTCAGAGTGAGAAGCGGACTCCCCATGGAGCTGGGAGCCCGACGTGGGACTCGATCCCGGGACTCCGGGATCATGACCTGAGCCAAAGGCAGTCGCCTAACCAAAGGAGCCACCTAGGCGCCCCTGTGCTGGCTTTTTTTCTTCATTTGTTTTGTAATTTGGAATGTGAGCTCATGCTTGTCTAGTCTCTATCTGTGGGAATTCTATGAGTACTGGGTTGACTCACCTTTACTATTCTCAGTAAAGGATGTGCTTTAGCTTACTGATCCATGTGGGTAGTATATATTCAAACTAATTGATAACTAGCTTATAATCTAATTGAGATCAGCTACAATCATATAAATATCTAAATAGCAGTAAAAGGGAAATAGTTTATAATCACATATTGCTCATATACTTTTTATTTTAGATTTTAAAAATTATACATGTGACTCTAAATCATAACAGATTAGACAGTAAAATAAGTAAGTAAAAGGAAAACTAGATAAAAATGAACTAAATCCTGCTTATCTGTGACAAACACATTTAAAGTTTTCCTAGACTTTTCCCCAGGTTCCTACTTAGATGTTGCATGTGCGTACTTTTGAGCCTCTGAGTTAGGTCTGAGGAACAAAATCTCATATAGTACTTTTTTTTGTAATCATCACACTTCTTAGTACATCATTAGTTTCACTCCACTGGTTGGAAGAACAATGATGATAACAATATATTTTTTGTATGGTGAAATTTGAATTTTGAAATATGAAATATTAAAATTCTCTATCTGTGCACTTTGAAACTATAAACTAGTAAACCTCACACATATCATAGGTTCATATATAACATCGATTGATGATTTTTTTAAGCTTATGAAATGATCGGACTTCTCTATACTTTTAAGTGTCATGGTTATAAGGTATGCCTATGATATTTATGAAAGACAATTTGCTAGTGTCATCCTCTTTCTTTTCAGGGATCCGTCATCCTTTTCTCGGATCACCAGCCAATGTATAATACAGACTTGTATACAAGAAATGTAGAGAGGGGGGTGCCTGGGTGGCTCAGTGGGTTAAAGCCTCTGCCTTCAGCTCAGGTCATGATCTCAGGGTCCTGGGATCAAGCCCCGCATCGGGCTCTCTGCTCAGTGGGGAGCCTGCTTCCTCCTCTCTCTCTGCCTGCCTCTCTGCCTACTTGTAATCTCTCTCTCTGTCAAATAAATAAATAAAATCTTTAAAAAAAAAAAGAAATGTAGAGAGGGAAGTGATCATAAAAATAAGAGCCTGAAAATATATAGGAGAAAGGAAATAAGTATGTGTGAGAGAGGAAAATAAGAAAAAATAAATACAGGTGTTCAAATTTTCAAAAGGAAGGAATAAATAGGAGTTCTCCAAATGCTCATTTTGATAGTTTAATATTTATTCAAGTCACCTGGGGTATTTGTTAAAAAAGCAAATGCCCAGGTTCCACCTATAGAAATGATGGTTCAATAGATATGAATGCAGACCCAGGAATCTGGGTGGGCCTTGGACAACCATTTAAGAAATACTGGAATTGAGAGAGCACAGAACTAGAAAATGATACATGGTAGAGACTGAAGGCATGCCAATAAGGGAATAAGGGGGCAACATCCGCCACAGGATGCTAATCCTGGGTATTCGGAGATCCTCTAAAAGATCCTAGTGTAAGTCTAGACTTAAAATCTCCTGTTGCAATTAATACAGTATATAAGATAACACTTTAACCAGGACTCAAGACTACAGGCTGATAGGATGCCTGGGTGGCTCAGTTGAATAAGCATCAGCCTTTGGCTCAGGTCATAACCCTCGGGTCCTGGGATTGAGTCCCACATCTGGCTCCTTACTAGCGGGGAGCCTGCTTCTTCCTCTCTCTCTACCTGCCGCTCCCCCTGCTAGATCTCTCTCTGTGTCTGTCTGACAAATAAATGAAATCTTAAAAAAAAAAAACAAAACAACACACTACAGGCCGAAGTCATGGAGTAGGGCTAAAATCAGACACGGAAGAGGTAAGAGGTGTCAGGCTGAGTTTCACAATTAGGCTCAGGGGAAGGGTCAGTACCTTAAAATGACAATAATCAAGGAAAGTCTCAATATGGCTGGAGTAAGCCTTTGTGTTCGCTTATTATCTGTTCTCTGAATTTCAGACCACTATAGGTTTTAATCTTATAATTATGAAAGAAATATTATCTTGCTCACTTCAAGACCCTAAATCAACTCTTAGGTCTCTCTAGTTGACTCGTCTATAAAAAACGGATATCGGGTATTCTAAGTGGATTTGAAAATCTTTTTTTAGGGATGCAATAATTTGTCTTTCGTTGGTTTGTTGGTAGGAAGCAATTGTAAATTTCAAATAGTGCACAGAAATGCACCTTGTAGGAAAGAAAGTGGATTTTTGCCTGTGTCTTTGCTTTTGTGAGCATCTCTAATCAGGTTTACTGGTAATTAAAGTTAGTTCCAAGTAAAAGTGCATGGAAAGTGTTAAGGTCTGTAAAATGATTACTGGACAGTAGGCAAGAAATGGGGAAAAAGCCAGAGGTCCTGGGATTGAGCAGTGAGAAGATCTAGCAGTGAGCGCTCCCTAGCACTGCCATCAGGGTACCAGGTAAGGAGGGTGGACAGAGAAGTGGGAGATAGAGTAGTGCGGGAGGAAAGGTAAGGCACATACACATATTTAAAAGGCAAAGCCCATACAGCTTCGTTCCTGTCAGGTTAAGAAGGGCCTTTTCCAGAAGCTCTATAAAGAAATGGTATGTAATTGGGAGCTGTTTCAACCTGTCCACACCCTACCCTGATTTCCCCAGAAAACAGGCAAGCAAAGAGACTAATGCCATTGCCAAGCCTCGGGTCTCTGGCTTCCAGCTTTCTCAGATCCCAAAGCACAGCACTGCAGGACGCCACAAGGAGTTGTCTCTCAGGGTGGGCACTGCAGGGACATGGGGCAAAGTTTGGATCCGATTCACTCCAAATTGCCTGACCTTCGGGAGTGGGATTTGGCCGCAAGGGCTCCCCAGCAGCGCAAGGCACAGGCAGAGCAGCAGCAGCAGCGTGCAAGCTGAGTAAGGAGCCAGCCCCCGCCGCCGCCTCCTCCTGCCGGTGCGGAGTCGGCAGCACAGCCAGTCCCTATCGCTGTCACGCCGCCAGCAGCGCGGCCCCTCCGCCGCCCCTCCTTCCCCCGCGCGGCCCCAGCCCTCACACTGTTATTTGCGTGACTGACCCGAACCCGGCGGGCGGGAGGGGAAGGCGTTGGCCCGCCCACTCCTTCCCCTCTGGCTCGGGGCGGCACCTTCTCCTCCTTATTGGTCACACGCTTGCGTCCATCACCCCCACGCAGTCTTCGGATTGGCGGAAAGCGCACTTCTGGCGCTAGGAGGGCAGAGTGACTCCGCCGGTCTCCGGCGCCTCATCTTTCCCTCCACCCCCCACTTCAACGTCCACCCACCTCTCCCCACCCCCCACTCCACTTCCCCCGCCCCATTCGCGGCAGTGTCCTCAGAAGACTCATTGGGCCAGGGGCGAAGCCAGCCGCCTATGGAGCCGCGCCGTGATTGGCCGACGCCCACGCCCGTCGGAGCGGCGGGATTCGCCATTCGCCACTCGCTCCGCTCCGCTCCCCGCCCCCCCAACGCCTCGCCCTCTCAGTCGCCTCCTCCCCTCCCGGCTCTTCCTCGGCCCCCTTTCCCCGCCCGTCCCCGCCGCATCTCCCCTGTCCAGCTGGGCGGGGACTGCTGTACGACTCTGTAAAGTCTGTGAGTCACTGCACTACCCATCAATCCAATTAAATGTCTTGAGCGAGCCGAGCAGGGGGTGCTGCCGCCGCCGCCGCTCGCCCCGCCGCGGCCGCCCCTGCTCGCAGCGCCCCTCTGATCCATGGCTGTCTGTCTGTACTTGTTACGGTGTAACCTCCTCCTCCTCCTCCTCCCTCTCCTCGGGAGCCGCGGCAACTTCCCCTCTGCCAGCCTCCTCTGCTTGGGGACTGCAAAGGCATGGGATAGATCCAGAGCCACTTCTCTCTATCTCCCCTCCAACCCTCGCTCAATTTCCCCTCTTTAAATTAAAGTCTGTTCCTCGCTCCTCGTCGTTTTAGAGATTTATTTGTCAAGTCTATTATTTCCCCTGATTTATTTTCTCTCCCTGGGGCACGGGGTCGCAGGGGCCGGTGGGTTTATTTTAGGGAAGGGGCTCTCCACCCCCACCCCCGTTTCCCCTCCTCCTTTTTCGGCGGTGACTTGATTGCCTTGCTCCTCTCCGCTCCCACCCCTCGAACTCACCGTCCTGCACTCGAGTGACGCACCGACACCCCCCGCCCACAGCCCAGACGTCCCCTCCCTCGCTGCCACCCCGACCCGTCTCGGAGCTGGACCCGGTGCCGACTTCTTCGCAGAAGGGTGAGTACCGTTTTGGGTTTTGGGGGGGGGGAATCTGGAAAAATGTAGCTGGTCCACTTTGGGGAGGGCAGGGATCACGTTGTGGGCAGGAGGTTCCTGGTCCGGCGTGGATTTGAGGTGGCTACTGCCTCCCTCCCTCGCTCCCTCTTCCCTCCGCCCCTCGACTCCTTATTCACGAGCTTTGCTGTATTTCTAGGTATTGCCAGACTTCCACCATCGGGGCATTATAACGCTTATAAAATGAGCGGTAATGGCATGTTTTCTGTTTTTAGGATGCTTAGTGAGCAGTAATAGTCAGCGATGGGATCTAATAGACTCTATGACGTGCAAAAAGTGTAAAACGTCTAATGGGTACATTTTACTCTAAATCAAAGTTAAACTTTTATTTAATAAAAGCAAAGCAAAGCAATTTCTAATTTGAATGTGTGGGGATAGAGCAAGGGAAGACAGGTTGCCCAGTGGCATGGCTTAGTATTTTTATTTTAAAATAGTTTTATGGATTCCCTTTTGAAAAAAAAAATATGAATTTAGTATTAAAGACTAAAGTCTTTGAACCTGTTGGAGGAAAGCAAGGTAAGATGGAAATCCAGCTTGACACTTCATCTTATCTCACCTCTATTCAGGCGAGGCATTACCACACAGAATTTTTTATTTCTCAGTCCCTGGGCCCAGTGGGATGTGTTAAGTATAAATACGGATTTTTTTTTTCTTTTGATAATCCATTTTTTGTATACTTCATGGCTTTTAAGCAATGTCGTGCTACAGAATTTTGTAAGATTTAATTTGGTTTCTTGGTGTTGGGTGACTCAAAGGTACATGTACCTGCTGTCCATATATCCTTTATGAGAATATATGCGTCTTTAATATTTGCCTTATGCATCTTTAATATTTAATTTGAGATAAAAGTAAAAATTATGAGAAATAGTTACTCTGAATCGGCTTCTGAGGTCACTTGTGAGAATTCAGCCTATTTAAAAGTGGTAGTACTCTTTTTGAATCAAGTTCTGGCCTAGTTGTCCACAAGATTCAAATTAGGCCAAACCAAACATATTTTGAAATATTAAAGTACAGGAAAGGCCTCTTAGTACTTCATTCTCTCCTTCTCTTTCAGACTAACCAGAATAAGTTGTTACTAAATTTAATTTTAAAGAATAGACTGTTCCTGTTCTGAAATCTGCCAAGTTTCTACAGAAAGATTTCTTTTTAAAGAGCAGAAATGTGTTTATGATCAACCCAAAGTAGTAATGTTGACTCAAATGTAAATGCTGTCGTAAGGAAATGCTTGTCATAAGCCCGCAAACCTTGCAAAGTGTTTCGGGAAGACTTATACAGAGCCTTTTGGAATTGTTTAATAAATTTTTTCTTGTGGCCTTTTTCATGAGTCTAAGACTGAATCAATGAGAGGCCTTATAGTACAGTGGAGCCCTGCTGCCTGAGTTTGAATCTTGCCACCTATCCTTGAGGGCTGTCTGACCTTGGGCAAGTTTCAAATCTGGCCTGTGCTGGTTTTCTCCTGCAAGTGGAAAGGATGACTTTCCCTCAAAAGGTTGCTATAAAGGTAAATGACAGAGTGCATGTCACAGAGCACTGGATATTAGCTGTCCCATCATCATCACCATCTGCAGAGAGGATGTCTAGTGTAGTGATTATAAGTGTGGCCTTCAGAACTAGACTCTTTAGGTTCAAGCCCCAGAATTTCCTCTTGTTATCTTTGTGACTTTGGTCAAGTTAACTTAAGATTCCTCATCTGTAAAATGGGAATAATAGCAGCATTTGCTTAATATGGTTATTATGAGGTTAGAATGAATTAATATATGCAAACATCTTGACTAGTGTTTGGTATGTTTTTTCACCTTTAATTTTCTGTTGTTCCTTGTATGTCTTGAAACGTGGTTGGCTATATTTTTTAGAAGTAAATTTTTGGTAAAGATAAAGATTTATTGCCATCAATGAAATAAGCAGAATTCTTATCATGGGATGTTTTGTTGGATTTATACTTTTAAACTGGAGCTTATGTGAGTCTCTCTGAAATTTAGTTATTGGATAAGTTGAGTTGGTCCCTCTTTCATTTAAATTTGCTCAACAGAATGTATATACCTCTATTATAATGGTACCTATCACACATTTGCTGTTAACTGTGATTTTCTCCTCTACTAAACAGAAAGCTCTTTGAGGGTAAGAATAGTGTTTCATTTGTACTTTAATCTCTAGTGCCTAGCAGAGTATTGGGGATATAAAGAAGCTTAATGAATGCTGTATAATAAATAAATACTGTTCTTCTCAAGTTGTTTAAGACTAGTTGAGTGACATAAGTGATAGTGTGGAGAATACTATTATTAGTATTGCTGAATTGAATTTTTGCATTCTCAATTATTATTTTTATAAATAGGGAATAAATGAGGGGAATTACAGTATAACTTATGTTTTATTAAGAACATATTTTCAGGGGTGCCTGGGTGGCTCAGTGGGTTAAAGCCTCTACCTTCAGCTCAGGTCATGGTCCCAGAGTCCTGGGATCGAGCCCCGCATAGGGCTCTCTGCTTGGCGTGGAGCCTGCTTCCCCCTCTCTGCCTGCCTCTGCGCTTACTTGTGATCTCTCTGTCTCTCAAATAAATAAATAAAATCTTAAAAAAAACCCATATTTTCATTTTGAAAATTAAAATAGTCTGAAAAGTGCATATTGAATATCTTTCTTGGTTATCTGACATGTCCATTTTTTATTGTAAGACTGTCTCCCAAACTTTCTGTTACTAAGTTGGATGTTATTATAATTAATATGAATTATACAAATTCTATTTTGAATATCCCAAATAATGATATGATGTTGTTATTGGCTTCAGAATTAATAATAATAAAGAGAATTTATCACACTTACACTGTGAAAATAAAGCAGCATCATTTCCTTAAGGACCAAATCTTTACTTCTCTTTCCATTCAAGAACAAAACTCTTTTTCTTCAGCAGTCTTTAAATCATTAACTTTTGGGACACCTGGGTGGCTCAGTTGGTTGAGCATCTATCTGCCTTTGGCTCAGGTCACTATCCCAGAGTCCTGGGATCCAGCCTGTGTCAGGGCCCCCTGCTCAGTGGGGAGTCTGCTTCTCCCTTTCCCTCTTCCCTCATCCTCTCCCTCTCCCTCTGTCTCTGCCCCTCCTTACTGCTCCTGCGATCTCTCTCTCTCTAATAAATAAATAAAAATCTTTAAAAATAAATAAATAATTAACTTTTGAAATAGTAAATTCTGTAATAGGAATCATAAAGGAGGTATATGTAATTGGTGAGTAAAACACTTAAACTTTATACTTCACTGCATACTTAATAGGCATTACACAATTGGGAAATATGTATTTTTTTAAATAAGCAAAATTGATGGGGCCTACCAGCTGCTTCATTTATAGAATCATTCTTGTCAATAAAATGCAGTTTAATTACTGTGCCCTCTGAAATTATAAAATGGAAGAAAGCGCTTTCATGAAAGAAATATCCTCAGGAAAGAAACCTGAATACTAATCTACTCAGGAGTGTACAGTGTTTCATAACATTGTTAAAACTTTTCAAATATGTGAACTATCTACCACACAGCCAATAGTTGTGTATACATAATCCTTTCTTTAACTGAATCATCAGTTACCCAATTTAGTTGAATATATTGCATTTTTATTGGCTAAAACAATTAATTTAGTAAACTTGTCCTTTTTTATCCCTGCACTTTTAAAGCAGCCAATCTCAAATGAAACTTAAAAATGTTAATGTATAGACTTAGAAACTACACTTCAATGTCTGGTCTATGAGATGGAAAGTTGCTTATTTTTCGCTTGACACATTTTAGCATGACATTGTTTCTGTAGCTCATATCTCTTTCCCTTGACATTTTTGTGAAGGCATAGGAGTATTTATTAGCATTTTACAGATGCATATGATGTCTCCAACTTTTAAAAAAGCAATTTTTCTGATGAAGAACTGTAGAAAGAAGAGGAGGGAGGGATAGAAATAACTTTTAGGACTTAGGATTTATATCCTTGTCCTCCTAACTTTAAGAAAACAGGTAACTGTATGATCTGTTAGTAATGAAAAGAAGAGGAAAATAATATATGCATTATCTACTGACAAACTTAGAATTGAGTTCCATGGAGTTCTAGAATGAGCAGTGCTACTGATTGGCACGTGACCTTGAGCCTTACACTTCACTTCCACTACTCTGCATGTTCTTATCCTTTCAGTGGGAAGAGGGAAGGCAGTTACGCTGCCCTCACTCTGAGAGGACGTTTTAGGGGTTGTAAGTGCTTTTTAAAAGCATTGGAGAAGGACAAAATGCAAGCAAATACAAAATAAACATTAGCATTTAGAAATGGATGTTTGTTTATCATTCTTTAAAAATCGTAACCTTTTAGATCTTTTGTCTGAGGGGCATTTTTCCTTTTAACTTTGTATTTGAAGAGACTTCTTACTAGTGTGTTCACAAGAATATATAAGGTACCTTTTAAAGAGACAAGGAACTTTGGTTTAATTGAATGAGATTTTAACGTTAACACTGAATTTTGGTGTATCCTGAGTTATAGCAGATGTTGATGTTGAAGAACAAAGTATGTATTGAGGAGATAACTCATTTTATTAAGTTAAAGGTTGTAAAACCTGCTCATACATTGCAGGAAAAAATGTTCAGATATATCAGATTCCATTAAAAGTATATTCAAAGAGAAAAATTAATCACATTATTTACTTTTAAATTTCAAAAGGATTACTTGGCTGTAGGACCTCTCCTTATGCTCATTTATTTTGTACCTCGAATGCAGTGAATGTGCACATTTCAGAATATGTTTAGTGGCTTGGGGGATTTCATTTATTCCAGCTAATCTTTTATTTAGGAAGGTGAGTGAAGACACATGTAGAAAGGCTGTGTGTTAAGCAACTAGGGTTTTTTTTTTCCTTTTGTCCGTAAAAGTGATTTAGTTGTCTTTAAAAGTCAAAAGCCCAGAGTTAGCACATTATGTAAGTTTCTTTGAATTTAGCTTTTCCTTTCCCTGGTTATTAGAGAAGAGTTTTCACAGCCTCATGATACTACTCACTTTTTTTAAAGTGGAAATGAAATTCCAGTGTACTCAGGGTAAGACCTATTAAGACAAGTGGGACATATGAGAAATATTTTTCATCCCATTTAAGTATAGGGAACAATGATCCTTAAATGCAAGGTTGCTAAGTAGTAAGCAACTTTTAAAAATATATTGTCCTTTTGTTCTTATTGTTCAGTTTCCAACTGATGGAAACTTGGAACGATCAGATTTCTTCTCCACTTTTGAACTTAAAGTCTACATTGATGTTTATTAATTTTGTGTGGTGGTGTATAACTCTATAGCAGTGAATGTTTACTCTTAACATATTAAATAAAAGGATCAAAACAGTCCATCCTTTATTTAAATTTGATCTGTTTTTCACAATCCTCTTCCCTTTGTCCTACCATTGTTTTCAGTTTTCTTAGTGTTTCCACGAGTTGTCTTTCTTTCAATGCAGCATCTTTCTTATTTGCTCCCATCTTCTTTTTGCACTGGTTTCTTTTCCCTCAATCACAGCAGATTTTTTTTCTTAAGCTCTCTTTTGCCTTTGCCTCTATATAAGGTATGAAGTAAGGGTTTTCATTTAGTTCATTCTGCTTTTATGAAACTGAGGCAAAATATAAAATTTTCTGTATGGAAATTTTGCTTTTGCCTTATCTCAACGGATGAGCTCTTTGATCATCTTATCTACACAAAACTTCAGGGGCTATTTTGCAAACCTACAACCGAGCTTTAGCTTACGTGAGGTGGTGAAAAGGGAAAACTCTGACATATTTATTATTTACCGCTTTTTCTGTTAATCTCTTTTATTGGGGAATACCCACAGCATTTTTTCTGTGCGCATTACCTTGAAACATCTCCAACATCCCAGCTTTGTTGTCCTTTTGCTCCGCGTCTAGGGCGCTGGCGAGCTCTGGAACTATCTCAGCAATGACCATCGCCACCTGACCACGCTGGGGGTGGCTGGCCTGAGAACATCATGTTAGACGGGAAGAGCAGCTCCTTTGTTTTGTTTTGTTTTGTTGTTAACTCCTTAAAACCAGACAGAACATCAGACCATGTCCACTGTGAGGTTTTCCAGGGTTCACCATTGTTGAATGATTAATGGTTCCTGGTGAAGTAACCATCAGCTTTATTGTCTTCCATGGGTTCAACTCAAATGAAATGTATCCCTTTGAGTTAACTTTTGTTTTGATTTTAAGAGTTCTTTTCACCCAGAAAATCAAAGGGTATGAAAATGAATATGGATTTTTAAACAAAAGAGATTTACATAAAAATCCTTTGAGTAGAAAGTTTCCTAAGGACCCAAATCTGTTGATTTGGAGAAAATGTTTAAGTTTTCCTAAATATCTGACATTATTCAGACATCAGTAGTAGAAAACCTTACAAATTGATTAAACAAAATGACTCCTCCTTTTGAGATAGATAACAGTCCATTGTTACTTTTTAAACAATTCAAATATAAGATTAGATAAACTGCATTTTAGAGTTGATTAAATAAGAGATTTTTCCAGAAATTGTACTTTGTAAAACCTATACCTCATAGAAAAATCTGATCTTTTATTCTTTTACTTTTCTTTGCTTTTTTTTTGAAACACCTATATTCCATTCCTGGTTTCCATTCATTCAGTTATTCAGTTTATTCAACAGATATTTACTGAACACTTGCTATGTACCAGCTATTCTTACGAGGTACATATATTACAGCAGTGGAGAAAAGAGACAAATATTCCTGTCCTTGTAGAAATTACATTCCAAACCATTGTGGTGTGTATAGAGCTTGTTATTTACTATATGGCGTAGTCATAACTAAACACTGTAATATTCTGAAAAAAGTAAGATTTCTTCATATGGATTTTATGTCCTTTGACTTGGTGTAAAAGGAATCCCAGCTCCTGAAACAAAACTCCACTTGATTGGACAGTTATCATTTGACTTTGAGTTGAAATATTGAACACCTATAATGTTGCTGGATGTTTCCACTAGAAATGCTGAAATCATCCTCATTTATGAACCCTAGGAAACCTACCAGTGTTTAGGGTTTGAAATTTCTCCTTGGTTTTCTTTACACTTTTATTTATTTTAAAGATCTATTTATTTATTTGAGAGAGAGAGAGGGCCCATGTGGGGGGGGGGAGGGGCAGAAGGAGAGGAAGAAGCAGTCTCCCTGCCGAACATGGAGCCTTTTGCAGAGCTCAATCCCAGGACCCCCAAGATGGTAACCTGAGCCAAAGGCAGATGGTTAACTGACTGAGCCACCCAGGCGCCCCTTTTTTACACTTTTACACAAAAAAACACTAAAGTTGTTTTCTCCCTTTGCTTTGTTTTCTTTGTGACAGAGCCTGAAAAAAATGTGTAACGCTGAAAGTTGCACAATGGAAATGTAGTCATCTCAGCAATATTGCACAATTAACGAGAAAATCTTAAGTTTTCTCTGTCTAGTGTACGTAAAGAACTAAATTTTTGTTTCTGTGATCGTCAAAACCATGTAATTTCTTAAAGAAACAAAACCCTTAGTATACATTTCCACTTCAGACATTAAAGTAGATATATCTAAGTGTTTTTGCAGTACAAATAGCATTAATATGATATATGGTATTATATAATTATTTAAAAATTTTTATTCATAAATATTTGATACACTTACCAAGTACTTGGGGATATTAGAGACTAATAAGGTAAGGCACCTGGCATTATGGTGTTCACAGTCCTTTTGGGGAGACAATAGATCCCCATATGAACATTAAGTCCTTTGTATTAGGCAATATGGGGTTTAGGTTGATGGGAAGTCTCCTGAGGGCCACAATAGTAAGCTGAGTCCTAGGTCCAAAGAACTTGCCTTCTGGAGGCCCTGGCTGGCCTTCATGGGCTCCATCTTTCCTGTTCATTGGGGGCAAAGACGGTTAGCAGGCTTTCTTTGTGCCTTAGGCCCCTAAGGGCAGTGCAGTCCCCTTTCCAGCTACTGTAGCTGCTCAGCAAGGAAGGGAAAGGAGAGGGAACAGAGCCCACATCCTAGCCATTGCTTTCATTCACTAGCAATGCCCGTGGGAAGCAGAAACTGCGAATGCCCGTGGGAAGCAGAAACTCTAATATGCCAATATAGGGACACTGTGGATATGGTTTAGGTTCTTGAGGCCAAAAATCTTCCATAGGTTTGGGAAGACTGGTTTATTAATGAGGGCCCTGTATACCAAGGGAGTTTCCTGAAAAGTGGAAGAAACACTGAGAGGGGAGGAAAGAAGGGTGGACTGAGGCTTTTGGCTGTTACTGGAGAAGCACTCTTCTTTAGTTTTGCTTAGAGCAGCAATGCCTGTGAGATAGGCATGCTCTGGGCCTAATATGCCAAATTTAGGAAGTCTGTATATATTTCTATAATATGTAGATGTAATCTTTCTAAATTGTTTTCCTCCAGAATTAGCCAAAATTCTCTATGTGTGTGTGTATTTAAATTCTAAAGCATAATGCTGTGTGCCTATGGCTTTTGTTTTCATTTCCCTGGATATTTGGAAATATTAAGAATCTCTTTGTTTTTAGAGTACATTTGTTTGTTTACTTGGACATGAATCTAAGATAGAATAACACGTCAAATGCTAGTCTCTTAGATTTAAATTAGAGGGAAAAATTCAAAGTATCAATGTATATTTTATCTGTTGATGAAAGTATTTGGACACTTGTGTATAGATTTCTTTATTGTTGCTATTGTTATTTTATTTAAGTAGTTAATTTATTTTTAAGATTTTATTTATTTGACAGAGAGAGAGATCACAAGTAGTTAGAGAGGCAGGCAGAGAGAAGGGACAAGCAGGCTCCCTCCCCCCCCAGCAGAGAGCCCAGAGGTTTTAACCCATTGTGCCACCCAGGTGCCCCTTTGTTGTTGTTATTTTAAATAACAATTTCTATCAAGAATTTCTTTTCCTGGGAACACCTGGGTGGCGCAGTTGGTTAAGCCTCTGCTCTTGGCTCAGGTCATGATCCCAGGGTCCTGGGATTGAGCCCCACATAGGCTAAGCAGGGAGCCTACTTCTCCCTGTGCCTGCCGTTCCCCCTGCTTGTGCTCTTTCTCTCTCTCTCTGACAGATAAAAATAAATAAAACCTTTAAAGAAAAAAAAGAATTTCTTTTCCTGAAAACTGTATCTGGGCAAGAACCATCACATATCTATTTGATTAAAAAGGCTGCCCAAGATGGTTATGTTCATTATCTTGCTTGCTGTTGTGGTTTCAGGGATATATACATATGTCACAACTTACCAAATTATACATTTTAAATTTGTGCATTTATTGGATATCAATAAAACTTTTTTAAAAAGCCACTTAAGTCATAAGGTGGATTTTAAGTTAAAAATCCCTATTATAAGAATTTTATTTTAAAGTTTGTCATTTGTTTTTTATTTTTCTCTTTTATCTACCATTTATTCACCTCTATCCCATACCCCAGACACATATATTTTAAGAAAGACAAATAGAACTAAGGAGGCCTATGCGCCAGCTGAAATTTAGATATGGGACCTTAGAGAGCTTTTCTCCATATGTAAGGCTCACTGGAGTATCTTTAAGTAAATTGCACACATTTGAATTTAGAGAATCGGAGTTGTGTATTTTTCAAGAAATCCTCCTTTCCTTATAGTTTAACAGATTATGACTCATCTTTGGCCTGGAGTAAAGAACATGAGTTTGGTAAGACCTTCTTTTTCTTAAAAGAGGTTAAATGGTGGGGCGCCTGGGTGGCTCAGTTGTTAAGCGCCTGCGTTTGACTTAGGTCATGATCCCAGGGTCCTGGGACCCAGACTTGCATTGGGCTCCCTGCTCTGTGGGAGTCCTGTTCTCCCTCTCCCACTCCTTCTGCTTGTGTTTCCTCTCTTGCTGTGTCTCTGTCAAAAACATAAGTAAGACCTTTTTTTTTAAAAAAAAAGGTTAAATGGCTAGTGTTCCTTTTTTTTTCATTTTTATAAACTAAATTTTGGCATGTGAAACCATAGACTCTTTGAGTAGGTTTGTTTAGGAAGAACTAAATCTCTTCCACTCTTCATGCCCCATGGTCTTGAGTACGGCACAGAAAGGTTAATATATGTTTTGTTAAAGTGTTGGTTTATATTAATTGAATACTCCTTTTGCCACCCAATGTGTGTTTCACGGAAATTTCTTTATTGTTGGATTAATGTTTAAGTTTAAAACACTGGCAATTTTTCATGAATAAAAAAATAGTCTAGAAAAATTTTCAAAGTGGTCTTTATAGGATTGGGATTATCAGAGTTGTGATTTCAAAGTTCAGGCTCTTTCTATCATGCCAACGATACACATTAGGATTACCTGCCCAGGCCACAACCCCAGGGTGAGGCCCTCATTTAAGTATTTTTTAAGTCCCCAGATTATTCCAGTCTACATCCATACTATTTCCCGTACCATATTCCCCCACACTCAAACTTTCTACTGCAAAATTTTCAAACATATAGAGAACTTGGAAGAATAAGTTGATAAACACCCATATTCTCTCTACCTAGACTCAGTAATTATTAACCTTTTGCTGTATTTGCTTTATGGCTCACTCTCTCTTTTTTTCTCTACATATATATTATATCGTACCATGTGAAAATAGGTTTCAGACATCATGACTCTTTACTGTTAAATGCTTCACTATGCATCTCCTGAGAATAAAGACATTCTCATATATAACCACAATACCATTATCACACCTAAGAAAATTAATAATAACTGAGAATGCTCTTTAAGAGCTCAGTTCCATCTAATAAAGGCACATGAATTCATATTCTACTAAAAATTAAATGCATATGAAATGAGAAGTTCTTCAGAATATGAAATTCTGGGAATTCTTGCTAGGGATGTGTTTCTCCTCTGTGTTTGCTTAAAACGTTTTGATGAGGTGAATGCATTTTCCTAATGTATGGTGAGGTAAGATCCTTCCCAACTCTCACATCGCATGATCATGTCATGAGAAAAAACACTTAACGAGAGTTCATGCCACAGTGCGGTTTAGTGGAAAAAGCCCAATTTTAAGCCAGAATGATGTTGGTTCAGACACTTGCTCTGCCACTTCCTGCCGGCGACCTTGGAGAAATAAAATTCTTTTATCAGTTAGAATGCTGTCAAAAGCCACCCTCAAGCTCACTGGAGTGATCAGGATATTTATTATTTCACAAGAAATCCAGAGATAGGACAGGCTCTGGGCTTGGTCAGTTCTGTGGTTTAGGTTCTTATAGCATCTTCCCGCTGGGGCAGACTCCTTACTGCTCCCAACTTCTGTTTTGGGCTCCTTCCTCAAGCTGGCTCACATCCATACATTATGGAATTCAGAGGAAGTCAGAACACCCCCCACCCCCCACAGGTGTGGACTGTTTGTCTTTCTGTCTGAATGGACATCTCTGTCCACTTCTGGACCCGTGACTTGGGTTGGGGTTGTGTCAGGGAGCAGAAGGGGGAATGGACGTTGGGTATACCACTAACAGTGTTCATTACTCCTCCAAGCCTCAGTTTTCTTTGCTGTAAAATAGGAACAATGAGGTCTACTTCTGTGATTGTCAACTGACGTAAAATAGGTAAAGCAATAGACACAGAGCTGATGTGTAGTAATGCTAATTCCTGTTTTATTTCTCCCCTTTTCATCTTGTAACAAATTCTGTCTTCCTTTGACGCTGCCACACTACATACTAATAAGCACATAATAAGTGACTCTCCCTTAACTGGTCTCTTGTGTGTCCTCTCACCTCAGTATGTAAGGCAAAACATTTTATGTGAACTTTGCAGATTGGTCAGATACCTCCATTAACCTCTTTTGGCCCATCTTATTTTTTCTTATGTGTTTCAACTTCACTTTATATTACTGCAGAGGCAGGGAAGGGAAACTGTCAGTGGGGGGTATGTATTTATCAAGATCCTGATCAAATGTGAGCAAAAATCTCTTTAATGTCACTATCCATAAAAACAACATGGTTGAGATAGATTTTCTCCTTTTATTAAAAATAAATGCACCATGACCTGTGAAAAAAATCAGAGAAATAAAATGCTATATTTGCAATACAGTATCTTACTTGTCCAGGATAGCCCAGATCTTTGATACCTTGGGAAAATCTAGGCTTATCATCGTAGTTTAGCTACTCTTCTTTAGAACCTACTTTCTAAAAAGAAATGTGTCTGTCTGGTTTACCAGCAAATCTTGGTTTTTTTGATTGTTTGGTCTTGAACCTTCTTTCACCCACCGTGAGAAAGTCATCTTCCAAAATCTTGTTTTCCAAGGTACGTAAACAGTGGAGGGTCTTTGTTCAGGCACGCCCTTTTCAAAATATATAGAGAAGGATTGTCATATTTTCTCCCTATGGAATCTCCAAGGCACTTCTGAAACACCTATGAAGTTCTGCAGAATTATTACAACCCAGTCACAAGGGATGATCATACCTTGTTTTTGAATTTTCTTCCTAAATGATGGGATCACTCTTAAAGGGAAGCTATTGCTCCTTCTTGATCCCTCAAGTAAAATATTGAATTCCTGCTAACCTCCATGGCGATAAAATTGAAGAATGGTGACAAGTCCACTGTCTCTCCTGACCTGGAAGATGCTGAAGCTTGGCTTACCTTCTTTCTGTTACAGTTTTTTTTTTTACTTTGTCTTTAATTTTGTTGATGAGGTATCTATTGATCTAGTAGGCTCTGGGAATACTAAAAATGGCCAGATTTTGAGTGGTTCCCTCCATAATTCAAACCTTCTGATGGCGTGAATCATTTCAGCCAGAGGGATATTTTCTATTTTGATTGATTGACTGATTGATATATTTATTTATTTCAGAGAGAGAGGGAGAGCACACGTGTGAGGGCAGAAGGGGCAGGGGGAGGGGAGAGAGAACTCTAAGCAGACTCCACACTGAGTATGCACCCAATGTGGGACTCAATTCCACAACCCTAGGACAAGACCTGAGTGAAAACCAAACTTGGATGTCCAACTGACTATGCCAGGGGGATATTTTTTAAAATTTTTTTAAAGATTTTATTTATTTGACAAAGAGAGAGAAATCACAAGTAGACAGAGAGACAGGCAGAGAGAGGGAGGGGGAAGCAGGCTTCCTGCTGAGCAGAGAGCCTGATTTGGGGCTTGATCCCAGGACCCTGAGATCATGACCTGAGCCGAAGGCAGAGGCTTTAACCCACTGAGCCACTCAGGTACCTAGAGGGATGTTTTTAAAGGAACTACTTAAGTGTGTGTTGATGCTTTTTATACATCTCAAATGAAGGTTCTATAAATATGTGATTATGAAGCAGCACAATCAAAGCAGAACTCTGCAATAAATTATAATTTTATTAAAAGCCAGATAAGGAACACTGTGGCTATAACTTTAGTTAAAAGTGCTAGAGTTTTGGGAAAAAAAATTGAAATTTCTATTGCATTTCCTCAAACTGCTACTGGTTACTTTAAAAAAGGATGACATAAGATTATAATTTATGAAACTTGGTTTTGTTTGGGCAGATTTTTAATTTTAGTACCTTGCCGGAAAGTCTTGTGGACAGGATTCCCTTTGCTGTGTAACAAATGCTTTTACTGTTTAGTTAAGGTTGGCTACCTGTAGTTCAGAGGCTAAAATGAAAAGTGAAATGGCTGTTGTTACCCATCTAATACCCGATTTTATTTTTATTTCCACTGCCCAGTGTTAAAAAAAGAAATGAAAAGAAAGCAAAGATCGAGATCCAAAAGCTCAAACTAAAATTTAATTTCCTAACTAGAATAAGGCTGGCTTTGCCATGGTACGAAGAGTCATACATAGGAAACATTTGTTCATAGCTATACAGTTGGCCATACTAATTGCCGGGATTAGTAGTTGGATTGGCATGTGTTACCGTCTTCAGACACTCCATCAGCCACGTAAAAACCAATCAAGGCTAAGCAGTTGGAATTGACTCAACTTTTATAACTCCCTACTGAGAAGTGTTTCAACTGTGCTTCTTGAGAGAATGGAGCAAAAATCTTAAGTGATAGTGGGTTGGGGAGCAATGTGTTAATTGCCTCTTTTTACCCAGGACTTTAATGATAGAGTAATTGCCGAAGTTTTGTCTTTGCTTCTTGATTCTATCATTTCTGTATTCTGTCTTGGAGCTTCTTTTTTTTTTTTTTTAAGTATTTATTTATTTATTTATTTGGCACAGAGAGAGAGAGAAAGAGAGAGAGAGAGAGAGAGAGAGATCACAAGTAGGCAGAGAGCAGGCAGAGGGAGAGAGGGAGGCAGGCTCCCTGCTGAGCAGAGAGCCCGATGCGGGGCTCGATGCGGGGCTCGATCCCAGGACCGAGAGATCATGACCTGAGCTGAAGGCCGAGGCTTTAACCCACTGAGCCATCCAGGCGCCCCTGTCTTGGAGCTTCTTATGTGCGGGCTCTAAAGTTGTGTGGAATAGATTCTAAGGGCAAACTGCTTTTGTCCCAGGTCATTTATTGTTTTCACTTTTCATATGGGGTTGTTATTTTGAAAATCACAGCATGATCAATGAAAAATTTTTGACCAGCTAAGAATAATATATTTACCGTGACTTTTAGAAGTTATTTGGAAAAGAGATTATACTTGGAGAATCGTTTTTGTTATTATTTCTGGAAGACCTAGTGCTGTGGAAAATTTTAGGGCTTTGAGTCCATTTGCCATATTGAGCGTTGTGCCATTCAGTTTATACATCTTTAACTATATGCTATGTGACCAAGTCATGAAGTGTTTGGGGATACTTATGATCAACTTGAGTTTTGAGAAGCGATTTTTAAAAAAATTGTAGCTGGACAAAAGTAAAGGGTCCTTTGAGAGTATTGGAATTGTGTTATGGTTGAAAAACTTGTTTGTCAGAAAATTTGTCTGTAATTAGCCTTACATTTAGATTTATTGTGAACCAAGTCATGGACTCTGCTGGTGGTGCAGCCTGTCTTTCTCCCGACTGAGCATGAAAACCTGGCAGTATAGGGACGCTCCTGCCTTCTTGACATGGTCAAGTTACACTGCGGCTCCTCTCACATGTTATTGCTGACGTAGTGACTACCAAGTGGTGAGTGTGTGACGTGGACGTGGGTCATGAATTTTTGCGTTTGTTCTTTGCAGTACTTATGCATTGTAAGAGCAATATGATAACAACTGAAGCATCTTCTGTTTGAGCTAATTTAGGATCACCAATAGAGACATAAAGGCATTTGACCACTCTTTTTTTTTTTTTAATTATTGTTTTGCTCTCATGTGATGACTAGATAGGGAGATGGGCAAAGAATCAATGTTAGGGGTGATGGAGGAGAGGTGCTTGTTGCCACTACTTTTTGTTCATCTGTGTGATCTACTAATCATTTCATACGGCCTCTGGCAACTGTTCTGGTGACTTAAGTTTCACTTCCTTTGCAGAAACTGTGACTTTTATTTTTGAATAATTGATGAATAAGAAGGTGCTTTTTTTAAAAAATGGATTTGCCGTATCCTAAAATAAGTGGAACCCTTTTGTTTGCTTATTCTGCTTCATCTTCTATTAACCATTTGTACACTTATAGCCACAGTTGGGGTGAGAATTACTCTTTTCGAAAGCCTTACATTTGGTTTTTGGTCCAAGTGGTTGACATTCCAGCTAGCAGTATCCCTCCTTCTTACCTGAGGAGTATAAAATGAGATGCACTTTGGAATAGTTCTTCTTTAATTTTCGAATGTTAGATGCAGGTATTAGTACGAACTCGGTGCACCATTATGTGACGAGAAGAAAAGAGACATGTTTATGACTAGTGAGAAATCCTTGGCAAAGGGAAGTTCTGTCCTGTTCAGTCACTTACTGAGGTGGAACTGAGTTTCCTTTTATTAGGTGTGTCTTTGGAGTTGGAATGATTCAGTAGTCACCTGTGAGCATTTGTGTAGTGAGTCCTTGGAACCCTTTGTCCTCCCAGTGAGGCAGTTTATGAAGCAGATGTACAGCAAGCACGTATGTCACGACTTTTCTAGTTAGTGTCCCGCACAGCGGATGATGGTTTGGTATACTGGAGCGTAGCAGTTACGGCAGGACGCGTCAGGTGGAAACTCGGGCGCTTGGGCCATCCAGTTAGAACTCTCTATGCTTCATATGCCCTCATTTTCTCAGCGTGCTTTATAGTAACCCTGTCAATGTGACTGGGCCAGACAACAAAAAGTACAATCCCAAATAGTTGATTTTAGGGTTTTAAGTTAGTTGGATAGGGGAAAACATTAGGTATGAGGATGACTATCACTTGGTTTCCCTTACTATTCCTCTTGTTGGTTGCCTTATCAGCGGACTGTGTTACTTTATATGCAGTTTTATTTCTTTTAAAAATAAAGCCCATGAACTTTGTACCGATTCAGGATGTGTGAAGCTCTGCTGTCATCACTGCTGTGTTCAGCCGAGAAAATACTGGTCATTGTAACACATCTGTGACTGTTAGACCATTCGTGTTCATTGTTTCGCACCATCGTGGACTTGTGTGTTCAGGGATTCTTCAGCACATGAAGGAACGAAGCCAATAACAGTTGTTTTCAAGTATAATCTAAATCTACTTCCATATTTTTCTACAGGCTTTTCTGTTACCTTTTTTTTTTTTTTAAATCATTCCATGTTAAGGAGGAGACCAAGGATGGCCTTTCAGGTTTCTTGGTGTGTTTAAGACTATGTGGCCAATGTTACTTGCCGGAACTGGCCCAGAAAAAGTTGAACTGGTGCCGTATTTTTCACGCTACTGCTATGTCTAACTATAAAATGAAAGAAGTGCTAATAATACTTCCTACTTGTTTAGCACGTTTTCCTCCCCGGCTCTCAAAGGAGTTGGCCAATATCAGGCCGGATTCCCAGACCGTCTTTCTATTATTTTCCAGTTCCTGTTGTGTATTGTAATGTTACACAGGCTTTTGCGAGGTAACTTCTTTGCTCTTATCTTTTCCTAAAAATCAGAAATGAATATTTGCTATCATCATCGCCATTTCTCAGATACTGAGACTCAGGCTCGCCTTGGCTAGGTATTTGACCGAGCATGATACGATAGTCAGCAGCAGAGCCAAGAACAGAACTCAGAATGCGTCCTCAGCTTCATTTGTTACTGAGCCATAGTTTCTCTTCTTTTCAGTAATGCTGAGAGCGGGACCAAAGAAAAAACATTTTCAGGTACCCAAAATATTTCCCACGTCGCTTCTTCAGTGTTCAAATGTGAAGATATACACTAGATTTATTGTCTGAAGTAAAGTTTCAGTGCCAGTTATAAACATGATCTGTTGCCATATTATTCCTGATTTGACTGCTATCCCAGAAGGTGATGGATAGTTGAAGAAAGAATATAATGAAGGCAGTCCCTATTTTCTTTTGCCCTTCTAAATTTGATTTAATATAAGGTTGCTTTCTGCCAGGAAATTTCATGAATGGGCATATGTTAATAAGCCAGGCTTTTTTCCCCCTTTATAGTAATAAACTTAACAAAATATCTCCCCAAAGTGCATTCAGTTGGTGTATGTTAATACTTGAGTGAGTACTTCCTGAACTTATAGGAGGAAGCAACTCCAGCCACTGCGAAAGTGAAGCCATTCCTATAAAACTTGGTTACTGCAATCTGAATTTATTTTGTGCTTTGGAATATATCTTCCATAATTCTTTCTGTTAGTAAATGTTTGTTGCACTTGAGTCTGTTAAAACTAGAAGAATTGACTGTTCTGCTTTAAAAATACTTTACAAAAATTTAACAAAGTTTTTGGGAGAGGCATTTTTTTTTTTCAGAGTGACAAAAGTGAAAGTTGTGTTTTGATCAATTTTGCTTAGTCGTCTTAGTGAAAACATAAGACCCACACAGTGTGTGCTGGTGCACATATACAAAGCAGTTTTCGTGTCTTGGTGTGTCCCCCCCCTCCCGCCCCCACGTGAACTGTTGCATGTCCACACACGCCACATATAAAGAGTCCATTCTTACTCCCAAGCAGCTGAAGGAGGCTGGCCACTGCGGTCTTCTGCTCAGTGGAAATTGGCAGCCTTTCTTCTCCTGTAAACAACAGCCTGACGTCACCCCCGTGCAGCGGTGATAGTGGACCCACTTTAGAGATTCTCGGCTTGCAGAACTGTTGAAGACCTGTCCCTGGGTTTGGTCACCTTCAGCCACACTTGAGTAAACGTGATGCAGGGCAATTTGTTAATGTCAGGAATACTGGATAGCCCTTTGAAACAGTCTGTAAGGTATCTATCCCTGAATTTGCACACAGAATCCTAACGAGAAGCCTGCGTGGTGAGCAGAACTGGACTTAACTCCTGTTTTGGAAATGAGCTAACTGAAAAGTCCAGAGAATTAAAAAGTGAGCGAGTGGTGGAAAGACTGATACTCAAGCCTTCTAAACACGGTTTTGTCTCTCTTTCCACTATTTTAAGTTCTTTAGTATTTGTTAACTGTTCTATTCTCTTACTTCCTCTCCCTTCTAAAATGTGTGGAGATGATGATTTATGAGTTTTTTTTTCCCTAGTCAAGACATCTGTGCATTAAAATCCGATATAGTCTTGATGCATTTGGGGACTCTTTGACACTAAGGTAACCTACTCCCTTGCCTCAGAGAGAGAGTCTTTTGAAAAAAATCTTGTGTAAGTCTACACTCCCCAGCATAATTGGAAAGATTTATTAACAAGATGATCCTGTTTTTCATTTGGCCTCTGAAAGCGACATAAAATTGAGAGAATGAATTATTACTGTTCTTTTGTGTTGTTAACTGGAAGAGACAAAACCACCATGAGAGAACTGTTCTATTAGTTAAAAGTCAGATTTTTATTGGGAAGGAGAGAAGAGTTGAGCCACTGGTAAAAATATAATTTATGTGTTATGTAAAATAGTTGTCTTTCGCATCTGCCCACTTCTAGTGTATTTTCAGGCAATTGTAAAAAGTGAAGAAGATGAATTTCACCTTCCACGATTTATAGTTGTATATATGGCCTGGATATACTTTAGGTTTGTAGATAACCCTTGGTTTTCTGTTTGTGACTCTGAGTTGGTTTTTCAGCGTGACAGTACGAATAGGCAAGGAGGGTGTTTAAATCTGTGTCGACTACCCACAAGAAGTTACCTGTACTTTAGCTTCTCTGTGAACTGCCCCAACTTGAGTCAACTCCCCCGATTCTGAGGTGTGTGTTTAGGGAGTGCAAATTGATGTTGATTTTAGCTTAGCCCTGAGAGAAAAATGGCTAAATCTCTTCGTATTAAAAAGGCAAATACAGTTTTTTAAAAAAGCTGCTATCTAACACTGCACATTGGAACACAGTAGGCACTCAAAAATGAATTTTAAGTGAAGCTGTGATAATCAGAAGTTAACTGTGTTGGCAACCTCAATAAGCTAACATCTATACAGTAGCTGACTGAAATACACCCAAGGGGAAAAAAGTGCATTTGGGGTGAAGGAAATGTACTTTATTGTATAACTTAAAATGAGCCCAAAGAGCTGTCGATTTTGCATTTTATCTCGTCAAATGAGGAAAAAATAGTCTTGCCTTTAAAAGATGAGACTACCAGCTTTTAAAATTCTAGCAGGTTGAAGGAATAGAGAGGAAGTACATAAAATCTGTTTTTACAAAGAAAACAAGTGACTCTCATATCACGGACAAAGAATAAGGAGTCAATAACAGCTTCCAGTCCAAGCCTCTCACTTCTGCTGTGCAGTGACGTCTGGACGTCTGGGTCCGCCGTGGCGTGCAGCCGCCTTTGCAGTGAGCGTCCCCTGTGCAGGGCGGCAGCAGCGCGGGCTTCCCCACCATGGCCTGGGGAAGCCCGCACCCACGGCTTACAGGAACAGCCACAGGGGGTCTGCCCAGCCCGGCCTGAAGTTCAGAAAGCCATGCCTTAAGTGTCTCAGTTTATCATTTCACTGTAGTGGAGTTTCTCATCACTGCAAGAAGCTGTTTGTAATGGTAAACAAGGGGTAGGAAGGGCAGGGGACAGATGTTAGGTCAGGGAAGTCCGTGGTGGAGCCACTGGGAGCCAAGTGGGGCTTGGATCATAACTCCTAAGTCGTGATCTTGTCTCTTCCACGGGGGATCTGATCTGAGCAGAAAACAAAGGAGACGTTCAATTTTAACCCTTCATAAAAGCATTAGCTTTTTTCTTCTACCTTTCAGAGTTTGTTGAAAAACAGTGTTTTGGCAGAATTGTTACAATTAATGATACCACCTAGATGTGGATGGTGCCTCTCGGTTTGGGAGCCCTCTGGGGGCGTGGTCCTATTTCACACCCACAGCTGCCTTCTGAGCTAGTGCTCCTCCCCCCCACCCCCAGTCTAAATGAGGAGCACACTTCTCAATGCTTATGGCTTTTCCAAGGCACCTAGGAGCTCAAGCATAGAGCCCAGACTGGAATCTCTGGCTTTTGACCTCTTGCTGTAGTATTCCCTTCACCAACCCAGAAACAAGCACTTTTGGTCTTCCCTATCTCTCACTCTCATGTCTACACAGAAAACCATAGTCAGCAAATCCAGATTAGTGACCAAGTTCATGTTGCTCAGAGTAAGAGCAGGCAGATCATTAAAGGGGAGCTTCTTTTTTTTTAATTTTTAATTTTTTTTTCAAGATTTTATTTATTTATTTGAGAGACAGAGAAAGTGAGAGAGGGCATGAGAGGAGAGAAGGTTAGAGGAAGAAGCAGATTCCCCATGGAGCTGGGAGCCCAATGTGGGACTCGATCCCGGAACTCAAGGATCATGACCTGAGCCGAAGGCAGTTGCTCAACCAACTGAGCCACCCAGGCGCCCTAAAGGGGAGCTTCTTGATTGACTTTGAAGTTAATACTCCAATAAACAATAAATACTCTTGTTATTTCGTACTTAGAATCAGAATGATAGTGCAGAATGAACCTTAGGGACCGTTCAGTTTTAGTATTACATTTTTTAAAAATCTGGAGTAAAGGGTTACCTGGATGGCTCAGAAGGTTGAGTGTCTGCCTTCAGCTCAGGTCATGATCCTGGGGTCCTGGGATTGAGCCTTACATTGGGCTCCCTGCCTGCTTGGTGGGGAGCCTTCTTCTCCCTCTCCTTCTGCTCCCCCTGCTGTGCTCTCTCTCTTTGTCAAATAAATAAAATCTTAAAAAAAATAAAAAAATAAAATTCTAGGGGGCACCTGGGTGGCTCAGTTGGTTGAGCAACTGCCTTCGGCTCAGGTCATGATCCTGGAGTTCCGGGATCGAGTCCCGCATCAGGCTCCCAGCTCCACGGGGAGTCTGCTTCTCCATCTGACCTTCTCTCCTCTCATGCTTTCTCTCACTTTCTCTGTCTCTCGAATAAATAAATAAATAAAATCTTTAAAAAAAAATAAAATTCTAGAGTAAAGCATTTCTATAAGGAGAGTGAAATTTCAGTTAATTGCAGAGACTAGACTTAGGGCTCATTCCTCACACCCAGATGAGTGTGCTTTTTCTTTTAAAAAGTACACTTCAGGGGCGCCTGAGTGGCTCAGTGGGTTAAAGCCTCTGCCTTTGGCTCAAGTCATGCTCTCAGGGTCCTGAGATTGAGCCCTGCAGTTCCCATCCCAGGAGCTAAGCTGACTTGAGCTTCCAGCAGACATTCCTGAGTATCTGACCTGTGCAGAGCCCTGTTCTGGGCCCAGACCTACAGGAGGGTGGGATCGAGTGGGGTAGTCTTCATCTAAGGTAAAGTGCTCCCTGTGCTGAGTGTCCAAACATTTAAAAGACTAGGACTGTCACAGGTAAATTCGTGGATAACCCAGATTTGGCCTCAGTCTTTTGGAAACATTTATGAAGAAGCTCTTTCTTATATAACCTTCTATCTGTATGAAAAAAATGACAATCGTGACCACTTTAGAACGTTTCGGAAAAATGCTCCTCATCCCTGAGAAGCTGAAGTATGAAGATTAAAAGTAAATGAAAAGCAAACGAGGGGGACCCGGGTGGCTCAGTCGGTTAAGCATCTGCCTTTGGCTCAGGTCATGATCCCAGGGTCCCAGGATCGAGCCCGGAATTGGGCTCCCTGCTCAGCGGGGAGTCTGCTTCTCTCTCTCTGACCCTCACCCCTGCTCGTGCTCTCTTTCTCTCTCTCTCAAATGAATAAATAAATCCTAAAAAAGCAAATGGAATTGAGATTGTTAGCACCAGATTTTTCTTTAGGTGTTGTCCCTACAGGTTTTGACTGAGAACATCATATGCTATTGTGCATTGTTATAAAAGCTCTGCTGATAACTTTTAATTCCTTGGCCTATGTTTTCATAGAGCTGATGGCAAGCATGTCACACACTTGCTAGGCCTCCATGAGTGCTGGTCAGCTGAGAACCTGGAGAACCTTTTTTAAACCTCTGATCATTTAGACAAACCCCAAATCAAGCTGAATTGATAGGGAATGCAGAAAATGATCAGAATAATTACAAGTCCCATTATATAAGGGATTACTTTGCCAACAAAAACACTCATGGAATGCCTTTATAGACCTTACTTGCACCAGAATTAAACTTGTCTTTCTCAGTAGCTATTTCCAAAGCCGAACAAACTGCATTGTGTAAATGGGACAGTTTGTGCAGTATTCTGCATGAAATGTTTAGGTATGCACAAAGGCAGTTGGATTATAAATTTCAAGAGCAAACTAGCCTCCAGGAAAGCAGATATAGGAGGAAGCTATGTTATATTCTTAGAGGAAGAGAAGTTTCTCTTTAAGAGCTGTGTTCAATTTCCCAGGCTCTTGGCTTGGATCGTACTCACCTCTGTTAGCTTCAGGTTTTGCTCTTCAGCCAGTCTCTTCATTCTCTCACGTTTCTGCCTCCAAGTCCTTGAATCACACTCAACGGTACTTGGGTATGATCAGGCCATTATGCCCTCCCTCTAGTCTCCAGGGCCAAAGAACTCGATGTAATGATTTTGGATTAGCTTTTATTTTTTTATTTATATATTTGACAGAGAGAGAGAGAGAGAGAACACAAGCAGGGGGAGTGGGAGAAGGAGAAGCAGGCTTCCTGCTGAGCAGGGAGCCTGACTCGGGACTCGATCTCAGGACTCTTGGGATCATGACCTGAGCCAAAGGCAGACACTTAACCACTGAGCCACCCAGGCGCCCCCGGATTAGCTTTTAAAAAATAAACAGATATCCCATTGACTGAGGTCTGTGAGTACCTTTCTACTGTAATACCACTGGCTTCAAATCACGTGAAAGACAGAGGCAAAATATTATAAATGGTGTGTATGTGAACTTTACTTAAGAGGCTTTGAGGGTCCTACCTCCATTTACCATGTTTATTCCAAAGTGTTCTTTATTTCATTTTGGTAGTGAAGACCAAAGTTGAATTTTAGTAACAGCCTTTTTATATTTATAGCCTTTTATGAGTTATGCCAGTTTTCTTCTTAAATGATAAATGGTGGAGTGGGGGGAGTTCCATAGATTTTAGGGAAAGAACCTAATTCATCATTCATTGGTATTTAAATTTTCAATTCATCACTTCAGCCCCTAAGACTTGAAGAGAAGAACAGGCATTGATCTGACTGAAAGTGTCAGAAACCTATCAAGGTAACTTAGAAAACACAGACTTGACTTACAGAATCTAAGGAAGGCTTGGTCACCAGACTGTGGGAAGCGTAGCCTTGCAGTCGGCCTAAACATGGCTAGAGTTCTCCTTTTTTCCCCTCTTTCTGCATGTTTGTTTCATTCCTTCTCATGGCAGACCATTTTTCCACATAGTTGGAAACATGGCCACCACCAGTTTATTTTATAGCTTCTGTCACTGAAAAGTTCTCTGGAGGCCAAGTTTAAAAAAAGTCATAGTCAGGGAATTCATCAGATCAATATAGGCCACGTGTCCATTGCTGGAACACCCAGCAGGGATCAGGGAGGTGAAGGTCATGTAGGAACATGGGTGTATTTACCCACACAATTAGAAGTAGATGGGTGGGTGGTTGGGTATTTCTCCAGATAAGAGATGATTGTTGGGAAGAAAATTCTCCAGCATGTGTACTCACTATGACACGCCAGGCTAATGCCTTTCAAGTGTTTTGATAGAAACTCACAGTAAAAAATACATTTTACATTGAGGCACACATATACAGATGTTTAACTGAAAAAAATTTCATGAAGCAATATTCACCCTCACTATGGTTTAAGGCATTCTGATATTTTCTATTACATTGCATTGTAGTTCACTAAAAAAAAAAAAAATACTGATTATAATTCACCTAATTGATTTCATGACTCATTAGTGGATAATGATCTGTTGTTTGAAAAAATACTATGCTAGGTATTAAAAGTAGCAGGTCATGTGCAAACAGATATTTGGGCATGAATATTTATTGAGTCTTGTTGAAGAAATAACTTACATTTTAGAAAGATGCTGGACTGTCAAGGTGACAAATATGTGTCATGAATGCCCTTCCCAGTTCCCATGGTGGATATGGTGGTGCTTTTCCTACTGAAGAATCCTGGAGCCACCACCCAGCCCTGCATAAATTAAAGTAAATGAAACGAGAACTATGCTTGCACTTCACTCTGTTTTAGATTTACCTTTTGCTGAGAAATACTGAAATCTGTGGACTAGAGAATGACCCCAGATGCTTTCAATTCTCTTTGAAAACATCAACGCCACTTTCTTGAAAACTTCACTGTGGCAGCACCAAGGGTAGCTTCGCTGACCATCGTAACTCTACAAAGAGATGGAGGATGTATTTACTTACCCAAGAGCCAGTTGAAAAGCAAAGGTGTCTTCTTTCCTCTGCTGAAACATTTGAATCCTCAGGCTTCCGTCTCTTAAGTTGATTTGAGATATTCAGATGGAAACTTAGAGCGGTAGTACGTACAGAATGACTCCTGAATGGGACATGGCAATGCAGAGAGGACTGGTCGAGCTCCTTTCTGCAAACTGTCCCGAGCCCATACAGGTCCTAAATAACCAATAAGCTTGCAATGCCACGAATCTCACTGTGAAATGCAAAGCAGTAAAAAGTTTTGGAGAATATAGAGTTAGGAATATGGAGAGATTTCATAAACAAGATGCAAAAAGTACTGACCATAAAGGAAAAGACTGATAAGTTCGACTACGGTTGATCGACTTCTGTTCACTAAAAAGATGGGACAAACAGATTGGGAAAAGTATTTAGAACACTTACACCAAAGGACTCATACTCAGAATACAAAGAGCTGTCTTGGGAGTGTAAATTGGTACAACCATGTTAGGAAAAAATCTGGTGGTATCTAGTGAAGCTGAAGGTAAGATACTCTGTGACCCTGCAGTTTCACTCCCAGACTATACCTTCAAGCAGCAATTCCTCAAGCCTTTTGATCTCACTTTATACTTTTGCAAATTCTAGAAGACTTCAAAGAACTTTTGTTTACATGGATTATATATATTGATATCATCTGCCACATTAGGAAACCGATTTTTAAAAAATATTTGTTTATTCATTGAAGAGCCTATTATGTGTTAACATAAGTAACATTTTAAATGAAAAATAAATTTTACCAAAACAGAAAAGAAATTTGTGAGAAGAGTGGCATTGTTTTACAGTTCTATTTAATGTCTAGCTTATCTATTTAATGTCTAGCTTAACAGAAGACAGCTGGATTCTCTATCTGCACTTTTGCATTCATCTGCTGTGGTATGTTGTTTTGGTTGAAGTATATGAAGAAAATGTGGCCTTGCACAGATACGTACTTGGAAAAAGGAGGAGTATGTTAATAACCTTTTCAAACAATTGTAGATATTCTTCTTTGATACCCAACTAACACTACAAATCATGGTTTCTTAAAGGTCGGTGGCTGTGGGAGACCTGAAACTATATCAATAAACTTGCAATTATTTATTAATTAAATGATCTTAGCTTATCTTGCATGTTGTATGGATTTCTACTCATGTGTGATTTTGTAACACCAAACAGCGATTATTTGGAAGATCCTGGTTTACTGACTTGTGAGGGTCTTTTCGTTGTTGACACATTTCATTATACAACATTACGATGTCACATTCTTTAACTTCACTACTGATCTCATCAGAAAAGTGTTTAAGTATTGGGGAAGCTGTCAAGCACATAGTGGCAGATACGAGTTTTCCAAAATTCTAATTTTCACTTGAAAGCCCGAATTTTATCACTGGCACCAAAACTGTCAGTTGTTTTTCTGAAGCAGTAGACTTACTTGTCTGCCAGACACTCCAGTCTGAATCACCAGAGTTTGTCTGACTGTCATTCCTTCAGTAAAAATGGTGTCCAGGGGGAAAAAAGCAGCCACCGTCAGCACGAAGGCCAACGATTGCCCAAGTGCCTTTCTCCAGGCGACCTTCGCACCTTGGTAGGCAGCCGAAGTGCTGTCTGTGGACTCTCCCGTTTTGGCACAGGATATTAAAAAGGCATGTTCTCAAGGGTAGAGAGGGAATAAAATTAATATTTTTATTGCTCCTCCGGGGTCATTTTAATGTGAACCTGGCATGTTTTCTTTAGTGTGTGGAGGGGAGGAATACAGTGATGGCTCGTACAGTTTGGTGCTGCTGCCTTTGTTCACGTCGTCTTAAACCCATACCAGTTTTCCAGTTCTGCAGTAGTCAAGAGGTCTGGGGTCCCCAGCCGTCCTGGGACCCCTCTCCACTCCAGGAGTTTGTTGGAGCGGGCTTCAGAGCTGCTGCCCTGGAGAAGGGAGGCATGGCTCTTGTGCACAGGATACACCAGGAGACATTAAGGAGAGCTGCGAGTCCACAGGAGTAGGGGGAGGGCACGTGATCGAGGAGGGGCACGGGGGCGGGGGGAGGGTGCTTCTGGCATGCCCACGATGTTCTATTTCTTGGGTGTGGATGTTGCTCTATAATATGCCAATCTGTCGATTTATATGTATGCACTTTTCTCTGTGTTTGTTACTTCAAAGTCCAATTCTCTGACTTATACTAGTATTGCTAGTCTCTGGTTTAGCAAGATAGGGTCTTGAGAAGGAAGGAACCACCTTCCCATCTTTGTATTGGATGCGGGATGTATTTGTCCAACCTTTTCTGCTTTGGGAGCCGTAGTTCCTCTGGCTCTATCACAGTTGAGGTAGGAATTCAAATACTTCAAGTGCGTTTTCCCTCTCACAGTTACTGATGTGGACAAGACAGTAAAAATTTTGATGAGGAAACTTTTTTAATTCAAAACTTTATATGATGCTTAGTTATTTGAGACTTAGGAACCTTTCTGTAGAAGCTGTTCCTATATCCTTATTTTCTGGAAAGGGAACAAAGTGAAAGGTGACTTTAGTAAGGACTTGAGTAAGTGGAGACTAAAACCATTTCTAACTCCTTCGCTGTTATTAAAGTATAAAAGTATAAAAGTATAAAAGTATAAAACTCTGGTGACTGTAAATGAAATGAGAAATAGTAACGAGATTTCAGCATTGCTGGATTATCTTACTTGTGGTTGGGCTATTATTAGTGGTCAAATTTCATCTCTGTGACAGGGAACTAAGCCCACTGAGGTACTAAGACTTGTATTTCATAGGTAAGAAAACTGAGGCACAGAGATCAGTAACTACTTCTGTAACAAAGCCAGGACTAGTCTAGATTTCATGACTCCTGGAATTTGCCTTTCCCATGCAGCTAGTTGAATTGTTAGGAATTCAAGACCGTCATCACACCGTGGACTCTTCTCTGCTTATGTCTTTGGGCCTCTTGCCGCACAAGCTGAGCCCAGGCTCTCCCACTCTCAGTCGGGAACATCAGTCTGTGCTCTGTACATATATCAGCACCATCTCCAGCGCTTCCTTAGGTACTGACACTTGGAAGGAGAACATTTGGAAAACCACAAAGACCGAAATCATTTCCATTTCGTCTGTTAGAAACTGAGTGTGTTGCGGTGTGTGCGTTCTCTGCTGCCAGTCACGGCCTTCAGCCTGCATGCCCGCGCCGTCGGCAAGAGGAGCGCATCTTGTCCGTGTGTTCGCCGTCAGGGTGGCTGCAGAGAGGTGGGGCTGGACGGCAGACAAAACCCGTTCACTTTCACGTGTGCCTGATCTTCCGACCCGACTGTCCTCTGGAGTCTTGGCAGAGGCCCACACGCTCAGGGTTTGTGTGTGCGCGCGTGTGTGCACTGAGAGAACAGAATCATCCCAGCTTGGTTGCCACAGACTAGGCCAAGAGTGCGGCCTCTGGGGGGCATGGGGGATGGCGTGCCCATAGCACGAGCTCTGATTTAACTGGGCATGTGAAGTCTTCTCAACAGTGGCTAAGACTCTGGCAAAGGAGTGAGGTAATTAGAAAATAAATTAAGGCTCTTTTTATAGCTTGTCCAGAATAATCTTTTTTTTTGGAAGTAATATTTACCTTTGTTAAGGGTTAGTGTCCCTGGATAGATTAAAACGTTTTTTTGGATGTTATAGGCCTTGTATTTCACAACCAGGACCCACATTCAGTACATATTCTTCTCATTAACTCCTACCAGGGTATTATTGCCAAGATTTAGGTCTTCATTCAAGTCTTTCACAAGTGAGATATAACAGAAATCTAAGAAATGAGTCTACTAATTGCATTTTTACTGATGCATTTCAAATAGGGCAGTCTAATTATAAGCAACCCTACACACAAATGGCTGCTGCTTTGCCCCAATTTTCCCCTTCTAAGCAGGCCCCGATGCTGCTGCCACTTAAGGCGTTGTCTGTGCTCATAGAATCTGAGGGTCAGAGTGGAGGAAGGAGGGAAAATTGTGGAAACGGCGGCCAAGGGAGGGACCCCAGGAACAGAGGTAGTCCGGTCAGCCTCTGGCAGTTTCCTGTCTTCTTGCTTGCTACCAGGGTTCTTCTTTATCCTTGTCAAGTGCCATTGAACACAGTGACAAGTGTGGGGGGCAGGAGTCTTCTTTAACACGTAGCAAGGAGGGCGGGAGCATGCGTTTGGAGTCTGACACCTCAAACTTGAAATTGGGTGTCCGTCGCTTCCCGGCTGTGTTACCTTCGGGCAGGTTGCTTTACCTCACCTGCCAAGTCTGTGTTGTCTTTTGTGAATGGAGATAATTGTAACTCCCTCCCAAGGTCACTCTAGGATTAAATAAGACTTGTGTACATATACCCCCCCCCCCGTACATGGGCCCACGCCTAGGATGTAGTAAGCTCTCGGTAGATAGTAGCTCTTATCATATAATGCAAAAAATTAAAAGGTTCATTAATGATCCCTACAGTATGAATTATCTTTATGAACAGTGCTTTATTGCAAATATCTAATTGAACTCTACTCCCTGGAGGAACTGACATTTCAAGAGGGGTGGGACAGGAGGGAACTTGTAGCATAGTGAAGCTAGGCAAAGGGGCAGGTCAAGGTGGGAAACACAGGGGATTTAGGGCATTATAAGCTTCTGTGCAATGGGGAGAGGGAGACTAAGAAATGGGACTGGGTGGATTCTCCTCCCCCACTTTTCCTCCTCCCTATTGAACCACATACACGTTGTTGCCAGGACCCCACACTCAGGTTGGGACTGTTAATACTGCATCTGCCCTCTGGCTGCACATTCAGCCCCAGAGCTTACAGCAAAGTACCCTCGTTTGGGTCTTGCCCCAGTCCCTCAGATCTGAATCTCTTGGGTGGGGAGACCCAGCAGCAACTCCGGGAATTGATGTGTGGCCCGGGTTTGGAAGCAGTTGAGCTACGTGTGGGTTAAATATACTCGTGCAGGTCAGCCTGGACACCTGCCTGTTCCAAGTTCCAAACAAGTGGGAACTTCTTACTTACACATGTGGGTGTGCATGCACTTGTGCACAGACGGCCTGAATTTCACCAAAACTTAGTCCTTCGCTGAGTCCGCAGTCCGGAGGGGTGTAGAAGAGGTTATTGTCACTGCTTTTAAGGTGGAGAAATAAGTTTATCTACAAATGATTGTAAAATCTCCAACATACCATGAATGCCATAATAGAGGCATAAATTAGGAAGACAGCTCAGAGGAAGGACAGAGCTCTCAAGTGCCAGCAGAGAACGCTTTTTAGAGGACGTGCAATTTAACTTGAATCTTAAAGGATGGGGAGCGGGTTTTGGACGGTGAAGATGAAGAGAGAAAGGCATTTCGGAGAGAGGGAATGCTGTGAACAAAGATGCAGAGACGGAAAGGCCCGAGGCATATATAGGAACACATATAGGAACAGTAGAGGGGCCAGCTAGGGAGAGAGTTGATGTTTATGCTGAGGAATCTGGTAAATTTAGGTGGGTTTTGAAGCAGAGGGTAATGTGGAGAGAGCACTCTTTTAAGGAAGGTAAATCTTCCTGATGGTACTCAGGACAGAGGACTGGAAGCAGATGCGTTTTCATGGATGTACGCTTTTCTGAACACCAGAGGCTGCGTACGGGAGTGAAGGAACGGTGCGTGATGGACAGTGGTGGTGGGGTGACATGGAGAGAATGGGAGGTGGGAGGGGAGGCGGATCAGGGGAAAGGAAATTCTTTTACTCGGCCTGTGGTTGCCAGACGTCTGTAAGATCTGTGTTGGCCCATTTCAAACCACTATTTGGGTTGTTCCTCAAGATGCAAAGGTGCAGAAAAAAGCTGGAAAAATTTCTTGAAAACTACCTCTTTTTCCCCGAGATTTTTTTCCCTGAAATGGAGTGTAGAACATTGGAAAAATTGTTTAAGATAAGGTGTTCTGTTGCAACCTGTTCCTAACTGCCAATTCTCCCCCAGCCCGAAATTATTTCTGAAAACCTGGCAGTAGAAAGACTTCTCTGGAAAGCCATCTGCAGCTCTCACTTCCCTGAATCTCATTCTCCCTTTGTCAGGCATTCTTTATCTAATGGCCCAGATAAAATGAACTCTGGGAGAATCTGAGTGCATTTCCACTTATGAGCACAGAGAAATACTTTATTTAGAAATAGGAAGGGTTTTATTGCAAGCCAACCCATGTGGCTGCTGAGCTCTGCTATCCAAAAATTCAGGAAGGCGTGTGGGTGTGGGGGCACCTCTCCTGGATTCGCCTGGATTTGCCCTGGACTAAGAATCGTGAGAAGGGATAGCGATTTATGTTATTCCAGTTAATCTAAACCTTAAGAATGAGAAGAAAGGCTATTGTTACTGCTGCCTTAGAAATGAGACTAATTAGGCAAAACCATCCATGAGAGAAATTATCATCTGGGATTAGGGTGGGAGGGGGCCTTGCCTTAGGAAGTTTCTTCTACCTTAAAGAAATTTAAAAAAATGGGTATAGATATAAAGACAATAGAGCAATGTTTGAAGATTTTGTCTTGGGAAAGACTTCTAAAAAGCCGTCGAAATACTGTTTTTTTACTTTTGACATTTGCCTTATTCCATGTATGTATGTTTATATGTAGGGAAAAATCATATCCATGCAATTGATGCATTCTGTAATATGCACTTAAAATATAACAGTCATCTTATATCGCCATATCACTTTTCTGATAAAAATCCATTTAGTATTATACATGTTTTATTAGATTTATATCATAATTTATCAAGCATTTTTGAATACTGGATCATTAGGTTGTTCCTTGTTTTTAGGTACTAGAGAAACACTGCATTGTGTATCCTCCTCGTATGAGTTTTGCTTTTATTCAGTGATTTCCCTCGAATAGATTCCCGGGAGCAGATTTTTTAGTCAAAGGGTATAATATCTTTATGGTGTTTGTCTCAGTTCCTTTCTGAAAATGAGTACTTTCTGTATCTGCTCAATACTCTAGTGATAATAAACCTAGAAACTATAAAACTTTCCTATTTTACTACAATTTTGATTTTAGGGTTTTTTTTTTAAGGATTTATTTATTTATTAGAGAGAGAGAGTATGCGAGTGAGGGGCAGATGGAGTGAATCCTCAAACAGATGCCCTGCTGAGCACAGAGCCCACCGTGGGGCTTGATCTCACAACCCTGAGATCATGTCCTGAGCTGAAACCGAGAGTCAGGAGCTTAACTGACTGAGACACCCAGGTGCCCTGATTTTAGATTTTTAACCTCAAATTGGCAACATTTCCTTAAAATTAGGCTCTCATAAATACATTGACAGCTGTACTATATTAAAAATAACTTCAGTTCATGAATTTATTATCTAAATAACCTATATCCTTTGTTATATAAAATAAATTCCACACGTTATAGTCTTTTCTTTAATATTTCTGGAAAGTTTATCTTCCTAGGTTTTTTTTTTTTGTCATATAAATCCCTTTAAAATCCTACTTTTTCCTTTCTTCGTGATATGCTAGGTCAGTTCAGTCATATTTACATACCTACTGTGTCTCAGAGTCTCCTTTAGAAATTTTAGTGTTTGTGCATACATTTGTATATTTTTCTTCTGTTAATTTGAAAAAGGAAAAACCTCATTCTTATTTAAGTTATTATATATTGATCTAATATATTAAAATATATTTTTCTGCAGTTGCAAGTTATTTCGTGTTTAGGTGGGTCTTTTTCCAAGGACTTATTTTCTGTGTCTGATATATAGCTATGTTAAGACTAAAATAAGCTTTGTGGCTGAGAATAGTCTCCTTGCCAGTTGGTTTCTGCCACACTTTTCTTTCCCCTCCAGTCCATCCTATTCATTACTCCCAGATTAATTTTCCTAAAACACTGCTTACTGAAAAACCTCACTGAAAAACCTTAATTGACTCCCCATTTCAAGATGAATTGAGTATAAACTTTTCACCTTGGCATTTAAGACCTACGACAAAACATGCTTTTGCAGGCTCATGAGAACCGCTGGCGAGGAGATTGGCATGCTGCCACGGCTCCCTACCCGAGAAACCCCTAGGGTTAGGGCCCTCTGAAATCCCTGTCTTTTAAAGCTCCCCAGTTGAAGTGCTGCTGGACAGGGGTGACAAACTCTGGCGCTGGAAGAGGGCAGAGACTTACATACTGGCTTTGCCACTTACCAGCTTAATGATTTCCAGCATGGGGGCAGGGCTCTCTACACTTAGGCTCTCTTCTCTCAGTAAAATGGGGTCACTTAGTATCGCGTAAGAAGAACTGCAATTCTGAATACAATAATTGCTACAGGGTAAGAACTAAGCAAATATTGACTGCTACTGTTTCCTAGTAATAGTAGTAGTAATAAAAGTCATAAGCTTTGCATTCAGGCAGATGTGGGCTCATATCATAACTCAGTTCTTTCCAGATCTTATCTGAATAACCGAATTCTCTGACCCTTAGTCTTCTCACCTATAAGCAGGCCTAGTAATGTCTCCCTTTTTTTAATAGAAGATACAAGATATGAAATAGGAGAACATTGCTACATAGGGGCAGAAAATCATGTGTCAGGTGCTGTTCTATGCTCTGATGTTTCAACCACCCTTCCCATGAATCCTATGAGGTGATACCACTACCATCATTATTCTACAGATGAAGAAACTAAGACACAGAGAAGTTAAGTGACTTGCTCAAGGTCACACAGCTAGGAAACCATGGATTTAGACTCGGTCCTCTCACTCCAGAGCCTGTTCTCACTCACTCTGCAGTGTTCCTTCTCATTGTTGTATCACATTATTATCGACTGACTTTATTTTCCCCTTCCCACTTCTGTCAACACTAGCTCCCTTAGGGAAGGTGAGTAATTTTTCTTTATATCGCCTGCAGCCCCTCGAAAGTACCTCATCTGTAGAAGACACTTAACCAGTATATGTTCAATTGAGCGTGATAAACGTACCCATTTTTCACATCTGATTGCAAGTAAACTGCTTTTGGCTTTAGGCAGCTGTCTTCTGGCAGACTGTCTTCCAGCCTCAGATCAGAGGACTCTCATTTGCATGCTTAGCTGCTTTCCCAGCCTCTTCCTTCTGTCCTGAGGAAGGGAGAGTGGGAGTCTGGGTCATAGGATTGGGTAGGGACTCTCCAGAAGGTCCAGGCACCTGGAAGGGAGCCTGGACGGGGGTACTAGAGGGTAAGAAGAGTCCAGCCTAGGAAACAGCTATCTCAGGGGAAGCCAAGGTTAGCTGCCACCCATTTTGTCTTTCCCCCGTGACTGTGTCCAGAAGCTCTTCCTCCTGCAGTTAACCCTGTACACCTCATCGGGTTCAGAGAGATGTCGCATTCATTTCCTGAAAGTAAGACCTTGTTTTGACTTGCTGTTTTAAAGGGGTCAGTTTGGAGGTGATTATCTTCTCTGACCTCTTTCCCAATCTACAGCATAATGAGAATATCAGTTACATTCTCTTTTTCATGCTGCTACACTTTATGGATTTCACACTTACTCCCTGAAAGACCCTTTTATTTTAGCTTTCTCCAAAGGAGAAATGTAGGTGTACATCTTCCTTTATTATTTATATTCTGAAAATCTGGACATTTAATCAGAATTTCTGTCTTCCTGAGTAATCTGAAATTCTGTATTACAGTTGTGATTATTTTTCTTTGATATTAAAATTTTATCTGGATCTCTGATTTCTGGCTTTTTTTAATAACACCTGCTTTGTATTTTTAAATTACAAAATCAACGTATATTCATTGTAGAAAACTATGTAAAAATGCAGAAAAAAATAGGTTAAAAAATAAAAACTATGCTGCATTGTGGTATTTAGTGATATTAACTTTTACACTTTGACAAGTGCTCTTCTATTTTTTCAGTGAATACACGCACACGTAATATGAACATACACATATAATGTACACACATACACACACAGAGACTTCTTTTTCATAAAATTACCATTTGGCTGTACATATTAGATCTTAATTTTCTTTCATTGTGTGATTTATAAGTATCATCCATTGACTTGTTTGAAAAAATAGTGGAAATGAATGGAAATGAGACTTACATACCTTGCTGGAAATCAACACCAGGCATTTATTACTAATGTGTTTCTTAGGACCTGGGCAGCCTTTTGTCTGAGCTCCATTTGAAAGTCTGTCTCAGTGGTAAGAGTGACTGAAAGAAAACAAGCTTGACAGGGAATTTCAAGGTGGTTCCCTCTACGGATCGGATCAGAGGCGCTGGCCTTCCCCCTGCCATTTGAGTCCTGTTAGGAAAACAAAGCTGCCTTTGGACTGTGCACTACTGTATGTGGTACTTGATTCTATATGTGCTGGCTTTCCACATACCTCGCCAAATTGGTTTCCTGACCATGACCTTGTAGTTCAGCATTTCCCTTTCCCTCCACCCGTTTCCTGCCTTTACTTTTGATCATCAGGATTTTTTTTTTTTTTCACATGAATCTACAGTAGTAATGTAATAGTCAGACCCACCATTAGGAGGCCCCACCCTTGGGCTCCTGAAATTCTTTTTGTAAAAGTACATTTTATGGGTCTGTACTCAGTAATTGTAATATGAAACTACCACACAATGAAAAAAAATGTCTTTTGTCATTTTATTTTTTGCAGCACATTTTGGAATAGTCATTTTTTTTTTCACGAATCCTGACATCAATAGTGCTTTTCCGGAGTGTTTTCAACTCTTACCTGTATGAATGTGACTCCTACATCTTGGTCAGCCCTCACCTCTCCTCTCTGTTCCAGTTCTGTATACTTTTAGGACATTTCCAGTTACGTATAACACTGTCACTTTATTTTTTAAAATTTTTTAAGAACTCAACTTGTCTTATATTGGACCTATTATCTTGCATACAAACATGCTTCAGTTACCTGTCTTTTTTCTTTCCTGTGGAATCTACTACTCTTTTGCTCTTCTGGAATAACTATTAGTAATAGTAGCTACCATTAGAGCTGTTAAGAAAAAACAGTAAGGTAGCCAGATGCAAAGAAAATATGCAGCAGCATTCAATAGCTTCCTGATACATCATCGGTAATCCCTTTGAAAATGTAATGAAATAAAGTCCCAATCACCAAAGCAATTAGAACTATGTAATACCCAGGAAAAAATTGTAATGATAATTCTGTAAGACATATAACAAAATTTTGCTGAAGGACTGAGTATATAGAGAAACATATTCCTAGATGAGAAGATGCCAGTCCTCCCCAAAGTGATCTATAGATTCAATGAAATTACAACCAAAAGTCCTAATGGAATTTTTAATAGAATTTGATAAGCTGATTCTATTGTTTCTCAAAATCTGAATAAAGAAGAATGAAAGGAATAATCCTACCAGGTATAGTTCTACCTTAAGTCTAACATAATACATTAAAAAAAAGTATGGCACAGGAAGAAACCAACAGATCAATGGAACTGAATAGAATCCAGAAAAAAAAAAAAAGACGTAGAACCAAATTTAAGATATGATAAATAAAACTTTCATAATCAGAGGGAAGAGAATTCTCTGTTCAGTAAATTAGAGCAAGGACAAAGAGAATGTTGCCAAGCCCTTGAAGTGAGAGAGTGCTTGCTGCATAACTGGGGAGGAGGAGCAAGGGCCGTAGAGATGATGTTAAGGAGGTGAGCAGGATTCCTTAAACAGCCTTCTAAGGAGTGTGGGCCTTTAATTCAAGTGCCTAATTCATCCCCAGATTAGTAAAAATATTCTCATGTATTTTCTTCTATGTTCTTTTATGATTTCTTTTATTACATTTAGATCTTTATCTGGAATTTATACCCATTCATTACACGAGGAAAGGACCCAACTTTCATTTTTCCTAAATAGCCAGTTACTCCCGACTCCATTAATCGAATCTTCTCCCTGATTTCAAATGCTGCTTTAAATGTCATCACATATAAAATTATTTTTCTGGGTTTGTTTCTGAACTCTATTCCCTCCCACAAACCTGCTTGCCTATTCCTGTTCCTATATAACCAGCACCACCTGGAATAGTCTTACACGGCAGTGACATGATGAGATTTACACTGTCGAGAGATCACACCAGCCAGTTAGGAGTCTGTCCCAGTAAAATGTGAAGCAGGACAGTCTCAGCTGGAACTAAGCTCGAGCAGTTGGAGTGGAATAGGCAGAACTTGGTGCTTGCTAGAATGTTATGCATTTAGAAAGAGGAGGGGATGAGAATGGTGCCCAGGTTTCTGGCTTGGGAAACTGGATGGATGAGGATGATGTCTTTCACTGAGAAGGAGGAAGAGCAGCAAATGTGAGGGGAAGCTTGAGAAGAGAATGAGTTCGGTTTTGGACATGTTGAATTTGATATACCAAGAAGATAGAATTCTCAGGGAAGTAGAGTTAGGCATTTGCATGTGTAAATCCAAATCTCATTAAAGAGCTGGGTGAAGAAATACTTACGATGCCTCAGCAGATAGCCCACGATTGGCGTCTAGGAGGTGAGGGTGTATAGGGAGAGGATGTGAGCAGGTGAGGAAAGCATCCTCAGAAATACTTGAGCCTCCAAAAGAGGTTGAGACTGAGTGGCCAGAGAAGTGGGGAGAAATGATGGTGAAGTGTTTTGGAAGCCAGGGGAAGAGGACATAAAAAAAAAAAAAATAGAATATAGTACAGTAGTATACAGTCCGGTAGGGAGATCAGGAGAGCTAAGCTCTAGAGAGGTTTCCATGGACTTAGTAACAAAGAAGCCTGTGCTGACTATGACAAGAACCGGTTGGATGGAGAGGTGGCGTGAGAACTTGCAGTGAGGTGAGCAGTGAATGGGAAGGGAAAAGGTGGATATAGGCACTTGTTAAGAATTTTAACCGCAGAAAGAGGAGAGATGGTGGTATCTAAGAGACAATGTGAAGTCGAACAATCTTCTGAGTTTCTTTTTTGAAAATGGGAAAGGTTTCAATATACTTGGATGCTGATGGGAAGGATCCAGAATGGGAATAATTGACAGGTTCTGGTCTCTTTGGTGACTGAAAACAAGAGCCCCAGAGGGCTTGGGATGCAGAGACAGAGCGCACGTTTAGATGACTTGGTCAGGTTGTGGTCAAGCTGAGAGAGTGTGAAGGCTTCTATTTTCTCTGTGAAGTAGGAGCAAAGTTTTCTGCCGTGAACAAGGGGAGATGTGGTAGAATGGGTTTTTTTTTTTTTTTAAAGATTTTATTTATTCATTTAACAGAGAGAACACAGGCAGGCAGAGAGGCAGGCAGAGGCAGAGAGAGGAGCAGGCTCCCTGCAGAGCAAGGAGCCCGATGCGGGACCCGATCCCAAGACGCTGGGATCATGACCTGAGCCAAAGGCAGTTGCTTAACCAACTGAGCCACCCAGGCGTCCCTAGAATGGGGGGTTTGAGAAAAATGCAGAAAGTTTGAAATAGCTACTGTGTAGAACGGAGAGAGGCAACTAGCATGGTATGACGCTTCGGATATGTGGAGTTTGAATTCAGAGGGACAACATCTATGTGAGTGAGGGTCTGGAGCTGAGGCTTGAGTACAAGATTAGATACAAGATTCCAGATCTTAATCCCTGTGAGGGACCTTAAATTAAGAGTTGAGAGGAACGGGGGCCTGGGTGGCTCCATCGGTTAAGCATCTGCCTTTGGCTCAGGTCATGATCCCAGGGGCCTGGGATCCGAGCCCCGCAATGGGCTCCCTGCAGCAGAGAGCCTGCTTCTCCCTCTCCCTCTGCTGCTTCTCCTGCTTGTCACTCTTTCTCTCTGTGTCAAATAAATAAATAAAATCTTTAAAAAAAAAAGTTGAGGGGCGACTGGGTGGCTCAGTGGGTTAGAGCCTCTGCCTTCAGCTCAGGTCATGATCTCAGGGTCCTGTGATCGAGCCCCACATCGGGCTCTCTGCTCAGCAGGGAGCCTGCTTCCCTCCTCTCTCTACCTGCCTCTCTGCCTACTTGTGATCTCTCTCTTTCTCTGAAATAAATAAATAAAATCTTTAAAAAAAAAAGTTGAGAGGAAAATGAGCAATTGGCACAGCAAATAGATCAGAGAAAGAGACTGCAGAGAAGGATATCAAAGAGGAACAGTAAGAGAAATAGAAGTTCCCAGTGAGTAGGTTATCATGGTGACCAGTAGTTTCAAGTTGAAGGGGCGAGTTGATGAACAGAGAGTCATTGTAGAGCTGTAGTTCTTTCTTTCTTTCTTTCTTTCTTTCTTTCTTTTTTTAAAGATTTTATTGATTGATTTAGAGAGCGCAAGCGGGGGGCGGGGGGGGGAGACTGAGAGAGAGGGAGAGAATCTCAAGCAGACTCCACACTGAGCTCAGAGCCCTGTGTGAGGCTCTGTCTCCACCCTGAGATCATGACCTGAGCCAAAATCAAGAGTCGGATGCCTAACCGATGGAGCCGCCCAGGCTCCCCAAGCTGTGGTTCTTAACCTTGGCCAGACATTGGAATCACCAGGGGAGCTTTAAGCAAGGACCTAGCCCTCTGCCAACCCAAGAGCAGTTAAATTGTCTGCAGGTAGGACCCTGGCATCAGCATTTGTTTTGTATTCTTCTGATTTGTAGCAGGGCCGAGAGAGAGAATGATGGAGACTGAGACATGCTTGGACTTGGCCACGAAGTCATCAGTGGCTTTCGAAGAGTAGTTTGAGTAACGTGATAAGACAAGATTCCAGTCTTGGAGGGAACTGGAGGAGGGCCTGGCTGAGGACACAGAGTTGTGTGGTCAAAGTAAAGTAAGTGGAGGGAACTGATGGCTCCACGGCCCCCATCTTCTCTGAAGTAGGTGTTGCTGTTGGCTGGTAACTCTAAGTGGGGTGCGGATCTATTTGAGACTTTGTGGACAGTGGGAACAAAACTGAACAGATGCTGTGAGGGATTGTGAGAGACCATAGAGCCACGGTAACGGCCTAGACGAGCGTGAATTGTGTTCCGTAATTATCTGGCCTCTGTTCCTCACTGTGACGGAAGCAGCGCGTGCGGCGGAGTTGCATCTGAGGCAGGAGAGAAGTTCTGGAGATAGCATGTGAGGCAAAAATTGCATTTGGCCAAAACTGCTCTCGTAAATCCCCGAGGAAGGTGCACGGTGGGGACTGACATTCCATCTCCTCACAGAGCCAGTTTTCCCTGGCAGCAATGGAATAATCACTGTTTTCTTCCACTGAGCACAGATAAAGTAGTTGACTTGCATATAACTAATGTTATCTGGAAAATGTCTCTAATAGTAAAACCACACTCAGCTTAATTAAATACTCTCTTGAGTCATTAAGGAGGGGTACTTAAATACTGACATGGACTAAAGGTACAAAATTTGTTTCCCTCTCCTGTACTTCTGAGCATATGATGAGTAAAACAGGGGGAGTTGCCTTTACTACCTGAATTGTTATTTTCCAGTTTCCTTGTTTTAACTGGGCGCATTATGGTTGAATTTGGGTAAATTAAATGCATGCTAATACAGTTCACACTACTGTATTATTTTTAAAGATTTTATTTATTGGAGAGAGAGAGTGTGTGTGTGCACACGAAGGGGGTGGGGCAGAAGGGGAGGGAGAAGCAGACTCCCCCCCTGAGCAGAGAGCCCGTTATGGGTTTGATCCCCGGACCCTGAGATCATGACCTGAGCTGAAGGCAGATGCTTAACTAACTGAGCCACCCAAGTGTCCCTCACACTATTGTGGTTTTTCTTGCTTGCCCTAAATTATCTTTGAGAGAGTAGAATACAGTAAAGATATTTTACTACCCCAAAAAAGCGGGCTATGTTTATGACTTTTAAATAATCAAACCCGCCGCAAAGGAGTCTTCCTCAAATCTCAGAATAAATCACCAGTCATCACACCTCTTTACTAAGATAAGTGGTAAACATGCTGGGATAAAGTAGATTTCTAATAGTGTATGTTTTATAGATCATATCTACCAAAACCAACTGCACTATGTGTTGAAGGCACTCTTGCAGATTAAGTGATATAATGAGTTGGCCAGATTTTAGGTCTCATGATTTTTTACAAAAATAGAGACCTTTATTTTAAAAGAGAATCCCTATTGAAAAGGAACAATGAAATGAAGTCTAATGATGTGATAATGAAATTAAGGGATGGCTCCAAATGGAGTGATAAAGAAATAAAGAAACAAGCTTCAAGGACGCTTGGGTGGCTCGGTCATTTAAGCATCTGCCTCCGGCTCAGGTCGTGATCTCTGGGTCCAGGCAGGGGTCGAGCCTCACATTGGGCTCCCTGCTCAGCGGGGTGTCTGGTTCGCCCTTGTCTCTCTGATCCTTCCTCTGGCTTGGGCTCTCTCGCACTATCACTCTCTCACAAATGAATAAATAAAATCTTTAAAAAAAAATGAAACAAGCTTACTTTTAATAGAACGAAGCGGGAGAAAGATACAGCTAAGATTAGACCATTTCTTAGCACTAGGCTTTTCATGTGGCTGGATTTTGTAATGGTCCCTTTCAAATTTGTAGTAATCACTTTTGTAAACTCCTCATTGCCAGTTCTTTGAAGTATGTGTGTCATGTTTGCAAAGATTTTTTTTCAGAATAAAACCTGCAGCTGATAAACATATTCAGTTTTACAAATTGTCTATTTGAAAAAAAAAATTACCACATTTTGGCTCAGAATATTAATTAGATTAAGCCTCTGAACTCTTTGAAACCATTGTACTGTGTAACCTTATGGATAACATTTAGTTAACACAGAGTCTCAGAACACCTCAAAGAATTAAAATTAATTATTCATCACTTTTTTTTAAAAGTCAGAACCATAATGAATTGAATTATAAATGCCTTAAAACTTAAATTTACCTTGGTTAGTTCCATGGCTATCCTACAGCATTTAGAGTACTAGAGAATTCTTTATGCCCAGTAATCATAAAATAGCTAATACATTTATTGAGCATTCTCTGTGTAAGGAACTGTTCTAAGTCCTTTATACGTATTAACACAGTTAATCATTAAAGCTCCGAAGCAGGTCTTATTTATGCTCAAGATTTCATAGCTAGTGTGTGGGAGAGCCAAGACTTGTACTCGTACCATCTGCCCCCAAGGCCTTAACCATTATGCTACACTGCCTCTACTTTTTTTTTTTTAAAGATTTTATTTATTTATTTGACAGAGAGAGAGATCACAAGTAGACAGAGAGGCAGGCAGAGAGAGGGGGGAAGCAGGCTCCCTGCTGAGCAGAGAGCCCTATGCGGGGCTCGATTCCAGGACCCTGAGATTATGACCTGAGCCAAAGGCAGAGGCTCAACCCACCGAGCCACCCAGGTGCCCCAACACTGCCTATACTTGAAGATGTAGATTCTAAGATGGAGTTCGACAGCTTGAATTCACCATATATCTTATTTTTTTTTAAGAAATGGAGGGAGTTCGGGGTGCCCGGGTGGCCCAGTAAGTTAATCATCTGACTCTTGATTTTAGCTCAGGTCATGATCTCAGGGTTGTTAGGTCAAGCCCCATGTTGGGCTCTGTGTGGGATGTGGAGCCTGTTTAAGATTTCCTCTCTCCCTCTCTCTCTCTCTCTCCCCTTCACCCCTGCCTGTTGTGCTCTCTCTTAAAAAAAAAAGGGGGGGGGAAGAAATGGAGAGAGTTCATAATATTAACTTGGGTGTATTGTACAAGTTATGATACCCTGTGTAGAGTTTTCTGTTCAAAGGCAGAATTCTTGAGATTTTAAGTACTTCAGGATACTATAGGCCATTGAAACGAGACTTTCAGATGTGCTGGTTGTGCTATTTCCTGTATTAGACTGACAGCTTGTATTATATTACCTCTTCCTGTATCAATCTCGCTTTCTATATTACATGCCAAACAATTTACTTACTACTTTTTCTTTTTTTTTTTAAGATTTATTTATTTAGAGGGAGAACATGTGCGAGTGGGGGAGGGGCAAAAGGAGGGGAAGAGAGGGAATTTCGAGTAGACTTTACAGTGAGCCTGGAGCCTAACTCGGGGCTAGATCCCACCACCCTAAGACCATGACCTGGGCCGAAATCAAGAGTCAGATGCTTAACCTACTGGCCACCGAGGAGACCCTACTTACTACTTTTTAAATTGATGATATGTTGGAGGGCTTGGCAATAACTAGTGGGTGAATATGTTTTAGTTTGCAGCAAAATAAGAGAAGTTCTAGTGGTGTTGGATGAAAGAATTCCATTGCATTTTGGATGTCTTGTTTCTTTCTTTTCTTTCTTTCTTTCTTTCTTTCTTTCTTTCTTTCTTTCTTTCTTTCTTTCTTTCTAGATTTTATTTATTTATTTGACAGAGAGAGAGAGATCACAAGCAGGCAGAGAGAGTGGGGGAAGTAGGCTCCCTGCTGAGCAGAGAGCCCTATGCGGGGCTCGATTTCAGGACCTTGAGACCATGACCTGAGCCGAAGACAGAGGCTTAACCCACTGAGCCACCCAGGCGCCCCTCTTTCTTTCATTTTTAAAGATTTTACTTATTTGACAGAGAGAGAGAGAGATAGCAAGAGCAGGGAGAATGGGAGAGGGAGAAACAGGCTTCTTGCCGAGCAGGGAGCCTGATGTGGGGCTTGACCCAGGACCCTGGGATCATGACCTGAGCCGAAGGGAGACGTTTAACGACTGAGCCACCCAGGCGCCCCAGGATGTTTTTTCAAGCGTAGGTTTTCTGACTGGTCAGAACTGATGCAGTGAGCATCTGAACAACTAATGGCCTTGGTTTGTTCCCTCATAGTTCCTCAGTTTACTTGCTTTTTGTGTTAATTCAGAAAAGCATCCTTTATAAGATAAAATAAGTTCCTTTCTCAGGATGCTTTATCTGGGTAGCTTCTCTAGCACCCATCTTTCTCTTGGGCCTTACACCACTAGAATGAAGATGAGATGGGGGGAGGATTTTATTCCCTGCTAAAGCCAGTTTGGTCAGTTTTAGGCTTACATTGCCATAATGAGTGAGTCTCTCGTATCTTATCTGACTATATACAAATTTAATTCCTTTGGAAATTGCACTGATTGTCCATGTATATGCGTGTGTGTGTGTGTCATTTTGTTATTATTTTGTATGTTTATAAAGATAATGTATATTTGTTCAAGAAATCCAAGCCATAAAAATATAAATCCCCCTAATTCCTCTACTCAGAATCTATTGAAATCATTTTGATGAATAAACTTCTAGACCCTCCCCCAGGGGATATATAGAAATTAATAACTTTATGAAATAAAGTCATACTATAGAAGCCATTTTGCTTTCTGTTGTTTTCAGGCAGGGAATCCTTTCTGTGTCAATATAGATTATCTTTTTAAATAGAAGCATTGTATTCCAATGTGAATGGATGTATAATAATCTCCTCACTAAACCATTATTGCCAGACATTTGTATTGTTTTTCATTTGTTCTCCTGGAAGCAATGTACTGCTGGGAATATCACTTACACTTACATCTTTGCACACTTTTCCATTTTTCTCAGTAAGATAAATTTGTTATAGGTTTGCTGAGTCTAGTAGAATGTACATTAAAACATTTTATAATCTTGCCGATTTGTTTTACACCGTCTGTACAGTTGTGTGTCCCTACTAACAGTACATCTGAACATCTGTTTGGTTATATCCAGTTGGTTTTTCCCTAAAGTGATTCATTTGTTTATTTAATAAATACCTGAGTGCCTACTATGTGCTGGGGTATGCTAGGGTTTCAATAATAAGTGACACAGAAGTGGAGTTTGCCTTCCTAGGATTTGCTGTTTTGGGAGACTAGAATGTTTCTGTTTTGCTTTTCTACCTTAATTTCTTTTCTTCTCATTAATTTGAAAATTTTAAACTGTAAGTATTGACTAGTATTCTTTTGTGAATTGTGGATTCGCATACTTATTTTTCTGTAGTTTATTTTTTCTTACTTTATTACTATTTTTCGATTGTTATGTAGTCAGAGCTATCTTTTTTGGCAGGCCTTCTCCAGCCTAAGATCATAAAATTGTTTGCCCATTGGACTAGATAGGGTTCTTGGTTGTAAAAACAGAAGCTAACTTTTTTCTTCCACCTAAGCTATAAATGGTACCAGGTTCTCTGGTGAATCACCATGAATCGCCTAGAAGGCTAGAAACAAGGGGTCAGGGAAGCTGGGTGGTCTGTAGCACAGTTAAGTCACATGACAGGGGTAGGCTTTTAACACCAGCCTTCCCATTCTGAACCTGCTACTGTTCAATAGCATCAGGAATATATAATCTTTTCTTACTTTTCTTCATTATTTTCTCCTGTGGTGCCTTCATTCTTAGGTACATTGTCCCCATGGGGGAGTGGGGACAGCCAGAGGCAATGGTCTTACCTTTTTGGCATCCTTAGCAGAAAGGGCATTTCTTTCCCAATCGTTTGTGCAAAGGTCTTGGCATTGGATCTCATTGGTCTGTCTTGGGACATGGATGCATCTGTGAACCGATCACTGTGGCAAGGGAGATGGAATGCTTTGATTGGCCAGGCCTCAGTCACGTGCCTATCCCTGGTACTGAGAGTCGAATCAGCTGGACAGAAAAAAGGGAGGGGTGGCTCTCAAAGAAAGGTGGGGTGCCGTTATGGAAGAATAGGAATAGATGCAACAAAAGCAACAAATGTCCTCTGTATTGATGGTACTTGACATTTTTAATAATGCTGGATTCTGCATTCTTTCAGTAGAGCAAAATACCACTTAGTAATTTATTGTTTCAGAAAATTAAAATGTCTTTTTATTAAATAAGTTCTTTTTCCTTGTACATCAGTCACTAGGTAGAAGAAATATTAAAATCCCAAGAAGGAGAGTAAGTTTCATCCTTCATTTTGAATCAATTATATTGAATGAAAGACAGCTGTGTAGAGGAATAAAGAACATTTTCGTTTTCATTGTATACATGAAACATGGGTTCTAAAAGATGCAAGATTCATACGTGCTGGACACGGACATTTTACTAAAAGCCCACATGCTGTTAAAATATGATAACGTGCTATAAACATGTTTAGGAAAACCAAAAATATAAAACTGAAGAGAAAAATACCTATGCTCTCAGTTACATGACATGAAAAATTACTGTTGTGTGTTGCAAGATATTTCTGTAGTTATTCAAAACTGGTTCCCCATTTGAGTCAGTACTTGCTCAATGTATTTTCTACCATGAGTGCTGGTAACAAACAGAAAAATATCAAGAAACAGTGAAGTGCAGTGAAACAAACATGAGTTTTGGAGTCAGTCAAACTCGAGTTTCAATCGGATCTTAGAAGATGTGACCATGAGCATGCATCCCCATCTGAAAAATGATGTAATATCTACCTCACAAGTTTAAGGATGAAATAACATTGTTTATATAGTAACTATTATTAATTATTACAATTTGGAATTACTATTTGGGAGAAAATAACATTCCTTTGGAAAATCAGTTATGTCAGCATATGCAGAGACAGCGTGTATATGAAAGAAATAGGATGCATTCCCACCTGTGTACTGGGATTTTCTTTTGAAATAAGCGGTTTGAGTAGAGCTCTAGTGAGCCTTTGAGGTGATAAGGTTGATTTACCAAAGATAGACTGTAATGTGCTGACTTGGATTATTCTAGTGTTCGAGGATCTGTGAGAAACTTACTGTACATTCTCAGGTATAGCCAAGATCAGCAGTAGCCCGATGTGTAGTAAGCACTCTTGGAACTGAATGAATTATCTGTGGAGTTAGCCTAATCTAGCCTAGCAGCATTTGAACTTGGGGCCACACTTTACTTTGATGAACACTTTCACTTACTGATGGTCTTGTTTTGTGACTCTGCAATTGAATGATTTATACAAAGGCTTTATCCTTTGGGCAAAGCATGTATTTGTTGTCTAACTTCAGAGTTTAGCATCAAATAATTTTATGACAGACCACATTTGGCATGCCTAGTTATTCAGGGAATTTTCAAAGAAGTGTAGTGGGACTTTTTAGTCACACATCCTCTCCGTTCTTAGTCATCCATTCCTTTTATGGTAGTCATTAGCAAATAGCTCTCAACCTCTTCTGTAATGGTTAACAGTCAGTGTAAGCTCTCTGTAGCATTAGCTGTTCTGAGCTCTGTGTACTTAATTATAAGACAGTCAGCATATACTTGTGAAAACATAAACTAAATGTTAGTATATTCTCCACATGGTTTCTTTTTACAGAACTACTGTCATGAATACACATATTAAACGATTTCAAAATCATTAATTAAAAGATTTTTTCTCATGTATACTTTTTTGGGTATTGTCTTTTCTGTCCTGTTGGACTACTTATCTAAGTGTGGTTAATTACTTTCAGAATTAAGGAAGAATTGAACTGAAAGTCAGTATGATTCGAAGTTTGGTTTTAGGGCAGAGGAGAGCAGACATTTTGACCTTCATGAGAATGAGAAGCACCTTTTACATTTAATTCCTTGACCCTAGTGGTCTGGTCAAATTCCAGTGTTGCACGATTTTATTCTACCTTCTTTAATACCCAGTAAACACAATTGTTCGGCTACCTTTTGTTTACTTTTAAAAACTGTTTGTTGACTCTGCTCTTATTGTAAGGGTACAGCAGAAGCTGTATTTGTCACTTTTCCTAAAAATTTGCTAATTTTCCTTCCAGTGCCTTCTAACCTTTCCCTTCCCCCTCGCCCCAAATATATTCAATAGTGTTCTTTTTCATACATCCAGACTGTGGACATGTGCATTGAAAACAACACTAAAGGTAATAATTAATTAATGTAAGAAAAGGAGATAATGGGTAAGACCTTCCATCTGATCCCCAGGAAGGTATTACCAAGTATTCTAAATGTCTTGCAGGCCCCTGACTCAGCATATCCAGAGTTAAATTTGTTATCTCTCCCCAGACTCTAGTTTATCCTCCTAAATACTCTATCTCCTGTTATGGGATCTCTCTCCATCCTTTTGTCATCTCAACTGGAACCCCAGCTCTCTTCCTCACACCCCATATCCAATCCTCTCAGCTCTTGAGTGGGGAAGGGGAGCAGTGGTGGCCCTGAGCAGCCCCAGTCTCCAGTGGGCTCATCTAGCAACTAGTAGGTGCATCCAATAACTGTATTCATGCTGTACAAATCCCGGCAGGATAGTGGCTGTATGACCTTGGATGTGAACCTTGAAGTACTCAGTTTCCTTCTTTGTAAAATGGATATAAAAGTCTCTAACTTGTGGAGTTGCTATGAAGATTAAGTGGTAGATAAAACTATTTAGTGCTCAGTAAATGTTATCTTACAATGATTATTTGAACTACTGAAATATTATTACATTGTTCCTTGTTGTGTGCCCTGAGGAGTTCTAAACACCTTGTTAAAAAAGGGGTTTTGTCTTACTTTTGTCCAACATCTACGATAATGCTTGGCATTAATAGTAGTTGTAGTAGTAGCAGTAGCAGTGAGTGCTGTGTAGATCTTCCTATATGCCAGACATTATTCTAAGAACGTTGTTAACAGTATCTCACATATAGGGTTGTTGAGAGGGTCACATACCTTCATAACAACCCTATGTGGGAGCTACTGTTGTACCCATTTAACTGGTGGGAAACTGAGGCACAGAGAGGTTAAGTACTTTGTCCAAGGATGCAGGGCTATTAAGGGGAGGAAACAGAATTTGAACCCAGGCATCCTGGCTATAGATTCCGTGCTCTTAACTACCAAACTAAGTTCCGTTATACTAGGTGCATAATAAACATCTCTTGGAACAGATAAATGAATGCAATGCAGATAAACAGGCATGTGGGATGGAATGGTAGGAGATAATCTTATTCAATGAGATGTGGGTAAGACGCAAAAAAATTATCAAGAGGTATGCTGAATGAATAAAAGAAAGCATTGATAAATAGTTGTAATAGGGGGTATAATCAGTATTAGTGACAATGGGTGGCCAGCCCTTTGCAGATGCATAACTGCTCAATAGGCAGCGCAGGGTGATGATCTCTGAGAGAGGGAAATGGAATAAGCCCGAAGAGCATCAAAGGTTTCTGCCTGGAGCACTGTTTGTCCATATTGTAGCTGAACTAAGGGGAGATAGATTAGAGTTCAGTGAGGCTGAAGGGACTAGAATTTGTGCGGCCAAGTACTAGAGAGGGAGAGCTATGCAGACATCTGCATAGGGGTCCCTGGAGTCTGTTGCTGAATACTAAGCTCTGCATGTCTGTGGTTAAACTCCACAAACTGGGTGTGTTGGTGGTCCCCCAAATCACCATCAGTTTGATGGCTCTCTAGGAGGACTCACAGGACTTGGCTTACAGTCATACTCCTGGCTAAGATCTATTACAATGAAAGGATACAAAGCAAAAGTCAGCAGAGGGTAAAAGTGCATGGGGAGAAGTCTGGAAGAAGCTAGGCATGAACTTCCAAAATATGCTTCCAGTGGAATTACACAGGACGCAATTTCTCCAGAAATCACCTGTGGTCACACACGTGGAATATTGTCTACCAGAGAAGCTCATTAGAAGCTTAGTACCAAGTTTTTTATTGGGAGCTGGTCATGTAGGCATGTTCTACCTGACACATACCAAAATCCCAGACTTTCACAAAGAGAGCAGATGTTCAGCATAAACCATATTGTTTGTACAAACAGTTAAGGCCCAGTGAGCCACTCTTATCAGTGTATTGGGAACACTTCTGAAGTCCAAGTTCCCAGGAGGCTGGTCAAAAGATACCAATCTGGCCTGCTATGTTAACTGTTTTCTGCACACTAAAGAACTGGGAGAACCTGTGAGCCAATGGTATTGGCTTACCTATGGTATTATGCTGTTTGAGTTCTGAGTATCCAGGGGGTCATTCAGTAGAGATACCAGAAAGGTCACACTGGGGAAATAGGGCTGAACCACCCTAGAGTAAAAGCTACCCTAGACCAGTGGTTCTCAGACAGGGACAATTTTATTTGTCCAGAGGACATTTGGCAATATCTAGAGACATTTTGTGTCATCACAACTGGGAGGTGTTACTGATCCCTAATGAGTAGAGGCCAGGAGTGCTGCTAAACAACCTGTAATCCACAGAGCAGGCCCCCTACGACCAAGAATTATATGGCTCAAGATATCAGTAGTACCAAGGTTGAGAATCCCTGCTATCCTAACAGAACTTTAAACAAGCCAAGAGGATCAAGTTGCTCTGCAAGTAACTTGAATGCTGGTCAAAACAAAATAACAGTTTTTAAAGGAAAACAATAAAATCCAGACCCTTAAAAATGCAACATTTATAATGTCCAGCATCCAATAAAAAATTACTAGACATGTGAAGTAGAGAGTATGACTCATCGCCAGGAGAGAAAAATTAGTATATGGGGGACTAGAAATGCTAAAATGATGAAACAGCAGACAGTTATTATCAATATGACCAGGGACTTAAAACAATCATAAGTAAGGACAGAAATGGAAAAGACTTAAAAATAGAAACTTCTAGAGCTAAAAAATACAATGTCTGAAATGAAAAATTTACTGGATGGGATTCACACCAGATTAGAAATGTCAAATAAAAGGATAAAAGGATCAGTGAACTGGAAGACATAGAAACAGAAACTATTCAATATGAAGCATAGAGTAAAATGCCAAAAAAAAAAAAAAAAAAAGAAAAGAAAAATGAACAGAGCCTCAATGACTGGTGGGATAGTGTAAGCGGTTTGATATACATATATTTGAAGTTCTAAGGATGGAGGGAGAAAAAAATTAGACAAAACCTACAGACTCAAGATGCTAAATGAATCTGAAGCAGAACAAACACAAAACCACACCAAGGTACATCATAACCAAATTGATGAAAACCAATATGAAGATAAAAATCTTAAAAGAAGCCGGGGGAAAAAAGACATTTGAAGAGACTTTGACATACAGGGATTTTCTTTTTTTTTTTTTAAGTATCACAAACTACTCATCAGAAACTATACCAGCAGAAGACAGTGGAATAACATCTTTTAGATGCTGAAAGAAAATGCCAATACAAAATTGCATACCAAGTGAGAATATCCTTCAATAATGAGGACAAAATAAATGTCTGAGAACAGCCTTTAAGCAGCTGCCTTCAGTTCAGGTCATGACCCCAGGGTCCTGAGATCTAGCCTTGCATCCGGCTCCCTGCTCAGCGGGAAGCCTGCTTCTCCCCCACCCCCCCATGCTTCTATTCCCTCTCTCGCTGTCTCTCTCTCTCTCTCTGTCAAATTAATAAATAAAATCTTTAATAAATAAATAAGTAAATAAAATACATGGTCTTATTTTGAGATCTAGTTATTGAGCTATAATAAAATTTAAACAAGTCTTAGATACAAGTTTAGTTATGATCAATTTATTTCAGAAAGATTCCTTGGAAAGATAATTAGTTGTACTTATGGAGAAACAGTCTTTGTAAAACAAACAAACAAACAAACAAACAAACAAACAAAAAACCCCTAAAAACAAAACAAAAAAACCCTTCACAATTTCTAAGTTCTGTCTTTTGTCTTCAGTTTTGAACCAAAAATGTATATAAAAGAGGGAATAAAAAGTTTGAGATGAAGAGCAATAAGATAAGTTCCAGGAAAATCCAGTTAAAGATGTTGAAAAACATATATTGAGCATTTATAGATTTCATTTGTAAGAAACATGTTTCACAGTATACATTTACTACAAGGTATTATTCAGTACCATAGATGATGAACAAATACCTGCCAAAAGAAATAAAACTGTACAGAGACCAGACCATTAATGTGCCAGATGATGATGTACAATTTTAATAGGCGATCTCTTCAGTTATCAAATCCATTGATATATAATCTGTTGCCACGATTTGTAGTGTTAGTGACAGAGTTTTGCTGAAGCAAAAGATGAAGTGAGGTAAAAATGTATAAGAAATCATTTTGTCCTTAATGAAAGTGATCTTAAATAGTCAATTTTGTCTGAATTATAAGATAATAAGGTACTTACTTTAATGTTCAGCAAATAATGAGTACAAGCCCAAGAAAAAAATAAAATCAGGGAAAATTCACTTAATCACTAGGCTATTTAGTAAATTTATATCCTTTCGTGATGATTCATTATCTGATTATTCCGTTCATGGATTATGCAGGTTTTCTGTTTCTGTTAGACTCAAATTACGTAATCCAGCCCCCTCATTCAGTTTCCTTTTGCTCTTCATCTTTTGAAACACTTCACTGATTACGAACCTCCCAGATACAGGAAGAAGTACTTAAAACCAAACCAGTCAGTTCTGCTACATTCTAATAGTGTTTTTTAAAAGGTTTCTTCATGTAGGGGGTGGGGGTAGAGAAAGGAAGGATACACAGTGATAAAACAACCAAAATTAGGATTTCAGGATTATAGGTAGAATTCAATTTCAAATTGAAATTTTTAACTGCATTTATTTATCTCCTAGTTTTTGCGATATGCTTGTCCACCTGCTTCTCAAGAATAGTTTCTTTCTGGTTTTGATAATCATCCTTCTGAAGTAGGAATCTTCACCCCAGGCAAAGATTCAGAGGTAATCAACTACAAGGGCAGACTCAAGGAAAACTTGATTAGGATTCCTTTTCTGGGGGAATTTTGATGGTTTGATTAGATAGGGTGTGATGCTTACAGAAGATTTTTGACTGGCCCAGAGAAAAACCCGTTTTAAGGGCAGGAGTATCATTCTTCCTGTTGTATAGGTTGAGCTGCCAGGAATTCCTTAAGTGCTGTCGATCCCAGGGATTTAGTGTGACAGAGTAATAGTTACACCCCTTATTGTTGGGAATTGTTTGCACTCTTGTTTCCTATATGAATGTCTTCCTTCTACATTGTTTTGAGTTTGCTGTGTTTGACAGCTGTGCATCAGCGATATTTTTATGGTTCAAAATAACGAGAATGTGTTATAGCTGTCACTTTGTATTTTCTGTAATTTTCTTTTTTACTCTCTATAGGAGGGTTTGTTTTTCTTTGTCTGGAGCTGTATTTAAAAAATAATGGGAAATTAACACCAAGCAAACTTGAATTCTAAGACACGTTGTTGCAGAAGATGAAAGCCTTCATAAATTACCAGGGAGATAGAAAATGAATGTGACCATTGCAGAGTTTGCTTTTCTTTCTGGTTTAAGTGTTTCCCTCTTCTGAGTTCAAGTTCTTTACTATGCTTTCCATCTTTCTTAATATTCCTAGGTGTCTCCTCTCAGGCAAGGTGGTTCTTGTTTATTTCTTCTCAGAACTTCTGCGTTACATTAAAAAGAAGAAGAAGAAAAGAAAAAGAAAGGAAAGGACATAACTTTCTTAGAACCTAGTTTTTCTTACCAAGTTAATTTCGCAGATAGTATTTGAAAAAATTGAGTATTATGAAATCTGTAAATTTTCCACTAAAAGGCTTTCTATCATAGTGGGCGCTCATTAATTATTTGTTGAATTAAATTAAATGAATTCTTATGCTTACATTTAGTGAAGAATTGAGAAATACCAGATCATAGGAGTCCCCCAAAAGGATCAATTAATCCCAGGAGACTAAAGACAAAGATCACGCATTCCAACGGTTTTGTAATTCTGCAGAGTCTGACAAAAGGGAACCCTTGGTTATTGGGTCACATTGCATAAGAAGAGGACTGTGAACTCTGTTCCTTCAGCCAAGTTATTTACTACCTGGAATAAGCCAAGCACTGTGCTGGTGTTGGGATATGGTGATAAGGTGAAGGAGGTGGCACTTACCTTCCAGGTTCCCAGAGAAAGCAGCTCCTTAACTAGAGGCAGCCATTTCTCATCTGTTTTTTCTTCTGTCTTATCTTTTGTTTCTCAAACCAGTCCTAGGAGCTTTCTTCGTTATATTCTGTGACACCATTACTTTGGGGCTCCTATCACGGTGTATTGAAATTACTTCTTTTTTTTTTTTCTTAAAGATTTTATTTATTTATTTGACAGAGAGAGAGAGAGATCACAAGCAGTCAGAGAGGCAGGCAGAGGGGGTGGGGGGGAAGCAGGCTCCCCGCTGAGCAGAGAGCCCGATGTGAGGCTCAGTCCCAGGACCCTGAGATCATGACCTGAGCCGAAGGCAGAGGCTTTAACCCACTGAGCCACCCAGGTGCCCCTGAAATTACTTCTATGTCCCTTTTTCCAGATGGTAAGGGACTGTCTTTTGGTTTGTTGCCCTAGTACCTAGCAGTATGATGGAACGTGGTTGGTGTTGATGTTTGTTCACCAAATAAGTCCAACTGGAATAATGCTTCACAGTCTTTTTACTGCTGGGACACATAGAAAAGTACTGAAGAGGGTGAGCTGTGCCCCTTCACTGGCTGAAGACTTTCCATTGCTCTGGGCCCTGTGTGGCTGCCCTGCAGACCGAGGGATCCGCATCTCGGTGTACCTGCCGCCCACTAGTGATGTTTGCACACTGAACAGAAGCTCTGCACTAGACAGTCCCATGTGCTCTGGTAGGCCTTCGGATTTGCTGCTAGAGGGGAGGGCAAAGATTGGTGGCTGAGAGTCACTGTAGGACTGTAGGGATGGAAGACAGCATCATTAAACTAAAGACTCCAAAGGAATCTAGGAATTTTAGCCAGTTGTCTGAAGGAGAATAAACTTTGAAAAAATTCCTGCTGTTTAGCTTTGAAAGATGGGACTTTAGCCTTTGGAAAGGGTGGTAGTTTCTGTGAAAGTCCCTTCTTTCTACTTTCTTTCCATCTTGGCCTCCCAAAATACCAACTGCAAAAAGCAGTTGATTGTATGACTGTGACTACACTAAAAGCCACTGAATTAGATGCTTTGTATGGATGGGTTGTGTGGTATGTGAATTCTATCTCAATAAAGCTGTTAAAAATAATGCCTGTTGTATTTGAGTTAAAAAAGAAAATGAATCTGGAGAAAAAAAGTTGGTTGCTTTCTGTGTAAGAGTCTACTTAGGGTATTGGGATTACCAATATATAAATATTTAAATTACTAATAAACACTTCCAAATCTGAACATATAGAAATTTGCATATTATTATTGATATCCTGTAGATTTTATAATATTTTATAAATGTCACAATTAGAGTTTGAGCCTAAATTATATTATTATCAGGATACTGTTTTATTGGGCACCTGGGTGGCTCAGTGAATTAAAGCCTCTGCCTTTGGCTCAGGTCATGATCTCAGAGTCCTGGGATCGAGCCCGCATTGGGCTCTCTGCTCAGCAGGAAGCCTGCTTCCCCCTCTCTCTCTGCCTGCCTCTCTGCCTACTTGTGATTTCTCTCTGTTAAATTAATAAATAAAATCTTATAAAAAAAGAGAGAGACTTTTATTTTGGTGGAAAAGAATAAGAAATCTTTATGACTAAGTAATATAGATTACTTGATTACTTTGATATGAAAGCATTAGTCCTAAAATATTTAGTAGAACAAATTATTTGATCACTTTCAAAATCTGATTTCCTAGTGTCCAAATTGTATACCTGTAAATGAAGTTTTTTTCATACTCTAGATAATGTTGTCCTTTCTTTTTCACATAAGCACTATCTACAAATTTCTAATATGTATAAAAAACCGTGAAATGAAATTTATGTATGGCTTTTTGAAATTACAATCTCTTATCATTGCTATTTATATTTTGGAACACCTATATTAGTTATCTATTGTTGTATAACAGATTAGTCCAAAACTTAGCTTCAAACAGTAAGCATTTATCACTTTAGTTTCTGTGAGTAAAGAATCTGGGTGCAGCCTGGTTGAGTGCCTCTGTCTCGGGGTCTCTCAGTGCCAAGCAGGGCTCTGGTCTCATATGAAGGCTTGATTGAGGGAGGATCTACTTCTAAGCTCACTCACATGGTTGAGAACAGGATTTAGTTCCTCACAGGCAGTTGGAATGAGGGCCCCAGTCCCTCATAGGCTGTTGGAAGGAATTCCTTGATTTGTGGGCCTCTGTCTAGAATAGATCACAACATGGCATCTGGCTTCCATCAGAGCAATTGAGCAAGAAAGGGTGAGTAAGATGGAGGCCACAATCATTTTGTAAATCTAATCTTGACAGCGACATCTCCCTTCACATTTGCTGCGTCTGTCTGTCAGAAGTGCGTCATCAGGTTAGCTTATACTCAAAGCGAAGGGAGTTTCACAAGGATGGGAATACCAGGAGGCAGGAGTCAATGAGGACCCTGTAAGAGGCTGCCTACTAAAACCTTCCTCTCAGAAAGGTCTACGTAAAATGTATTTTAACTTAGAATCCATTTTTTACTAAAAATGTTACGGCATTTCTTGAAAATATTAGTGATACTCGAAGATGTCATAGATAAAGGCCCAGGGAACAGTACACTGGAGCTGTTATCATATCGCTTTCTATCTCTTTGCTCCACTACCGTGGAACATTCCCCTTGTCTGCGATGGTGCAACACCCACTACAACAGCCACTGGAATGGGAAAACACACTGGGAGAAAAGATGGGCACAACACATAAGTCACATAAACTGTCATTTCAGCTCAAATCCCATTTGCCAGGACATAGTCACATGGCCACCTCTTCCCCTCTGCCCCCACCACTACAAAAGAGGCTAGGGAATTTGGTCTTTGGTTGGGCAGTCATGGCCTCAATGAACAATTACATTGTCATTGAAGAAAAGGAGAATATATAATATATTGGGGGAAGATAGAAGCCTCTGCCTAAAGCTTTCAACAGCATTAAAATAGATATCACATGGCCATGCACTAATGCATTTTACTCAGAGGTGAGTAAAATCATGTCCTCATTCAGAGCCCATTACTTTTAATGTAGACAGAATTCTTATTAGTGTAGTTACTGGGCTCCCCAAACCACTGCAGATTAGGAGGAAGTGTAGTGAGAAGTAGGCATCTTGACAGCTGTGAAAATCGAGAGCAGATTGTCTGGTAACAAATATGGACATGCAAAAGGCCAAGACTCAAACAAAGTTGGCAGTTCAGAGGACTTTGATAGAGGGGCATCCAATTCTCTAGTAGCCACAAAGCTTTGCTCATTTAACAACACTACCACATAGTAAAATACTTAGATTTAGTAACAGTGCTCCAGAGTATTTCATTGTGGTGAAAAGAGAAAACATTTTGGCACTCCCAAAAAGGTAAGTTTCACTAATTATCTAGAAAATTCCTTTATGTAGAACATTCTATAAACACGATCCTGTCAAATACAGGAGAGGCTCCTCTACTTTTAATACTCTATCTTTATCTAATTACCACCACATTATTTGTATAAAAAATTATTTCTGAGTTCCATTTCTAGTATCTAGAATTATATATTGTCTCAGAGTGGTTGGCATTAGTAATTTCTTTGTTTTTAAAGAAAGTGTATTAGCCAAGTCCCAGGTATTTCATATTATAAACATAGAGCTATTACTTCCCATCCTCACCATCTTATAAAGAGTATAGAACTTTCCGGTTACAAAATAGAGTATTATTGTAAGTATAGGATTGTCGGAGAGTTCTGCAGTTCTCATATTTTTAAACCAACTGACATCATAGCTGGTGTTGCCATTCTGGATACATTAGCCCTGAATGTTCTTCTTCATTTCTCAATCTGGCAAACTTTTACTCAGTGAAGACCCAGATCCATTACAAAATAAATTGCAATACACATGAAAAATGTGATCTATGAAAGGGACACCATCAAAGATAAAATTTGCTCTATGAAAGACTATGTTAAAAAGATGAAAACACCAGCTGCAGACTTGGAGAAAATATCTGACAAAGGACTAGAATCTAGAATATATAAAGAACTCTCAAAATTCAACAGTAAAGAAACTAAACAATCCAATTAAAAAATGGGTGAAAGGCATGAAGAGGCATTTCACCAAAGGGGATATACAGATGGCAAAAGGGTATTGGACATCAGACTAGGGAAATGCAAATTGATGCCGTAAAGAGATACACATGAGTCTATCAGAATGGCTAAAATAAAAAATAGTGACGATACTAAATACTGGTGAGGCTGCTGAGACAGTAGGTTACAGATACACTGTGGGTAGGAATGTAAAATGTCACAGGCCCTTTGGAAAACAGTCGGGCAGATTCCTCAAAAGCTAAATTTGCCACTACTATGCAACCAAGCAGTTGCACACCTGTGCAGTTAGCTTAGAAGAACAAAAAGGTTCATGCACAAACCTGTACATGAATGTTTATAGCAGCTTTAATCATAGTAGCCTCAAACTGGAAACAACTCAGATCCTTCAGTGAGTGAATGGTTAAACTAACTAGTCTGTTCAGTTGTACTCAGCAGTGAAAAGGAACCAACTAATGATATATGCCCCAACTTGGATGAATTGTGCTGAGTGAAAAAAGTCAGCCCCAAACGGTTGCATACTGTATGATTCCATCTGTATAGTGATGTTGGAGTGGCAAAAGTACACAAGTGGAGAACAGATGAGTGATTCCCAAGGGTTAAGGAAGGTAGAGGGTAGAGAGAGGGAAGTCGATACGGCTATAAAAAGTCAGGGATCAGCGTGCTGATGGAAAAGTTCTCTATCCTGACTGTATCAAAGCTAATATCCTGTACTATGGTTTCATAAGATGCTACCCTTGGGAGAAACTGAGTAAAAGGTACATGGTATCTCTTGGTATTGTTTTTTACAACTGCATGTGAAAATACAATTATCTCAAAAAGTTAGGTTAAGAATTATGAACTTGTTAGAACTCCATTAAACTGTGACCTTCATGAGGGAAGGGATATCTGTATTTCCCCAGGCGACAGTGCCAGACTCGAAGAAGATGCTTTGAAAATGTTTGTGGGTTCCCTGGAGGGAGCGAGATTCAACATTTGAATGTAGCCATAGTAAGCCCATCCCAAAATGAAGTGTCTCTCTGCTGACCCATTCCTTTACAAACTATTGAGCATCCATCCACCTCATGGTAGGCATTCTTCTAAATGCCAGAAATAAAACAGTAAACAGAATCAGGGGTGGGGGAGCTTCCTGCTTTCCTGGAGCTTACAGTTTAGCAGGGGCAAAAGATAAGCATAATACGTAAATTATACAATATGTTAGGAGACGTGCTATGGAAAAAAAGTTTTAAGGGGTTGTTTAGGGTTTGGAGTTTGAAAATACAGAGCAGACTGCAGGAGTGAGAAGGTTGTAATTTGCAATTTTAAACAGGATTTAAAAACAAAGGACAGTCTTTTTGAGCAGTTTTGAAGGAAGTAAGGGAAAACCATGCAGGTATGGGGAGGAATAGAGTTCCAGGCAGAAGGATCAGCCAGTGTGAAGGCTTTGGGGTAGAAAAGTTCTAGAATGTTCAAGGACTAGCAAGGAAGTGAAGCTAGTGTGTGAGGAACAAGGATGAGTGAGGGAGAATAGTTGGCCGATGGTTAGAGAGGAAATGAAAATGCAGAGCATAGAGAGCCCTTTAGGATGTTGTAGTCTTTGGGTCCTACCTTGAGTGAAATGGGGAGGTTTTGGAGGATTTTGAGTGGAGCAGTGACATGACCTGACCTAACATTTTCAAAAGGGTCATTCTGGCTTCTGTGTTGAGAGTAGACAGTAGAGGAACAGGGTAAAAGCAAGAAAGAGTACTTCAGAAGCTATTTCACTACTTTAGGCAGTAAGTGATGGTGGTTTGGACGGAGTGGTAGCAATAGAAGTATGAGAAATGAATCATTTATTTAGATTTTGAAGAGAGGGCTGGATTTGCTGCCAGATTGGATTTGGGGTATGAAGGAAAGAGGAATCTATGATGACTCTAAGGTTTTGGAGCCGAGGACTTGGACAGATGGTGTTGCCATTAACTGAGATGGGGAAAACTGCAGGGACAGGGGCAGCTTTGGGGGAAGGTTGAGGAGGGCTTGTTGAATTTGAGACATCTAAGTGGAGGTGTTGAATGAGCAGTGGGATATTCCAGACTGGAGCTCAGAAGAGAGACAGACAGACTGGACATTTAAGTTTGCAAGTTGCCAGCATTTGTCAGAAACTGGGTGAGATCTCCACGGAAGGAGTATAGTGAAGAAGTCCAAAGACGGGCCCCAGGGACCCTATGGAGGTCAGGGAGAGGGAGAGAAACCAGCTGAGAGAGAGAGGCTGAGAAGATGTGACCAGTGAGAGGAAGACCAAGATCAGGAGTATAGGATCCTAGAAGCCAAGTGAACAAGGTGTTTCCTGTAGGAGGAGGGAGTGATCGGCCAGTCAAGTGTAGAGGTGGAGTGAGACAAGGACTGAGGATGACTATTGGGTTTAGCAACATGGAGGGCACTGCATCAGAGAGGAGGAATTTCACTCATGAAACTGATCTATGACTCATTAAAGGGACAAATTTAACTTTTAGAAGCTTTGTTTTAAAAAGCTACTTTTCGGTTTCTCAAAAACGATAGAATTACCGTATGATCCAGCAATTCCATTTCTAGGGCATACCCCAAAAAATTGAAAGCAGGACTTCAAACAGATACCTGTATGCCAATGTTCAGAGCAGTATTACAGTAGCCAAAAGGTAGAAGCAACCAAAATGTCCACTGACAGGTGACTCGGTAAACAAAATGTGGTATCTACATAGAATAGAATATTACTCATCTTTAGAAAGAAATGGAATTCTAATACATGCAACAGCATAGGTGAACCTGGAAAACATACCAGGTGGAATAAGCGAGACACAAATAACAAGTATTAGACCACCCCACTTATGTAAATTACTTAAAATGTCACATTCATAAAGACAGAATGCAGAATAGAGGTTATCAGAGGCTGGCTGGGAGCAGGAAGGAATGGAGGGTATTTGTTTAAAAAGTACAGACTTTCTGTTTGTGATGATTAAAGACGTTCTGGAAATGGATCGTGGTGATAGTTGTACAGCAATGCGAATGTGCTTAATGCTGCTGAACTATGCACCTCGAAAAGTTGGAATGGCAAGTGCATAAATAAAAGAAAGTATAGGATGCAGGTAAATACTGTCTAAAGAGAAATTGATTATATATGTGTGTAATTCTGACATATATTAGAATAGAATTAATGAGCAAAGAAGGAAAAACTATTTTTTCACTTATTTCTGATCTAAGAACTACGTTTGCTTGAGGCATTATCTAAGATTTGGCATTCATTGTAGATCTTTTCATACATGTTTTTACACTCTTTTCCTCCTCCCTTCCTTCCCTCCTCCCTCTGTTTTTTCTTTCTTTCTTTCTTTCTTTCTTTCTTTCTTTCTTTCTTTCTTTCTTTCTTTCTTTCTTTCTTTCTTTCTTTCTTTCTTTCTCTCCTTGTTAATGGCTCAAGCCTTACTTAAAGGAAAATAGTGTTCTTGGGGTGCCTGGGTGGCTCAGTGGGTTAAGCCTCTGCCTTAAGCTCAGGTCATGATCTCAGGGTTCTGGGATCAAGCCCCGCATCGCATTGGGCTCTCTGCTCAGCGGGGAGCATGCTTCCCCCTCTCTCACCGCCTGCCTCTCTACCTACTTGTGATCTCTCTCTCTGTGTTAAATAAATAAATAAAATATTAAGAAAAAATAGTTTTCTCTTTTAAAGTCATTATCAGGAGGGCAGGAGAAGAGTCAATTGTTCCAACTAACTACTATTTTTGGGAAAAGGGTTCACCTTTAAAATATATATAATAAATAAATATATATTAAATAAACATGTTATATATATTGAATAAATATGTATATTTATTAAATAGTATTCCATCACTCAAGAAAACCTGTCTCATATAATGGTCCTTGAAAATAATATTCCTTGAATTCGCATGTAAATATTTTCCTGCTAAAACCAGCATTTTGATAATTTAGCAGAGCTGATACGGAGAAAACCTTGAGTACTGGAAGGTTTTGTGGCACAGCATATTTAATAACCGTGACAACTCAAGAATTTTAAGCAGACTCGCCTCCTTGTCTGGGATCTGTCGGCACCAGTGTGTCTCTCCTGGCCAGCCCCTAAATGTACTATTTCAGCCAAAACTGCGCTAATGATGGTCTACCAAATTTTAACAGGATATTTTTAAGACTTGATAGTCTCATGATTAGAAGAAAAACAACCGAAAACAAAAACTTTCCATCATTCCTTTCAAAAGCTGCCACTCTAAAATGTGTGGCAAATAAAAAAAAGGGGGGGTGTCTAAAATTGCTTTACAGCCTCGACGAAACAAAGACTGGTGTGTTGGTGTGGCTGCAGGGAGCTGTGCGCTGCTTTTGTATGATTTCAGAGGTGAATTTAGATGGCTGGAAGATAGATGGGTGCCAGATGCAGTCTGACATAGATTCAGGCAGCTGCTCCTGGGCTAGGTTTCACGAGCTGGTCAGTGTGCCAGCAGAAGCAGCGGGGCGAGGCCCCGAACGCCAAAATGACAGTGAGAACAGTGGAACAATACGATATTCACTAAGTGATTTTAATCTTGGAGATTAAATATCACCCAATCAGTTTCCAGGTTTTAAAAACCAACTCATACGAAACCATGAGGGGGCCAAGTCTTCTTGTCCATTGGGGGGAAAATGTTGTAGTTAAAAAAAAATGTTTATTTGGTTAAAAAGTGTCCCCAACTCATTTTGGTAATATCCAATTAAAAATCATGTCAACCTCCTCAACACGCACACCATGATAAATAGATCCATTCTGTTGCCGCCCGGCACAGAATCCTCAGTAAGTGGACCCAATGTTGGTTTATCTATCTTTTTTCAAATGCAAGTCTTGGGTGAACTTCCCATGCCTCTTCCAGCTTTAAGCAACCGCCCCCCCCCACCACCACACCCACTCTTCAAAGAAAGACCAAGGTCTCCAAACCCAGAGAGTGTACTTACTTGCTTTTGAGACCTTCTGATCTGCATAACTAATGGTGAATATGTATGCAACCACATAATTGTGAATTTAAAAAAATGTTTTCCTATAAAGAATTTTTGCTCTAACTGCTTGTGGGGTTGTAAGTAATTATGAAACTGACTCCAGAAGTCCCCCTACTTGATTTCAACTCAGGTGTTTTCTCAGATGAGGAAGGGAACCTTTATTTAGTATATTATTTAAACTTACTAAACTTATCTTTGCTTTTCTGAAAAGAGTGTCATGATCTAATCTATTAGTGATGCAACCATTTCATGTGGAGTATTTTCTTAAATTAAAATTAACACAAAATAAATAATTGATTGGACATGTACATATTTGAAATCTGTAAATCTTACCAGTCTCTGCTTTTCCTATTTAGTTGTAGGAAGCTAATGCATCACTTATAATAGCTCTGAGGCATTACATGGTATTTCTTTTTTTTTTTTTCTCCAAAGCAGTGTGTGCTCAGCTTTCTTAATAACAATGGGAGTTGTATATGTGCTCAGAGAAGAATAGATTCCATTGTGTTTTAGTATTTTTAGTATTTTGCTTAGTAATAATGTTGTAATACTACTTTTTGGGGGGAAAGTCTAAGACTTAGAAATAAGCTCTGATCGAGTTAGAAACTCTATATGTTCAGGAGCAAATTATAATGATAATTGGTAGCTATATGACACCCTACCATGTTTGAATATATTCTAGACTTGAATATGTTGCATACATGTTCTTTAAAGTTTAATTTCCTTAAGTCAAAGCTACCCATCTGTGAACTTACATTTGAGTTAAAGGGAATAGTACTTGAGGTGACATAGTTTTAGTTCATGCAAGTCTCTGGGAGTGATCAAAGCTCGGCCCCTCTCTTGCTTCCTTCCCTCCTTTTCCCCTCCCTTCTTCGACCAGTCAAGCACTGACCAACTTTGAGCATGTCAACCTCAGTATTGAGATCTTCTTGTTTGTTTCACTGTACGTACTTCTCACAAGGGCTACCCTTGCAAACCTCTTTGATACGGGGCGAATACTAGGTTAATGAACAGTCTGATTCAGCACACTCAGTTTTAGTGAACCTAATGAGACTCAGTTTGCATTTCTCATGAACAGCCTTTTATAAGCTTACCTAAGCTTTCTGAATCCCTCACAGCGTCTCTGGGAGGAGAAAATGAGGCACATATGTAACACATTTAGCATAGTACTTGGCACAAGGGTTCATTTGGTGGTTCTATATTCTGTATTTCTTTCCTTTACTTTATGCAGATATCCTCCGGAAAATTTCTCATTTATCCTTGTGAGAAAAGTTAATATATGTAGAAAACATATGGCTATGTTCCTCAGAGGAAAGGGTTATATGAGTACGTTATGGTCATTACTGACCAATACAAAACCAATTATTAACAGTCATTTGACATTTTAATTCATTTTTCCTGCAATGAAATCATAAATTTAAGCCCAGTCTTTCACCTTTTATGGCGATTTTTGTTAATTATCTGTTAACAGATATCTGATTAATTATCTATCCCCCCCAGCTACTTCATTCTGGTTTTTTTTGTTTGTTTTCGTTTTTGTTTTTGGTCGTAAAATACATATAGCATGGCATTTAACATATCAACCACTTTTAAGTGTACGGTTCAGGGGTATTAAATACATTCACACTGTTGTCCAATCATCACCATCATCCATCCCTAGAACTCTTCTCATCCTATGAAACTGAAACTCCATACCCATTAAACAGTAACTCCCTGTTCTCCCCTACCTCCAGCCCCTGCAGCCACCACTGTTCTGTCTTTGATTTTGTTTACCCTCCGTACTTCTTCATACAAGTGGAATCATATAGTGTTTGTCTTTTTGTGATGGGCTTATTTCACTTAGCCTCATGTCCTCGTCCATGCACGAGGTTCATCCATGTTGTGGCATATGGCAGAATTTCCTTCAGGAAATTCAGCCTTTTTAAGGCTGAATAATATCCATTGTATGTGTAGACTGCATTTCGCTTATCCATTCATCTATTGATAGGCACTTGGGTTGCTTCCATGTTTTAGCTATTGTGAATAATGCTGCTATGAACAAGGGTGTACAAATATCTTTCTGAGACCCTGCTTTTGATTCTTCACCAAGAAGTGAAAAAATTGTTGGATCGTATGGTAATTCTATTTTTAATTTTTTGAAGAACTGCCATACTGTTTTCCAATGGCTACAGCCATTTTACACTCCCACCAATGATGTATAAGAGTTCTGATTTCTCCACATCCTTGTCTGCACTGGTTGTTTTCTGGTTTTGTTTGTTTGTTTGGTTTTTGATAATAGCCCTCCTAATGGGTATGAGATGATATCTCATTGTACTTTTGATCTGGAGTACCGTAATGATTTGTGATATTGAGCATCTTTTCATGTGCTTGCTGGTCATTCATATATCTTCTTTGGAGTAATGTCTTCAAATTCTTTGCCCATTTTTTAATCAGGTTGTTTTGTTGTTGACTTTTAGGAGTTCTCTCTATATTCTGGATATTAATCCCTTTCAGGTATATGATTTGCAAATATTTTCTCCCATTCTGTGGGTTACCTTTTTACTCTGTTGACAGTGTTTTTATTTTTAAAAAAATTTTTTAAAGATTTTATTTATGTATTTGAGAGAGAGAGTGCACGCAGAAGCATGTGGAAGGGTGAAAGGAGAGGGAGAGGCAGACTCCTTTCTGAGCAGGGGGCCTGACATGGGGCTTAATTCTAGGACCCTGAGATCATGACTTGAACTGAAGGCAGACACTTAACCAACTGAGCCACCCGGGTGCCCCTTCTGACAATGTTTTAGTTGAACAAAATTTTCATAAAGTCCAGTTTGTCTATGTTTTCTTTTGTTACTGGTGCCTTTGGTATTATATCCATGAAATCAATTCCATATTCAATGTTGTAAAGCTTTTAAGAGTTATTAAGTTATTAAGAAGCATCTTAAGAGTTATTGTTTTAGGTCTTACATTTAGGCACTTAATCCATTTTGAGCTAATTTTTTGCCTATGGTATTAGGTTAAGGGTCCAGCTTCATTCTTTTGCATGTGGATATCTGCTTTTCCCAGCACCATTTGTTGAAAAAACTGTCCTTTCCATTTTGAAGGGTCTTGGCAGCCTTGTCAAAAATCATTTATCCATATATGTGAAAGTTTGGGCTCTCTGTTCTTTTCCACTCAACTATATTTTTGTCTTTGTACCCATACCACAGTGTTGATTACAGTCGTTTTGTAGTAAATTTTGAAATCAGGAGTATAAGTAAGTCCTTTAATTTTCTCTTTCTTTTCCAGGATTGTTTTGGGTATTCAGAGTCTATTGAGATTCCATATGAATTTTAGGATGGTTTTTCTATTTCTGCAAAAACAACATTAGGATTTTGATAGGAATTTTAATAGGAATTATATTGAATCTGTTATTTGGAAAGTACTGACAATTTAACAATATTAAAAATTTCAATCCTTGAACATGAAATATATTTCCTTTTATTTATGTTCTCTTTAATTTCTTTAGCAATGTTTTATAGTTTCCATAGTACAAGTTTTTTACTTGGTTAATTCCTAAGTGTTTTATTCTTCTTGGTGATTTTGTAAATTGAATTGTTTTGTAATTTCTTTTTCAGATTGTTCATGTATAGAAATGCAACTGACTTAAAGTGATTACTGATAAGGAGGGACTTACTTCTGCCATTGTAGTATTAGTTTTCTATGTGACTTAATAGGTTTTTTTGTTCCTCATGTCCTGTATCACTGTCTTCTTTTTTGTGTAGTGAAATGTTTAAATTTCCTTCTCATTTCTTTTTGTATATTCTGTATCTACTTTCTTTGTAGTTACCATAGGGATTACATTTAACATCCTTAAGTAGTAACAGTCTAATTTGAATTTACACCAACCCAACTTCAATAACATACAAAAACTCTACTCATTTTTAAAAAGATTTTATTCATTATTTGACAGAGAGAGAGAGAGAGAGAGAGAGA
>CM052811.1:50935570-50946272 GCA_028533885.1 Nasua narica
CCCCCCCCCCCCCCCCCCCCCCCCCCCCCCCCCCCCCCCCCCCCCCCCCCCCCCCCCCCCAATCCCAGGATCCTGAGATCATGACCTGAGCCAAACGCAGAGGCTTTAACCCACTGAGCCACCCAGGCACCCCAGCCATTATTTCTTCAAATACTCTTTCTACCCCTTCCTTTCTCTCTTCTTCTGAGACTCCCACAATGGGTTTATTGCTCCACCTGTCCCACAGGTCCCTTGAGCCCTGCTTGCTTTTCTTCAATTTTGTTCTTTCTGTTCCTCAGACTCAATAATTTCCAGTGTCCTATCTTCAGCTCATTCTTTCTTCTGCTTAGATCTACCTTTGAATACTTCCAGTGAACTTTTACTTCAGTTATTGTGCTTTTCAACTTCAGGACTTCTTTTTAGTTTTTTTTAAGGTTTTCTGTCTCTTTATTGATATTTTCATTTTGTTCACACGTCATTTTCTTTTCTTTTTTTAAAAGATTTTATTTGTTGATTTGTCAGAGAGAGAGAGACAGCACAAGCAGGGAGAGGGGCAGGCAGAGGAAGAAGCAGGCTCCCTGCTGAGCAAGGATGCTGTGGGATTCAGTCCCAGGACCGGGGATCATGACCTGAGCAGAAAGCAGAGGCTTAACCCACTGAGCTACCCAGGCACCCCCACATGTCATTTTCTTGACTTTCTCTGCATTTTCCTTTAGTTCTTCGAGTGTCTTTAAAATAATTGTTTTAAAGTCTTTGTCTAGTATATCTCCGCTAAGTCTTTTTCAAGGACATTTGCTATTGGTTTATTTTTTTTCCTTTGAATGGGCCATATTCTCCTGTTTTGTTTTGTTTAATGCCTTGTGATTTTGTTGTTATTGTTGAACACTGGACACTTGAATCTAATAGTGTGGCAACTCTGGAAATCACACTCTCCCCCTTCCTCAGGGTTTGCTGTTTTTTTGTATTGTTTTGTTTATTGTTTTTGGGGGGGAGGGGTTGATTGCTAGAGGCTGTCTCTGTGCCAAGAATCAGCCTAAGGTATAAACTTAAAGTCTTATCAGGGTTTCTTTTCTGAGCTTTTCTCTGGGCATGATTGGTCACTTTCTTATTTTTCCTGTATATTGCAGTTGTCTTTTTTTCTTTTTTCTTTAATTTCTGTTCTTTTCTCTTTTCTTTTTAAATGTCCTAACCTTTAATGTCTGGCTCTGTAGAGGAGGGAAAGCAAACAAATGAAGGTGGAGGGAAAGGGTGCTGGCCTAAATCACCTGGAAGTCAATTCAGGGGAAGGGGTAGGGCTTGCAACACTATGGGGAGATGGCAACAAAAATGTCTGCTTACCTCTTTGCATCTCTATGACTGGAAACAACAATCAACAAACCATATGGGGCCCCTGGGTGGCTCAATTGGTAGAACATGTGACTCTTGATCTCAGGGTTGTGAGTTCAAGCCCCATTTTGGATGTAGAGCTTACTTAAGGAAAGGCAATCGGCATAGAGCTCCAGTATTCGAAGGGGGTCTTTTTTCGCCCTTCTGGCTCCCACAAGCTATTTGCAAGCTGCCCAGGAGGATACACACAACTGGAGATGTGGGATGAGTACCTGCTAATGTGCTAAGAGCTGAACTTGACTGAAATTAACTAAAATTCATGTAATTTACTGTATAAGTCTTCCCCTGGAAGTTGTAAGCCTTCAGCAGACTCCAGAGTTCCAAATTAGTTACATCAGACAGATTCTGATAGTGCAGGTTTGTGCCTAGTTGAGTGACAGATTTCTGGTGCTTTCTACTCTGCCCATCTTCCCAGAATCCTCTCCCATTCATTTGGTGTTAAGGGAACAATGATTTTATTTGGAGTAATTCTGTGCCAAGTTTAAATACTAGATATTTGGACAGGCTTCTATTTGAGATGGCTATATTCTGGCTCTTTTCTGGCCTATAACATGTGGGTAGAAGTTCCTGGGGGAGGATATTATTTCTTGGACAAAAAACAAATGCTCATGAAGACAAGAATCTTGACTTTATTTTTACCTGGAATGTGGATAAAATAGCTGGTAGGTAGCAGCCTTCTTGTGACCCTGAGGACCTGTGAGGATGATGGAACAGTTACCTTTGAAGTGTCTTTCCAGTCCTGGATTGTGTAACGCCACACTTCTAATTTTGTGAGAAAAAAACCCGAACTTTGTTATTTCAACCACTAGTATTTTTTAACTTAGAGTCCAATGTAAATCCCTACATACCATTCAAGCCCATAACCCACCAACCTGGGGGTAGAAGTTTGGACCAATGGAGATGAGCACCAGTATTTTTCAGAGCAACTCAAGAGATTTGAGACTCAGCTGCTTAGAGGTATAATGGATATTAAAGGAAGAGTAGGCTTTAAAACTTTTGACATTTTATTTGATTCGAGCACCAAATTTATTCATTTATTTCTAATGAGACTTTAAAGTTTTCGACATTTTTGGTATACGTTTTCTATTTCTTTGGGTTCACTTGCCAAACATTATTGGCACTTTTTTAGGTGGGAAAAGGAAGCATTGTAGTCCAGGTATAGCAATGAAAGTAGTAAGAGGCATGCTGGTTGCTCCTGTTACTTATATTTTAAAGCCATTATAGAAAGTAGCTGATATCTCTTAGTCTTTATTATGATTTGTTACGTGCACATTTCTGCATCAGAATATAATTAAAGCAAAGAGTCAAGGAGGAGGGAATTATAATTAATCCAGATAGCTAACATTCTCTCAGTTATTTGTGACAGAATCTTTTCTTAAGCTTGGACTAGGGCCTGGCGCAGTGGACACTCAGTAAATGTTAGGCAAAGAAAAAAAGTGGGGTTGGTTTTATATTGAATTGCAGGTACAGAGGTTCATCTTCAATACTAGCTAGATGATGAGATTTATTCAATAAGGATGTCTTTTGCTTGTACTGCTGTCTGGCCTAATGCCTTAACTGTGTGGAGCTCCATCTAATGTGTATCCCAAACCTGCACAGAACATTCATCATAGTCAGCAACAGTGACTAGGCCTCCGGGCATGAGCAAAGTAGCTCTCCTTCCAACACCAGTGACCACCAAAGTGGTACTGAACTTCAGTAATTAGTAATAACAAAAACAGCTACCTTTCTTTATCATTTTCAGGGGCTATGCTAACTTCTTTCCATACATAATCTAACTTACCCCTCACAATAACACCTGCCTTGGGTCCTGGCTCTGTCCCCTTCTTACTTACAGCTGAGAAAGCTGAGGCCTAAGCAAGTTGCCTAAGGTCGAATAGCCAACACCTGGTCAAACTGGAACTTAAAACTCTGTCTGTCATGGTCTCGGGGTCCTGGGATCGAGCCCCGCATCGGGCTCTTTGCTCAGCAGGGAGCCTGGGAGCTCTTTGCTCCCAGAGAGCCCCCCTTCTCTCTGCCTGCCTCTCTGCCTACTTGTAATCTCTCTCTCTCTCTCTCTGTCAAATAAATAAATAAAATCTTAGAAAGAAAAAAATGTGATTATAGTTTGCTTAACTCTATGTTGAATAATCTCTAAATACTCTGTATTTTGTACTTCAGTTTTCCTGCAAAGAATCAAAAGTTAATGGTATGAGTGGCCTAAGTCATGGTGAAGACTTTTCCATTGTTAATGTAGAAAAGATGATTTCTGACCAAGAGTGCCTTTATGGAATCCTTCTTTGTTTACACTGGTTTCATGGTTTGTCTGCAAGGGGGAGGGTGGGCGGGGGGAGGGTGACCGTGCTTGACTACGGTCGCACACAGCGCGGTTAGCATGAATGTACCTGATGCAGAGGGCAGCTTCGCACCCAATGCGTCTGTCCCTGAGCTGCAAGACTGCGGCAGCCTTGATGAATCATGGCATTTGAAGCCCTGCTTGTGTCATCAATGCATGTGGGTTGAAATTGCATGGAAACATAGTAGTCCACTAGAAATACAAATAAGAGTAAAATACACAATTGGAATAACGGCAGCGTTTCTTATAGCAACCACATACTTGTGAAACCTGTACATTTTGAGCTTTTTGTTTTTAGAGCTAATGATTTTGTTTACTAGCTTAGACCAGCTCAGCATTTTCTATTTATTTAAGTGTTTGAGATTCAGTCATAAAATTTCACTTGGAGCTAAAGCTGTTTATAGAAGCTTAGCCAGTGTGTGGGCATGTTAAAAAGAAAGAGATTATGTATATGTTTTTTAAAAGACACCTTAAAATTTTTCTGATTCATTCTGCTTTATAAATAAGTAGAGAGGTAGGTAGGTATATCATCACACTTAACGTGTCCGTCTGACTTTGTTTTCAGAGACGTGCTTTGACAGAGTCTTCATTTGATGGTTAAGTGAAGTGCTATTTATAATAATGTAAATTTGAAAATGAAAACTGGATTTTGCATCAGATCGGGACCAGTCTGGGCTTTGCTGCTTGGTCATTGTGGCATCTTGAGAAAGTTTTCTCTGAACCTCAGTTCCTCAAATGAAAAACAGTAGAGTAGTAGCTGGCTCTTGGGGCTTTAAGGGGAGAGGAGCAAAGAAGATGACAATGTCAACATGCTTTATAATGTGTAAATAAGTAATTATATAGATTTAAAGGTGTGGTATCATTTGTTAAAATTTATTTTCGAGAGAGAAAGTGTGTGTGCGTGCACATGGGGGAGGGGCAGTGGGAGAGAATCTTCAAGCAGACTCCCCACTGAGCACGGAGCCTGACAAAGGGCTGGATCCCACAACCAAGGAGATTATGACCTGACCTGAAACTAAGGGTCAGACGCTTAACTGACTGAGCCACCCAGGTGCCCCTAAAGGTGTAGTATTGGTATCGTATACTCTACAGCCAGCAGATGGACTGATCTAATACTATCCTTCATTCGTGAAGGTGATGGCATCAGTTTTGGTCTCTCAAAGAACACAGATTTATTGAGTTCTTAGGATGCATGAGGACTTCTTCACATCAGCAGAACTTATGTATAGATCTACAATAGCTATAATTCACATAGTGACGTATTATTCATATAGCATACACGCATTCTGTACATAAGTATTTTATAGATATTTGAAATTTCTCGTTAAGCACCCAAATTTGTTTAATGTGAACTTGTTTGATAAAAATCTTTCCCTATACCATTATTGTTCTTGTTGTTATTACATATTTCCCACAGAGAGCATTGAGCATAATGCTACCTTTTCTTCATAATTGAGGATCATTTATGTTGCTAAGGTATTCTGTCGGAACAGAGTCCTTTAGGACAGGACTAGTGAGGGAAGGGTGTGGTGCTCTTTGCCACTAATTTAAATAATCCCACATCACTAAATTTTTGGAATTCTGTATCAACATTTTAATCTCTCCTCCTCTTTCAAATTGTTAACTATCTTTCTTTTTTTTTCCTTTTGGCTGAAATTGTGTACAATCCATTCTCCCTTCTAATTTCCATTTACAGTCGATGATTTGGAACGGAAAAAATTAAAATTGTTTTTAAGATTAAATAGACAGTCAAGAAATACATGATAATGCATGAGGTTTGATGCATGGGCTTTGTGATTTCTTCTTTTTTCACAAGGATTTATTTTTGCTTGCTTTGTTAGTTCCAAGTACCTGGAGTCTCTCTGGATGAATTGTATCACCCAATACCATCATTCTGCATCAGTTCCTGTAGTAATCATCAGTGATACTTCTGTAGCTCTCTACCAGTTATAAAATGCTCCCACATACATTGCCATGCTTGATCTTCACGTGATCATGAGAGACAGGCAAGACATATATTATTTTCATATTTTACAGATAAGAAAACTAAGGCATGGTTGGAGCTTATTGAGTGGAGTTTTGCCAGGAGTTCCAGCTGAATCTCCCAGGAAGGTCTGCTCACCCATACATGACTGGTGCCTGTACCTGGATAGCTCAATTCCATAGATCTGGGGCAGGTCCTAGGCATATATATTTTGGAAAAACATCCCAAATGATTCTAATGTGCCTAGCTTTCCCTGGCCCCTTTATCCATCCTCCACCTGCCCTCCTGCTCCCATTGAGGAGCACTGGGTTAAGTTTTTATGACCAGTAAGTGATTTACTAGGATGCTTTCATGTGCAGGTTACAGAAAAGCCAACAAACAGTGGCTTAAACCTTTGATTTGTAATGGTCCCGTAATAGACTGATGTGTGGTCAGAATAGTGCCCTTCATCCATCCTTCCTCCAGCCCCCACTGTGACTTTACTTGGTAAAAGAAACTTTGCAGATGTGGTTAAATTAAGGCTCTTGAAATGGGAGGTTATCCTGGATTGTTTGGCTGGGCTCCATGTAATCACAAGGGTCCTTATAAGAGGGAGGCAAGAAGGTCAAGGGCTGAAGAAGGAGATGGGGCAACAGAAGCAGAGGTTGGAATAATGTGTTTTGAAGATGGAGGAAGGGTCCATGAGCCAAAGAGTGCAGGCCTCTATAAGCTAGAAATGACAAGGAGACAGATTCTTCTTTGAAGCCTCCAGAAGGAATGCAGCTCTGTCGACACTGCAGTTTTAGACTTCTGACCTCCAGAACTGTAAGAGAATAAATTTGCATCACTTTAAGCCACTAAGTCTATGGTAAATTTGTTATAACAGCAATAGGAAACCAATACAACTGAGAAGTATAAAATGCAGATTCTTAAGCCTCTCCCACAGAGATAATTTTTAGCAGAGCTGGGTGGGGTCCAAGGATATGAGGCTAAACTAGTCCGTAGGTGATTCATGGGCTTGTGGTCCTTGGACCTCACCCTCAGCATTATAAATGTACCAGTAAGCCATTTATCATTTCCCTTAGAAGTTGCAGTCTGGTTCTCTTTAGCTCTTTGGTGATGTCGTCAAGGACCCAGGCTCCACCTCCACCTCCGCCCCACCACCCTCGGTGCATTGGACTTTTGTCCTTAGCCTTCTTACGTCATGCACACAAGAAGGCACCACATCCTCACACAGCCCGGAAAGGGAGCAAGCACTCTCTCTGCAAGCCTGTGTGTCCCTCCCTTTTTAATCCAGGTTCCCAGCAGACTGACTTCCCCTTGCATCCCACTAGCCAAAACCACACTACCTGGCCACCTCCAGCAGCTTGAGAGGCAGCAAAAAACCTCAAGTTGTCTTCCTCCTCCTGGGAAACCTTTGCATCCCCTCAGACAACACCCACCTCTCACCTAGCTGTTACCTCTCTTTTCTGAGCTGATCCTTTAGTGCCAGCTCCTTGAGCCTTTTAAATCACCTCAGGTACCACCAGTGGCACACTTCACTCTGAAAAACAAATGCATTATCTAATTTAATCTCCATAACACCACGGGGCCGATAATATTTCCCCCTTTTTACAGTTAAGAATCAGAAGTTGAGAAACATGCCCAGGGTTCATTGGCGGAAAGCTCCTAAGTGGCACATCTGCCTGAATTGTACAGCTCAAGCTCTTAACCGTTACACCCACTGGTGACACAACTGCCTCTCAGTTGTTTACTGTCGGTGGCACATTCTCAAACACTAGAGTTTTTGGCACACTTGAAGAGATTCAAACCTCAGAGCGATACTGAGCAAATCAATCCTTACAACACAGGCACCGTCATTGGAGGGTTTTGAGAGAGGAGTGACATAACCTGACTTTATCATTTTAAAAGGCCACTGTCTTGAGAATACATAGTTAGGGGTCAAGCGTACTGCAATCATCACTTCCCTTCGGACTCAAGGTAAAAGCCAAAGTCTTTGCGTTGGCTTATAAGGCCTTTCACAACCTGCTCCTTCCCGGTCCCCCCTCTCTTTCCACTCCTTCCCCCCAAGCCTCCCTCCTTTTATATGTGGAGCCCTCAGGCATGCTTGCATTTTCTGTTCCCTCTGCTGGGAAACTCCTGTGCTTGGCTTCAGTTTTCACCTCCCTCACGGCTTTACTTACTGTCATCTCCTCAGTGAGGCTTTCTCAAGCACCTCTTCAAAATCGCACCCCCACCCCACACATACACACCCAGGCGCACATTCCCCATCCTCCTTTCCTGTTTTATTTTTCTCTGTAGCACTTGGTTTCTAATATGCCATGTAATATACTAATTTATTCTGTTTTTTTCTCTTTCCCCTGACTAGCATGTAAGAGCTGTGAGAACAGGGATCCTTGTGGGTTTTGTTTGCTGCCACATTCCCAACTCCCAGAACCTAGGACACAGTGGGCATTCAATAAATAGTTGTTGAATTCTGGATGCCTGGTTGGCTCGGTTGGTTGAGCGGCTGCCTTTGGCTCTGGTCATGATCCAGATCGAGTCCTAGATCTGGCTCTTTGCTCCGCGGGGAGCCTGCTTCTCTCTTCGGCTCTGCCTGCCACTCTGCTTACTTGTGCTCTCTCTCTCTCTCTCTCTCACAAATAAATAAATTAAAAAAAATAGTTGTTGAATGCATATAATTTTTATGCACAGCTCTCATTAGTTCTCCGGAGTAAATTCTTAGCAGTGAAAGGACCACATTACAGGCTATGGATATTTTCAAAGGTTCTTAATACAAACCCGGACCAAACCCTGTCTTCTCAAAGTTGAATCCAGTTCCACTTTCAGCAGTGGCTCTGACAGCTCAGCCCCGACCTCCCCACCCCCCACCCCGGTGCCCTCACATTGTTATCAGTGCTCACACATCTGTAGCCAGCGCTGTGTGTGGCAATCCTGTTTCTATTTGGATTTGCTTTGATTGGGTGAATTTGTGTCTGTTGTTTCATGCATTTCTTCTTTTGGCGATTATTAGTTTGTATCCTTTGTGCATTTTTCCAGTTTAGTGTCAATGCTTTTTTCTAATTTAGTATTGGTCTTTTTCTAATTGATTCGTGAGACCTCATTAGGTAATAAGGTTACTAACTCTTTCTTAACCGTATTACAAATATTTTTCCTAGTTTGTCCTTTTTCTTTTAATTTTGCTTATGGTGTTTCTTGGTATATAGTTTTGTAGTATAATCTGTTTTAACTTTCTGGCTCTTCTTTTGCTTTATGTTTGGAAAGGTCTTGTCTATCTTTAAGATCAGTTATTCATCTGTAATTTCTTTTAGTTCTCATGTTTTTTTTAAAATATATTTTATTCTTTAGTTAATCTCTTGTGTTTTATCACATTGTTTGGGGCAAAAATCTAACATCCAGTTCTTTCTCCTTAAATAGTAAACTACTATGCACACCTTCCTCTCACCCTAAAAAGAATGCCATCTCTGACTAACTTTTAAGATTGTTCTCTCAAGTTCAGGTATCGATATAGGATTAATATCTGAAAATAAAAATCACATCATGCTACTCCCCCATGGAACTTCTTTTAATGACCCTTCACTGCCTTCAGAACCTGCAGTCCAGACCCTTTAATGTGGCATCCAAGGCCGCCCTACACATGTCCAGCCAAACTCCGTCGTCTTATATGTTGCGACTCCTTTCTTGCGGTTTACACTTCAGATCTGCACCCATAGACTATGCTATTTCTCACCTCCCCATCTCTGCTTCTCCATCTGCCTTTAATGACCTTGACCCATTTATCCTAAAACCGTCACCATGTCTTTCACGTTGGCCAGGCTCTGTGGCCACTCAGAAGTGTCCATTGTCACCCTGCTCATGTCTCTATCACCACATCACCCATGGCATTGCATTGATGAGTTAGTCTCCCCTGTGAATTTGCTGAGAGCATCTCTTGTTCATTTTGTATTGTTAGTACGTAACGTGCTACCAGTCATGCAGTAAGTGGTGGGGATGGAGTAGAGAGGGAATATTCAAGACTGGAAGTAGGGAAATGGATTGTTGCAGTAGTCAAAATGAAAGACGAGTAGGGTCTTGATTAGGGCAGTGGTGAGAAAAATGGAAAGGAAGGGGCATATTTGAAAAATATTTAAGAGAGAAAATTGACAGGACTGTGTATCTGGTTAAATGTGAGGGAACAGGAGCAGAAAGATGCTTTGAATCTTAGATTTCTAATCTTTCTATTCTAGACACCCAGGGTACCTTGTTGGTACCTTAACCACCCTTAAGCATTCAGGAGAAGGTACAGATTTAAGGAGGATACAATTAGGACAATTTTAGATGTGCTATGAGTTGGAGGTGCCTTTATGATACCCAATGGAGATGTCTAATAGGCAATGGGATAGAAAGAGGCTAATTATATACTTTTATTGTTCAAACCAGGACTGTTTTGAGATTGAAACAGGGTGCTATTAATAATTATGCCGGGACAAGCATAAACTAGGAATGACCCTGACAATCAGGGATATATGGTCTCTCTCTACATAAAGGTCAGATATGAAGCTCAAAGAGAAAGATCTGGAATGTGGTTAATGATTTGTGCATCATTAGCATATAGATGCCCTGAGAGTGGGTGAGGTTGCCTGGGGAGTGTTTATAGGATGAGAAGAGAGGAAGGAACAAAAAGAAAACCATAGGGAATACAAACATTTAGATAGTGATTATCAACTGGCAAGTTTTTTTCAAAACACACACGTCTCCAAATTTTCCTGAAGATTCGAACCAACCATCCCCATCCCCAGTTCACCTCCTTAACCCTCTCTGCTCCCAAATTGCAACTGGAGGAGGTGTTTTTTGTTGTTTGATTTTTTTTTTAAAGATTTTATTTATTTATTAGGAAAGAGAGAGAGTGAGAGAGAGCATGAGAAGGGAGAAGGTCAGAGTGAGAAGCGGACTCCTCATGGAGCTGGGAGCCCGATGTGGGACTCGATCTCTGGACTCCAGGATCATGACCTGAGCCGAAGGCAGTCGCTCAACCAACTGCACCACCCAGGCGCCCCTGA
>CM052811.1:50946372-50992011 GCA_028533885.1 Nasua narica
TGCTCATTTCTTGGGCTGGTCAAGGGGTGGCCAATAATGTTGGCTTGCAGAAGCGAGAGGAAGGAGGAAGGACTAAAGCTGAGAAGGGTAGAGACAGGAGCAGCCCCTAGCCTTCCCGCAGCACTGAAGCACAGGAAGATTGTTTCTTGTTTTAAATTTGAAGATAGAGAATGTTCAGTCTATAATTTATTGACTTCAGGGAGGAGCCAGTAGAGAGGGCAAGGCTGAGTGTAGAGGGGAGGGAAGAAGTAGCAGTTTGCAGTCGTATTCAAGCTGTTTTCCTTGGCCCAATTTTCTGTCAGTAGTACCTGTGCCGTCCTACAGTTGAATACCACCAACCCGTTCCAGTAGAGTCACTCTGACTTTGAAAACTATCGTTCAGATGTCTTTTTATTTAGTCAGCTTGGGATCTGGATTTTTCTCCCAATTTTTCACAAAAGACTCAAGATGGGAACTTTTGACTAGAATATAAATTTATCTTCCAGATGCATTGATTTGCTAACATATCACTAATAAAGCGTTAATAACCCATCAATGTAGACTTACGAGTTGATATATCCTTGCCGATATATCATATCAGTCCATAGGAACGTAGAAACAAATACTGCCGATGAACGTATTCCTTTAGAACATAACGTGTGTGTTTATGTGGCATTATACGTCTTAGAAGGAAAGATGAGTTTTAAACTGAGAGTTGATTTTTTTTTTTCCATGAGAAGCTCCATTAAAAAAACGACACACAAAAACTTTCAGCTTCAGAATAGAAACTGTTCGTTTTCTGATCTGCTCCCTCACAGTAAGAAGTTAGTTGCAACGTTAACTTCCTCGGAGAGAAGAAGGCAAGGGACACCAGCAAAAGGAAAAGAAAGGTTTAATTGCTCTGCAAAGGCCCAGACATGCTCTGAAAAGTAAAGATTTCAGGCTTAATGTGCATGGAACAAAAGGCCGTTGTGAACTGTGTACAAGAGTTGGTGAGAGTTTGTATTCTGCCCCTTTTTTCTGTGGGAGTTATTTCCTGTTGTTGACTAGAGTTCTTTATTTAGAACCACCTAGCTTCAGAATGCCTGCTAGCACGCAGAAAAGTGTGTATTTAAAACATAGGCTTATTTCAAGACAATCTCTGAAAAAAAGTCACATTACCCAAGCACTGAGACAACATCATGTTCCCAGAGATCGAGAGAGCATGTGGGCTTTATTTCAGTCCCTGTATCAAGAGACACAAAACCAGAAAGAATCAAAATGCATTTGGTATAGCAGCCAGTGGTCACCTCAACACCAAGTGAAAGAAATTTATTTCAAGGGTAAATGTGTTTCCGTTGTTTTAAACACACACACACAATTTCACTTTTTAGTGCTAAATGCATTATTTGGCATATATTAAGGAAATCACAAGCCTTCCGTATTTTGTGAGGAAGCTTTTATCCTTTCTAGCATGGTAGAAGTTAGACTGGAAGGTGAGAAATACACCCCAAAAATGGGCTTTACGCAATTATTCTCTAATAACTGACCCTGTCAGCTGGACTTCCTACTGAGAACTTTAGGTTACTATAGTGTTATCATTGGATTTTACAGTCTGTTATTAAGAGAGAAAGGAGGACAGTATATCAAAATGAGTGAAAGGAATGTTCTTATTGAAATGATGGGGATAAATAAATACATCAAATGTGAATACTGTCCAATGCTTTAGATATTAGATAGGTGTTAGATATTTAGATTTTTTTAGATATTAGATAATAGATACTAGATATTAGAAAATAGATATTGGGAATTGCAGGAAAAAACTTAGGTAGTTCTATTTCATGGGAACCATAAGGAAGAAAGAAAAGAAGGTGTATTTTTTTAACCTGATGAAATCTAAATCAAATTCAAATTGTTTAATTCCAACATACTTGCTTTTCATGTTTTTTCAATTTTTTTAAAATTTATTTTTTGACAGAGAGAGACACAGCGAGAGAGGGAACACAAGCAGGGGGAGCAGGAGAGGGAGAAGCAGGCTTCCCGCTGGGCAGAGAGCCCGATGCGGGGCTCAATCCCGGGCCCCCGGGATCATGACCTGAGCTGAAGGCAGACACTTAAAGAAAGACTGAGCCACCCAGGCACTCCATTCATGTTTTATTTATTTTTTATTTTTTATTTTTTTAAGATTTTATTTATTTATTTATTAGGAAAGAGAGAGAGTGAGAGAGAGAAGGTCAGAGTGAGAAGCGGACTCCCCATGGAGCTGGGAGCCCGATGTGGGACTCGATCCCGGGACTCCGGGATCATGACCTGAGCCGAAGGCAGTCGCTCAACCAACTGCGCCACCCAGGGGCCCTCCATTCATGTTTTAAAAAAAGAAATTAAACACTATGAATAAGAGAGAAGCCACCTGTATGTCTCTCCCTGATTCCATCACCTTCCTCTATTTGGCAGAGATAACCACGTTCCTAAATATTTTTTTCTCTAATGTTTTCATTCTATAATAGTGTACCTGTGTATCTGTAAACAATGTAGAGCAGTATTTTGCATGTTTTAAAAGATTTAGTGTAATGATATTATACTCTACATACTAACAGTTTGCTTTGTTTTTTTGTTTTTTGTTTTTTTTTTTTTTAGTTTGCTTTGTTTTATTCAACATTTGTGTTTTTAAGATTTAACCATGTCAGGCGCCTGGGTGGCTCAGTTGGTTGGCGACTGCCTTCGGCTCAGGTTATGATCCTGGAGTCAGGGGATTGAGTCCCACATCAGGCTCCCCAGCAGGGGGTATGCCCTCCCTCTGACCTTCCCCTTCTCACGCTCCCTGTCTCTCTCCCAAATAAATAAATAAATAAAAATCGGGGGGAGGGGGAGATTTAACCATGTCGATATATGGTACCTTTAGTACTTCTTAAGCACTATAGTTTCCAAGTGTATCAGTTTATTCATTTTGATGAACTGTTGTTTCCAGTGTTTTAGCTATTAAAAGCAAAGCTGCTACATTCTTCTATGTCTCCATGGGGGATAAAAGCAAGAGTTTCTCTAGATTCTAGGTCTACCTCTTCTCATCCAGAATTCCTCCAGAGAATTAAGCCCTGGTACCCTAAGGCATCCATTATAAGTAACGAATAAACATCAGTCCTGTAGGTCTAGAGCGGTTCCAGTGTAGGGCTGGAGTAGAGACTGATACCTGCTCCTGAGAGCGATTGTGTGAATTTCTTTCTTTTTCTTGAGTTCATTTGGGAGGCTTGAAATCAGCTGCGCTGGGGGTATTTACACCACAGAAATCACCAAATGCTACAAATGAAGGCATCTTTCCCCATCCACCTAGCCAGTTGTTAACCATTGACCAGCATACTACTGGTTTTTAACTTCATTCCATCTGTGGGTGAATTGAGTCATTTTCTGTAGGGCTTATTTTTTCATGGAACCACAGTGAGAAAGACTGCATGCCTATGAGCAGGGTGTGTGCATCTCCCGTGTTACCAGATAATGCCAAATCATTTCCAAATTGGCCAATCTGGTAGCTGTGAACTATCTTTTTATAATTTGCATTTTTCTTATTACTGGTGAGGTTGAGTGTCTTTTCATATGTTTATTGGACGTGTAAGTTTCCTATTTAACCCATTTTTCTATTGGGTTTATAGGACTTTTAAAAAATTTATTCTGAATACCAATCTTGTATTGATTATATGAATCACATATATCATTTCATAGTCTTTAGCTTGCCTTCATTTTGTTTAATAGATGTTTAATTTTAATGTAATCAAAGTATCCATTTTTTTCTTTATGGTTTCTGCATTGAATGTCTTGTTTCTGAATAGTCAGTCTCGGCAAGAAGCAGAATTCCATTCAAATGATACAACTCATGAGACTTTAATAAAGGGACTTTTTACAGAGATGTGACAAAAGTTGAGGCATGGAAGACCAGCAACAGTAGGAAGCTGTTCCTATTCTTAGGCTAACGGGGAAAGGGGAGGAAATGGTCTTGCTTGAATTTGTGAGAGTAGACAGGACACCCTAGAGAAGGGACCACCCACAGAAGCTGGTGGGCATGGAGGGATGGGTACTGCCATGACAGGGGCTCAAAGCAGGAAGGCTAGGGAAAGAAATACCCCACCCTCTTTCCCCTCTCACTGAGTGGTCTCCTTCTGGTGCCTTGCTTTCACTGAATCCAGCTGGCAACTAGTTGGCAAAAGAACTTACTTCCTAGGGGGTCAATATTTCAAGCCACAGAGCAAAGCGGAGGCAAGTAGAGAGTGAAACTCAGGAATCAAACAGTAATTTCACATTCCCTATCCTGAAGCCATAAACATAGTCTCCTTTATTCTCTCCTTAAAAGTTTTAAAATTGGGGCTCCTGGGTGGCTCATTGGGTTAAATGGGTGGCTCAGTGGGTTAAAGCCTCTGCCTTCAGCTCGGGTGAAGGCAGGTCATGATCTCAGGGTCCTGGGATCGAGCCCCGCGTCGGGCTCTCTGCTCAACAGGGAGCCTGCTTCCCCCCTTCTCTCTGCCTGCCTCTCTGCCTACTTGTGATCTCTGTCTCTCTCTGTCAGATAAATAAATAAAATCTTTAAAAAAGAGTTTTAAAATTGTGTTTTACATATTTAGATTTGGTTCATTTGAAATTTTTGGAGAAATATTAGGTACCTAATTTTTTTTATTTTTCATGAAGTTAACCAGGTGACCCTTAGCCATTTATTGAATGACCTGTTTTTTCCCATTGATCTATAATACCACCTCTGTCATATTTTACACTTCCGTATATGTGTGGGTCTATTTCTGTCCTGTTGGTTCTGTTCTGTTGGTTTATCTATCCCTATGATACAACATTCTCTTTTAATTACTAAAAATTTACAATAACCCTTGATATCTGACAGGACACATCCCCCATTTTGTCCTTTAAACTTTGTAGTTTAGCTATCTTTCACCCTTTGCTATTTCAGATGATTTTTGGGTTTGCTTACCAAGGTCCGTGAAAAAAAAAATTGGGATTTAAATTGGAATTGTATTCAATTTATTGATGAGTTGAGGAGTGAGAGAAGTGATATTTATTTTAAGACTTTTTTACTTATTGGAGAGAGTGAGAGTGAGCATGAGCACAGGGGAGGGGTGGGGGAAGAGGGGAGAAGCAGACTCCCTGCTGAGCCAGGAGCTGACATGGGGCTGGATCCCAGGACTCTGAGATCACAACCTGAGCCGAAAGTAGACACTTAACCGACTGAGCCACCCAAGCACCCTGAGAAATAGTATATATAAAGTATTAAGTATTCTTGTCCATAAATGGTATAGTTCCCCCATTAATTCTGTTCTTTTCTGAACTTTCGGAAAGGTTTCTATTTTCTCACTTTTCATTTTTGGCCAAATGAGAAAATAGTAATTCTGGAGTCTTTATCTTTACAGCTGTTATTATCACTAAAACTAAAAGTATGATGTCTAACAGTTCTAAAGTGGTAATAAATGAGAGTGAATTGAAAATGAACGTCTGATTCATTACAATTTTGTCAACCTTTTTGTAATTTGGGCCTTAATTTCTTAAATAACGTTAAAAGGAAGTATAAAGGCTGTTGAAATTACCTATATTATTACCACAAAAGCTAGTTACCTGCATCCCCAGTGTGGAGTGTGCTGCCTGGTAATGAGGCCAAATCAATCACTACCGTCAAAGTTAGGGAATCTGGCTCTTTTTAAGAGAGTTTTTTAATATGATGTGACTTTTCCACATTTATGTTTTCTCTTAAAAGAATCATCTTTAGGAATGATTAACTCTCTGTATCATGTGAGCAAACTCAAATTCATAGCGTGTACATTGATTTCTAACAGACCAGCACAGCAGTGGGCGTCTATGATAGCGATGATACTCTTGCACTCCTTTCTAAATTTGGTGTCACAGATTCAACTTCTGTTTTTAAAAAGGGAAGTTACATATAGCCCATTCACACTATTATTTTCTCCTTAAAAGCCAGGTTCTCTGATAATTGCCCATTTAAGGAGTTTCATATAACTCAAACAAGACTTCTCCAAGAAAACAGTTTGAAACAAGTGTTACTTAGCAAGATTAAAATTTTCATTCAATCTTCAAAGCATGTATCTAATGTGTTAGTGTTTATCTGGGATGCTTGCCTTAGTTCTTCCTACTTGACCCCACTCTGTGCATTTCTGAAATTTTAAATATTAACAACTTTTCACTTCAAAATTTAACATTTTCCAGTGTAAAGCAAAGGTCCTATATGATTGGACAGTTGGATAATTTTGGGAAAAAATGTTTATTCTTGTTTATTCTGGAAACAGGTCTTAAAAAAAACATAGTTCTATATTGGTGACTAAAAGAAAAGTCTACACCATTTTACCAAAGTGTTACCTATCTTCCAGAAAACCCAATAAAAATTCAAAGTGGCAAACAAGCTGATGCATTTTTAGTTGTATACTATGTTTACATTTAAACTGGGTTCTCAGGCCACATGTTTATTTTCTAATGATACTTCATAGCCTGAACTTAGAGGCCTTTCCTGGGCATCTGTACACACAGCTTAAAGCTTTGCGTTTTTTTTTTTTTTTTTTTTAACTTTTCAAAGTAGAATTTTTACAGCTGAGACTTCAAAAATGACTTAAATATATTATTTACATTTCCCAAATTACCATAGTTCTCTTAAGTGACTTCTTTACTCATATGTGATTTAAAGGTACACAATCCTAGATAGTTTCTACAAAGATATGAGACTATTATAGCAGAAAATATACTTTAGTTTAGCCAGTTGTATAAATGCTTGATTTTGAAACATAAAAAACAGCTGGCATTAGAGTAATAATTTTAAAAAAATTATTTTTCCTGTCATCATTTTACCAAGTTTTCCAGGGAGTTAGTATTCGTTGATGATATTCATAATATATTTGATTATTGGCATACTTTTAAATTCCATGACCATGAGAACATGAAGGTGCAAGTAACAAGTGGTCATTTGTACCATTCAGGTAATCACTTGAAGATTTGGGTAGGCAAGTCTTCACCACCACCCTCCTCCATAATTATCAAATGCTGCTGTGGTTTTAAATGTCATTTGCCCAAGACTTTTAATTCTTAAGGTAGGAAGAGAAAATCTTTATAAAGAAGTACAGAATAGTGGAATTATGGCAATAATTTATCTGCAAGGTTATTTGCCCAATAGTGAGACTGTATAGATTAATAGTACTATGTGAGTGCCCATTAGTCCTTGTAACTATGTTAAACCCAATTGGTATATTTTAGAATTGCTGAAAAGCAGTTACAAGGACAATATTATATTGCCCACAGTGATCCCCCTAATTATGAAGGTTCCCAAATGCTGCTTAAAAATACATGTATGTGGTTATTTACATGTGTATACACACACAGCTGAGTGAAAAAGTAGTGAGAGGAAAACATTAGCAGGAAAGAACCCTTGAGTTTATGAAACTGGTATAAACTCTTCAGCATTCTTTAAATTATTCATTCAGTGAAAACGTACAAATACCTACTGTGTCAGGTACTGTTCTAGAGGCTAAAAGACAAAGTGATAAACAGGACTGCCGGTTTGGGGGCACCTGGGTGGCTCAATGGGTTAAAGCCTCTGCCTTCGGCTCAGGTCATGATCTCAGGGTCCTGGGATCAAGCCCCCTTCTCTGCTCAGCAGGGAGCCTGCTTCCCCTTCTCTCTCTGCCTGCCTCTCTGTCTACTTGTGATCTTTCTCTCTCTCTGTCAAATAAATAAATAAAATCTTAAAAAAAAAAAAAGAATGCCAGTTTTATGAACCATATTGGAAATTGGTTAGGGATCTGAAGGGTATGATGAGTTTTATTTCTTTTTCGTTGTGGTGTTTATGGATTATTAATTCTGTGGGCTAAAATAGGATGCTGACAAAGCCCAGGACAGGCAAGTTTGGAGTTCTTTGTATAAGAAGTAGAATCGTTATTTCATGACCCTAGTGTAAGTTCAAAGCAAAATGGTGTCCAGACCCTGGCCCAGCACTACCCTCCTGGTAGCCTCTGCATGTCAGCTTTGTACCTCCTGCCTATAAACCGTCCTCCCTGCTTGAGGAGTTCATACTCTCCTCAAGACCCTCAGCTTCATCTTCCCTGGCTTCCACAAACAATATCCCTGAATGTTAGAAATCTCACAGCTTCTATACCTTCTCGGTCCCTGACAGTCAGCTTGATAAAGGAGTTCAGTAGGCAGGTCCATCTCCAAGCCTCTGTTTCCTCTTCCGTAAGATGAGAGGAGTCCCTGTCTTGCCTATGGCACAGGGAAGGTGCTATGAAGAGCGAACCTGAAAATCCACATGAAAATGCCTTGTAAACCATCCTGCTTCTATCCAAACATTGGGGGAGGGATGGGGTGGGCTTCGGATTTCCCAGATGGGTAACTTGAACCATAATGGCTAACAGATCCAGGAGAATATGGATAGCTGGCTCAGATCTGTCTTCTAGATACGAAAATAATTCCAAGAACATATCCTATTGAATCGAGTATATTGTTATTTGTATTTCTCTTTTCTCTTAGAAATGTGTGAATGTGACTTTTTTTTTTTTTAAGATTTTATTTATTTATTTCACAGAGAGCTAGAGCATAAGTAGGCAGAGAGGCAGGCAGAGGGAGAGATAGAAGCAGGCTCTCTGCTGAGCAGGGAGCCCGATGCGGGGCTCGATCCCAAGACCCTAGAATCATGACCAGAGCCAGAGGCAGCTGCTTAACCAACTGAGCCACCCAGGTGCCCCGTGACGTTGGTTTTATATTCTTCCAGTTTGAGCAGATTACCTCATTTGAGCCCAAAATTCCCCCATGGGGTAGTGGACATGGTAATCACTTTTTTGTAGACTCTTAGCTCTGGCAAGAGGCTACAGAAATCTCTGAGCCTGAGCACCTCCTTTTGAAGAGTGTAAAAGCAGGCCCCGTGATGCCAAGGGCCTGGTTCAGCCTCCCTGCTGGTTCTGGCCGAGGAACCAGACCCGAAATCTCCTGACCAACCTGCTCTTTTCCCCAGAACCGGAGCTGAACCTAAATCTGTGACATAGTGGATTAAGAAACCAAAAACTCAGCCTTAATAATAGTTAAGTGATTTATTTGTACCAGATCTTCATACTCCTACTCCAGGAATCATCATCTCTTCAGGCTGGTTCCCCACGACAAGGAAGGCTTGGAGGCCATGCAATTTCTAACACTTATTGATGTTTTCTATGGATGCCAGTAGTGCCAAGTATCTGGAGAAGAGTATGAATTCCTCAAGAAGGGAGGCTGGTTTATATGCAAGTAGTGCAGAGTCCACATGCAGGGGCCCCTGGGAAGGCAGTGCTGTGAGGGGAACTGGGGACAAGGAGACAGGCTTGCGAGAAGCCACCGCTGGTCTTTAGCGGAGCAGCAGCCAGCAGGAAGGGCACACTGGAGTTGTTACCAGGAAGGGCCTCCAGTGCCCAGCTGAGAAAAGGAGGAGAGCAAAAGCTGGAGTCTCTAAGAAGGGCTGCTCCAAATTGGACCTCACAGTTTATCTGAAGATTTTAATGGAAAAAAGTGGCAAATGGAATAAGAAGGGTACTAATGCCCAACAGAAGCTATCTTTTCTAGTCATGGTTAGAAAGGACTAGTCAACAATGTTAGGGGGGGGAAATGATTTTAAAAGCGTTGTAAGATTTTGTCCCAAATTAGGATTTCAGTATTGTCAGGTTTTTAAAAGAGAAGAAGGCATATCTCTGGCAGAGTAGCCGTCTCTCAGAACTTAAGGGGCTGTTGAGGCAAAGCCGGCCAATGATAGGGAAGCTGTGCAAAAGCAGACCTTCCCTGGTGTTGAAGTTCTGCTTGTGTGAACCGTGACCTGGGGGGGTGGGGTGAGGGGGGGACCTGACAAAAGTAGGTGGAGGAAGAGCTGGAGAGGAGTTAGGGTTAGGGTTAACACGCTCCATTGCTACAAGGAAGTTTTCAGTTGCCAGTGGCTGCAAATACTGACCCTGTCTGTGCCATCTTTGTGAGACAGTTGCGTTGTCCAATCACTGTGTCCAGTATCAACTCCTTGGTAATCAGGTGATGTGACTTCCAGAACTTTATTCTGAAGTTAATGGTTTTAAGTTATTAGTGAATGGGAAGTCCCGATTCAGTAAGGATGTCTGTATTTTCCATGAAAAGATAATTGAGCCCATCTGGCTGCACACAAGGTGTTTCAGGAACTGAAATGTTTATTTTATCTGAGTTTATTTTTTTTTGCCATTAAGACCAATATTTCCAAGGTACAGAGGTGGATGATTACTACTAGTATTTCAAGTGGAACCTGAGAGATAAAATATAGTAAAAGAGAAAGAAAAAGTGAAGTTTAAAACTGTTTTAAAGTCTTTGTTTCTCAGTTTATATGGCCAGCGTGTCCTGGTGTCATTTCTTGGGTGCACGCTAATTAAGTGCTAAAATGGCCTTTGGTTAGCAAAGTCATCTAGTAGTTTGCAAGATGTGAAGGCCCAGAAACTTTCAAAGAGAAGCAGTGAAGTGCAAACTAGTACCCAGAATACAAAGCAATGTTGAGAAGTACCTCTCTGAAACTAATGAGTATTTTTGCAAATTACCATCACTGTTCTATACTTACAAAAGCCATGTTTGTTTTCTCCCTAACAGATATGTTCCCGATAGTTAAATGTGGATGCCTGGCCTGATTTCATATATATGAAAGTGAGAAGGAGAAACTCTAAACTCTAAATCCTGAGGGTAGGATTATTTTAAATGGGCTTTTAAATGTCCCAAGGAGTGAGAATGAAAACCACACTTATATTTTCACGAAACATTTCTTGTTCATTTGCTAGGAATGAGCAATGATTTTTTTATAAAAAAAATCATGCCACTGCAGACGGAAAGGAGTGGACTTCAAAAGCTCAGGGAGGGCTTTTCGTTATCTTTGTGGAGCTGGGTTCCCAGGGCCAGGCAGGGGTTGCTGGGCGGGCTTGTGGGGGCTCCGCCTGGGGGAGGGGTGGTTAACCACCTTGTATGGGACCACATTAGCAGCTGTTGAAGCTGCCACTTCATGCTTTGATGAAAGGTACCAGAATCTAAAAGTGGGGGAAGTGGAACTCATATATACTGTGTACACTGTTAAGAGGTTACTACCTTCAAAGGTGTGGAAAGGTGAAGACCTTTTTATTCGAAAACTCAGGTTGTTCTCCTAAGAAGTCCGACCTTTCCAGAATAATGTGCCTTAGCAGAACCTCAGGTCCACTCTGGAGACACAAAACTTGTCACTTTGATCTTGGTTCTTTTGTACAGGAACACTGCATTTGGTAATCCATTTGCTAGAAAATACCCAAGTGTCACAAAAATTCTGCAAGTCTAACTCAGCTCGCTGCTAACTTCAATTCATGAATAACAATTTAAATTCACTTTAAATTCAACAGAGCCTCTGGCCTCTGCTACAAAGATATCACAGGAAGAGATTATTGCAGCTTCTATTTCAATGGCTTTTCCTTAAAGTGAGCGCTGAAAGTATAAGTGAGTGGGTGGTTAGGAAACTGATAGTAGTTAGTGTTGTCTCTAAAAGGCAGAGCTCTGGAAATGAAAAATATCTTGGCTTCGCAGCAAAATGTTTGAATGCTGTGCCACCCAGGCGCACACTGAGCAGGACCTGCAGAGGCCCCTGATCACTACTCCCATGATGTGTAATTTGGAGCGCCACTAAAAGGAAACTTTCCAGAGATATCCACAAATAATTAGCTTTTGGCATCAGTTACACTTAAAGAAAAATCTATACGATTTAAATTATACTCGGGGTGAAGTAAAAACCTTTTTTATTCTCCTTGAAGATAAAACAAGAAACATGGTCTTCTCTCGCAACATTTAGCTCTAATTTCAATTAGATCATCAATTTGATTGATAACAAATCATTACAGAAGAGTTGAATAGGTCTAAACTTGTCTTGATGTCAACGACTTACAATCACCTTTATGTTAGGTCTTAAAGCCTTATTATTCTTAAATATAACTAGTACAGTGAACCATTAAACGCCAAATATCTGAGATAATTGATTGGGGTGGCAGCCAAAATTTTAAGGTGCCTGAATTACTTTTTGTAACATCTTTACACTGAACGTGCATGTCATTTTTAAAATAATCATTAATCTTCCTGGGGAACTGTCTTCTCTTTTCCTGGTGTTTTAAACTTGCACCACTTAAGCATACACACCTCTCCCAATTAGTATAAATTTCCCTGCTACCTGTAAGAAGTTCAAAGCTGATGCCTTCCTAAGGAGAGGGGAAAGGTTATCCGCAGGAAGCTTCTGGGCAGAGGACGGGGCCTCTGACCCCGCTGCGCCTCCAAGCCTGGCTTCCCTACCTGCGTGGGCTCTGCCAGCGCGGGTGGCCGGCTGCCGGCCCTGCACCGCGTCGCGGCCGGCCACGAAGAATGCAACTCGGCTCCGTCCTACTCCGAAAGTACTGTTGACTTGGTGACCCATTTCGAGTGTTGGGCCGTGGCCGCCGCGCGCAAGGGGCATTTTCTGACCCCAGCTCCAGCTGGAGCCCCCGTCCGGCCGTTCGGACATCTCGGCAGGCCACTGGTGCGTCCGGAGATGGGGGCATCTGGGAGTGTCCCAGCTGCGGACGCTGCTGCCCTCGGCTCTCCAGGGACGCCTGTCTCGAAAGCCACGCAGGCAGCGTGGACGCCGTGCCTCGGGGTCGAATTTTTGCCCCTCACCTCCTAGCCGCCCCCGCCCCCCCCGGCGGGACCCTGCCCGCCCTGCTGACCGGCCCCAAGTTGCCGAATAGCTTAGATGCTTGTCATATTTGCGGTCGCGCGACTCAGCGGGCTGTGCGCGCGCTGCACTCGCCTCCGCCTTTGTCACTAGCCGCTCGGTCATTTGCATGAGTATTTTCTAGAGTGTGAGGGGATTATTGGTGGTTAGTTTTGGTCCCCTGGCCGGAGTGTCTCTTCTCCTCTCGCCATCCCCTTAAGCCTTTTCTTAAGAGAAAATAAAGGGCGCGCCGGCCGGAGAGGGAGCCGTGGGCGGCGCTGCCACCCGACGTCTCCCGTGCTCTGCCTGCCCCTTCCTGCTCCTGCCGCGGCCGGGGCCCGGCTCGGCATTTATCGCGCCTCCAGGGACCGCCGGGGGAGGGGGCGGGGCCGGGGGAGGGGCGGGGCCTGCTGAGCCCGGGGCCCGGAGCTCGCGGGAGGCTCGCTGGCCGCACGTCACTCCTGCACAGCGAGTGCTGGAGCACGAGCTGCCGCTCGCTCGGTCAGGGCGCCCCCTCCGCCCGCCTCCCGCTTCCTCCTCCGCTGCCTGCCTGCCGCCGCCGCCGCCGCCGCCTCCTCCACCATTGTATAATGCTCCGAGCGCGCCGGCAGAGGACTGCGGAGTCTTAGCTTCGGTCTCGCCTCCTGCCCGCTCCCCGGCGCCACCCTCGGGCCCCCGGAGCGGGGACTCCGCATGGAGAGGGAGTAGCTTGAGGAGTGGGCAGAAACCCCTCCTGATGCGTTAGTTCCCAGGTGGAGCTGCATGTGGTAAGTTCTCCCGGCGCCGGGCTGGAGGGGATCCTCGGATGCGCCGGGCTCCGGGTGGGTGGGGGGCGGCGTTGGGACCCGGCCAGGGCCAGGAGAGCCGGGAGGGCGGAGGAGGGGCCCGGGCGGCCGCGAGGGTCGCGGGCGCTTGGGTTAGAGGGACCTGGCCTGCTGCAGGTACCCGGAGGAGCGCTCCCTCCCACTGCTTCCCGGCCCTGCACCCTTAGATCCCCGGGGCGAGGGCCGGGGACCCCCCAGCGTACGCGGGTAGACCTGCTGGGGGAAGGGCAGGGGACGGGCAGTCACGGACCCGGGTCAGGAGGGGGTCGGGAGCCTACCGGAGCCCAGCAATGGGGCAGAGGGAGCTTGGAGCTGTCGCTTTTACAGCTGGGATGTGTGTGCGCGTGTTGTGGCCGTTGTGTTGTTGTGAACGTACGAGACTTTTTTTTTTTAAGACTCGGATTGCTGGAGTGAAGGCTGCTTCACTTTTGGGTTGCGTGACCGGGTCTGCATCCAACTTGCTATAGTGTGTTTCTATGAGTTTCTCTGTGTTTTTAGCTTGAAAACATCCCTCTCTACCCTCCTTTCGCCTGTGACAAGTGAATTGATTTTGAATATATGTGTGTATTAAACTTAACGTCTCACTGGCTTTTAAGTTAGAAAACTACAAGTCATCTTGGTGGTAACCGCCTATGACTGAAAGGGAGGGGGCTGAGGGGAGCCAGCTGTCCCTGGCCCTGGACTTTGTACCATTAAGACAGAGGGTGCCCTCCGAGGGCCATTGCATCTAGAGAAAACCATAAGTTGTTCTAATTTTTATTCTTGGCCATCAGTTAGCTTACCTTTAGCAGAAGTTGTGGTAATAGGTTGAGATGGGAGGAGTGTTTTGGGTTTAGTCTTAAAGTTCACAAAAAGATTAGGTATAGTTTGTCTTAGAATAACTTTCTGCTTTCAAACTGGGTAGTTTCAGGATGTTTTGAGTGATAGAAAGTAAGTTTTCACAGGCACTAAATGAGGAAGGGCAATCATCAGGGTGAGACATACAGCCTGAGACGATAGCAGTTTTTATTTGAATTGAATTGGGCAGCCCCAGTGAGTCTTAAGGAAGACAGTTAAGTGTTTTCAAGCTTTGTTCTTGAAATATGCTTTTTGATTTCCCAATATATGTTAAGAAATGTCCAAAATGTGTGTAAAGAACCTAGAAGTTGTAGCAGCCAATAGGATCCCTGAGGCCTTAAGTGTTCAAAGTAGCATTTTATAATTAGGGTCTAGTCTCTGACAAGATTGAAGTGGGCTCTTGGCTCCACTCAACCCCTGGAGGACAGTCCACCTGAGAGCCTCTTCATTGTTTGCTGAGGGGGGTGAAGGAGATAGTTGCTCACCTAGCCAGAAGGCATGCCTCACTCCAGGAGCTCCTCCCATTGCTCCCCCTTTTTATAGCAGTCTATTCTGATTTGAGCTAGGAGGGTGTGCTGTGAGGGTGAAAATACCCGACGCAGGATCCAGCTTCTGGCCTGAGCAAGAATAGCTTGTTCATGGATCTCTGCTTTCCTGTTAATTTTATCAGTTTCTTTGGAGGAAAAAAAAAAAAGAGAGAGACATGTATTAGAGAGTTTTCCTTTAGCCTCATTGACTTACTTAGAGGAATTATATGTTAATGTAAAGTTGTTTATGTTGTTCATCAAGTTTGGAAGCCCTGAAAATAATTTTTACTCCCCTCCCCCCCAATTAAAATGTACATAACCGTGTTGCTGTCAGGTGAGAAATCCGATGAAATGGATTTGACATTTTTTTTTCTTTTTTGACAGTCTGTTCCTTGCTTTATTACAACAGGTAGGAGAGAGGACTCACATTTTATAATAGCAACCAAGTGTACAACAAGAGGTGTCCTAAGGAGCAGTGTTATTGTCTGGCAAGTGTCACAGCTTCTTAGGTAACAGCTGCTCAGGCTTGTTTTCCTTTAGGAACTAAGAGAAGGATATTAATTCAGATTTTGAAATTCTTTAGGCTCCTGTTTACTGAATTGTCCCCCTTGGAAGCGTTTTTAGTGAGAAACTGAAATATAAATTTTGCCCATTTGCCACGCACTGAATTATTAATAATGAGCGTAGACAAGAGTAAAAATTTTGCTATTTTAAATCTCACTCAAATTTACGTAACAACTGATACTTTTGGCATCCACTATTTTAAATAACGCTCCAGCAGCAGGATAAAAGTACAACAGTACTTTAGAAAGACACATACACAAAACATAAAAAAGGTAGGGGGGAGGTCAAAAATACAGACAGATGCATGAAGGGCTGCTTTTTTTTTTTTTTTTTTTGGTCAAATAAAGTAGCATGCCACAGATTATCAGTATCAAATTATACTCCAAGACTACTCTCTGTCAAAATATTTTACACTTGAACTCAGAAAGGTAAAAGCTGTAACAGAAACTTTTTGAGTTTGTTTTTTTGCTGTGGTTTCTTGTTAAAGAACACTAGTAAAAGCATGAAGCTTTATTTTATATTTCATTTACATCAGAAAAATCAAGATCACTGTCAATATTATATGTAGATTAAAACCGTGTAGAGATAAATATGGTATTTAGGAGTGTGAACTTTAGTTCACTTGTAGAATTGTTTTAAAACTTTATTCTACAGAAATCTCATATTTATTGTTATGGCATATCCTGTAGGAGATGGCTCTAGTTGCAGTAGTTTCTTGACCAAGGACAGAAAGAGAAAGAAGTCTCTGATTACTGAGTCCAAAGATCACATATATGCTAAAGGCACCACAGGGCAAGCTTCAGTTTTAAGTGAAAAGTGGCCTTGTGGGAAGGGTAACACCTACCTTCATAGGTCTTTCCATTAATTAATACTGACCAACAGAAAATACAGAATTCTGCCGCCACTTGCATATGCATAAACCATAATTTTCTACCTACTGTTGATATCATTATTTAAACCAGTGGTAGAAACCCATAAGCTAGGACTCCTGCTTAAAAAGTATGTGGATATTTAATTTTGTTTTAATAGTCTCAAAGGAAAAAACAGCTACTAACCAAAGGTGATGTGTCTTAAAAAAAAAAAAAATTGTCTCCAATGGCCAGTGCAGTTGGTATGAAAAGCAAACTTCTGCCCTCTGTGCAGATGCTGGGAAACCCTGTGAACAGAACCGTCCCCTGGAGCGCCCATCACTCATTGTGTGGAGCAGTGTCTTTCTCCATGAGCACTGTGTGGCAGTTCATTCTTTGTATGAATCTGTGAATGGCATATGTCAGGCCAATAAGACGACATTCCTATTCTGGGTAATAAATAGATGCCTTGTGGGTTTTTTTTTTTTTTCCTTTTTTTTTCTTGAAGATCATGAGACAAACAAAACACGCTTGGCTGTCTAAAATTTTTCATTGAAACACAAATAAAAATTTCAAAATAAAAACATCCCAATATTTTTGAAAAACATATGACTTTTAACAGGGCAAAACAAATGCTTATCATCTAAATGAAGCACTTCACATAGACAACGCAAACTCCCTTTTGGAAATTCTGCTGCCTTTGTGGTCGGAGGGCTCCAAAAGCTGGAAAGGCTCATTTGTCTCCTCTCAAGGTCTTCTGTCCCTCATCTCCACTTAATGGGAAATACCTGCCAGGAGTCACTGACACAAACATCACCATTTGATTTATGTATTTTAGGAACCCTTGATCACAGAAGCTGTATTCTCTACCCATGGCCGCTCTCAGTTCAGAGTGGAGTCAGCTCTGCTGGCCTGGCTGGCCTCCCCTTACCCTTGCACACTGGCTATGTGTGCAGCGCGGGCGCTGCCTCTGAGTGGGGATGGCAGAAGGCGGGGTGAGTGTGCCCGGCGCAGCACTGCCCCGAGTGGAGTGAGCAATGCCAATGCTGATGCGTGGGGCGGGGGCTGGAGGGAGGGGAGTGGAGGGCAGAGCTGGAGCTACCTTGCAACTGCTACAGCAGGTCTGACTAGTTTAGGTGCCCAGAGGCAGCTTTGTTTCTCTAGTGACTCCAGGTAGCAGCAAACCTAAGTTCTTAAAACTAATTCATGTCTGGATTACTATCTTTTTGTCTCTCTGCAGAAACTTGTAACTTTGCAAAGTTACCAAGTGGTTTGGAGGCTTTTGCTGTAAGAGTCTTCATAGGTGGTTAACTGACCAGAGGCCCCTAAACCAAGCGTTTTTTGTGGTTCTAGGGAGTTCTGTGTAGAATAGTGGAGGGAAGGGGATTCGGGGTCTTAAGGGCATCTTACGTGTGAACACTCATGTTCATAGTGGGCTGTGTGGATCTGTGGAACAAAAGGAAAAAGGACGACCTGAATGTGCCATGGTCAGAAAGTTACATGCGGATACGCTACTTGCTGCAGACCAATATATAACTCCTTGCTCTCCTCTCCTGGCTGGCTGCTTATCATCTCACGGCACGCCGCAGCTCCTGGGGCTTCGAGCAGGGCTGCTGGAGCACCCCACCCTGGTGTTTGGACGTGTTGCCTGAGTTAAACTCAGGGAATCTGAAAGTCCCAAGGTCATCTCTACACTAGAACAGGTTTGCATAAAATTCTAGCCACGAGAATGAGATAATGACGTGGCAACTGTTTTAAACTGATCCTCCCTGAGTGGTTATCCCATTTTATAATAACACATGATCCAGATTTGCTTTTCAGATTTGTCTCCTTTTTGGAGGAGGGAACCTCCGTGTGCACGTATGTGTACTTCTGTGTCTTCCCTGCTGTCAGAGAGAAGCAAACCGGCAGAGGAATTTGAGTTCTGTGGTCTGCAGCTGAAGAAGACATTTTTGGCTGCCTCTCTGCTTGTCATGAACTTGGTGATGGTCTCTTCTGAGTAGTTTTTAAAACAGGCTGATTTTTAAAAAATATTTTTTACCACACCCAGAAATGGAAAATAAAATAGATTTCACCTGATAATGATTGTTAGCAGTCTGATGGTAGCTGGCTTACAAATTCAAAGTGTGGATTCTTCAAGTGGCGCCGGCCTTCTTGCTTCTGAGACTCCTGAAGATAGGCAGGGGGAATGGAATGTTAGGGGTAGCGAGTGTGGTAGGCTGGAGGCAGGCTCTCCTTAGGGATCATCGAAGAGCTCTGAAGTGTTGAGAGGTTGGTTCCTTAGAAAATAAATATTTATCACATTCAGTGTGGTACTCTGATTATTTTTATTGTCTTTTACTAAGTGACTATGTTCCATGGGTCGTTAATTATCAATACAAAGAGGTCCTCAGAAAGAAATACATTTTATCTCAAATTAGCCCCAAAGTAATTATTTTTAAATATGAATGGCTGGCATATTTACAAAGTATCATTCACTGCTCTCAAGTTTAGTTTGTTTCCTCGTTTCTTTTTTCTACTTTGTGAATTATTCAGGTATATGATATGAAGTTTAAATTGTCTTTGAAAAACCTTATCATTAGCCTACCTAATTCTTAGGAATAACTAAAATACACATGCTGATTCTGAGTATGGATGTTGCTTATATGGGACTGCAATGCACACAGTTGAATAGTTTCTTCCCTTTTCTGTGTCTCTTAAGTCTATTTCTGTTATCCTATACCTTCGGTTTTTATCCTCTCATGTATGTCATGTTGTAGAAATTTTTTTTTTAAGATTTTATTTATTTATTTGACAGAGAGAGAGACACAGCAAGAGAGGGAACACAAGCAGGGGGATTGGGAGAGGGAGAAGCAGGCCTCCCACCCAGCTGGGAGCCCGATGATGCGGGGCTTGATCCCAGGACGCTGGGATCATGACCTGAGCCAAAGATAGACGCTTAACGACTGAGCCACCCAGGCACCCCTAGAAATTTCTTTTAAGGAATCCAGATTTGGGCCACACAGTACAATGTTCATTAAGTAAACTTAAAAACAACAACAACAACAACAACTGCACGTGGAAGTTAAAAGATGAAATGTTTGATATTTTATAACATGTTTTCTTTAAAATGATTTTTCACAGTAATAAAGTGTTCTGAACTCGAGCACAAAGAAAATGAAAAACTCCTCATTGTCTGTGAGAAACACTTCTATAAAAACGCTTCCTGATGTAGTATACATACTTAGTTTCTCTTAGTTTCATTCAGTGGCAGGTAGTTAGCTAACAAAACCTGGAAGACAACCTTCTGTTTAATTAAAGTTTATTTCATTTTATACAGATTCATTCTAACAAATTACCTTTGCCTGTTTTAGTGTGACTGTTTTATAGATCTGATGACCCTCTTTAAAGAAAAAAATACAAAGAACTGTCACTTACTTTTGGCAAAGCATTGGGTTTCTACCCTAGGCCTTTTATTCCCCCTGACGTTGTTTATTACGGGTCTCTAATGTGAGGGGAAAAACAAGGTATCTTTGGGGAAAAGACACTACAGGAGGGTTGAAACCAGAGTCTCATCCAAGCAATTATAAATACAGGAGAAAAAAAATATTTTCATTATGCACGGGAATGGGGGTGGGGCAAGGCTGGCTAGCCTTTACAGACACATTCTCTGAAGGGAAAGAAAGAAATTAAAATCTAAGAATTTTTTTCTTTAATTGATTATAAGTCTTTAGATTCAGCATGTTAAAGATGTTCCTGACACCAAATTAGTATGAACTAGCATCATAATTTAAATGATTATAATAAATTATTATAAATAATGTATATATTTATAAAGTTTCAAATGGAAAGATTGGTGATAATAGTTAATTGCTTCTGGACATTAGTATGGAACATACAACAACATAGAAACTCCACTTATAATTTGAGTAGAAAAAATTTTAGCAAGTAGTTGTTACACAGTAACTGGTTTCATTATCTCTCTAAGGTTAACTTTGTTACATTTTACAATTAAATGGCTTCTCCCTGGTATCCTTTATGAAGTTTTCCCAAATAACAGCTTGAAGCCTATCTGTACAGTATGGACGTAGTTTCTTGTTCTTAAGAGGCAGTAGGATTACTGAAGGCTTTTCAACAGTGGTAAAATTCTTAATGCTAACATTGAGACTAACTCACTGTGTGGGTGGACCCCTGCTGGCAAGGTTGAACTGTTGACTTTCCGAAGTCCTCACCTTATGACTTGGGTTTGTATGTTTGTTGTTGTTGTTGTATGTTCTCACTTAAGGAATCCTCCAGGGGTTTTAATCATCGTTTTGGAAACATCAGCATTACCTATATACAGGCAGCAACCTTTTCTACGGACAGTATTTTCAGTCTCCACCATAGGATAACATAATTCAGTTTGGTCTTGGCAAGGCTCTTGGCTTGCTTAGCACTGTCCTGTGTAGACTGGAATTTGGGAACAATCTCGGAAGTCTGTATACTTTGAGAGATCGATAGGTAGAATTGCAGTAATAATCGGACTTCAGGGGCGCCTTATTGCTCTGCTGCGCCCCCTCGTGGCTAGTTGTGATGTGCTGTCTTTCAGAGTTTGAAAAGAGTTGACTTGTACTGGGCATGCTTGTTTACATGGAGCATTAATATTAGCTTTCTTCTGTGTAGACTAACCTATCAAGTTAAAAGAATAGTTCTCGCTGAGGGCATAAATAATTTATTGTGCTTATTTGATTTTTTGAATTCATAGCATTTTAAATGTATGTATTGACATGTTGTATGTGTTTTTAACTTTTTATTATGAAAAATTCCAAACACTTCAAAGTAAAGGAAGAGTGTAATATCCCCTCATACTTACTATCCAGTTTCAGTAATTGTCAACATTTTGTCAATTTTGTTTTATCTACATGGCCGGTTTTCTAGAGGATTTAAACGTAAATCCAGGCATCATATATTGATTATGATTTTGTTAAACTTAAGTTCAGAAACCATATATTTCTGCTCAATCTTTTACTTTAAGTGTGTGGTGCTTTTAGCCAGAATCCTTAGGTAAAATAAAAATAATTGTTAGCATTTCCACTGTCTTTGGAAGAAGGCGACTGATGTCCCCAGCTTCTTAAGAGTTAGCCTTAAAATCTAAAGTTCCCAGCTGGTAGAGAAACCAATAAGACAGGATATTAGAAACATTTTGTACTACTTAACAGTTACATTCTAAAAAGCCCCTTTTTCTTTCTAGATGTTTATTAACAAGGCCATAGTATAGTCCAAAGAAATATTCGCTTGAAACATTCTCTCCCAGAATTTAAGTCTGGTTTGCCTACTAAATGCGGTTAGTTGTCAGCGTTTACATTTTCCCTTTTCTTTTTCCAAGAGAAAAGACGGTATTTGACAAACCAACAGTGTCTGAAACGATCTTCAAATTAATGGAAGCATGGAGGTAAAAATCCTGAGAGGGGAGAGCTAGAGTTTCTTGAAACGTGGCCTTTAGAAGACATTCCCAGACAGTAAAAGTTTTTTGTTTTTATTTATTTATTTTTTTTTTAGTTGAGCGAGAGGTGGACTTCCTGGCCGGATTTCGATTTTATCTCTAGGCTTTGGGGCGCTGTCAGGAAGGCGGGGAGGATTGTTCCCTGGGTCTCCGTGGCAATGCACTGTGTGACGAGCGGCGAGCAGCCGGTGCCCCGCGGCCCCAAGCCCCCCGCGCAGCGGGCAGAGCCGGGAGGAGGCGCCGCCGCCAACAGTGGTGTCGGGTTACAGCTGCAGACTAGCGCCCGAGCGCGCCTAACTGGCTTCATCTAGTGACTGGCTTCATAATTACATTGCTGATTTGTTAGGGAAGGCTTTGTCTTACTTACCAATTAGCATGGATGTTACTGCAGGGACCTCATCCTGGATGAGCTTTGCTTGGGGGTTTTTTGTTTGTTTGTTTTGTTTTGATCTGTTTAAAAAAAAAAAAACCTTACCCGAGGCAAGCAGCTTTAGGGGTTCTGTTACTAACACCCCCTCCCCCGTGTCTTCTGGGAGTCCTTAGCCTGTCTGTAAAGAAGCAGAGAGGCTTTCTCCCTGTTGGAATTTTGCCCCTGTTTCCGCCATTCCCTGAGGCGAAAGGCAGTCACTCTGGGGTCTGAAGGCAGCCTTTGGGAGGATTGATTCCCCAGGCACCCCTCTTTCTGCACCCTCCTGATGATCTCCGCCCCCTCCTCCCCCCGTGCCACCACCCACCCCTGCACTCAGGGTTCTGTCCCCACTGCGAGGAGCAGTGAGGCGCATGGCACAGCCGTGGATAGTGAGCCCTTGGAGGACTGGGCCTGTTTTTGTTCGCTGTTTCTATGATCCTGCCTCCCCCCACTTCCCCCACCTACCGCGTCCTTTTCAGGGTGGCCTTTTTGTTTTTCCAGTATGTTTTGTTGTTGTTACTTGTGGGTGGGAGGGTGTTAGAAGTGTAGACATTATCAGAGTTCTGAGTCCTGTGTGCTTTTTAAGGCGTAACATTTTAACAGCGTAGAAAGTTGTCCAAGCAAATGTGGCTTCCCCCCATTGAATTTGGATCAGGCTTTTCCTTCCTGCCTGGGAGTTGCTGTGTGACAGTCTGACAGCGGAAGAACCATTTCTCAGAGTTGTGCCCTGTGGCTGGTGGGAGGTGTCCTCTCTTATGCACAGAAGCTCTCTGTTTGGACCACCTCAAAAACATGATCCAGAATGCATCTTAAGGCAAGTATATGGGGTGCGGAGAAGAGAAATGAGAATATTCCGTGTCTCAGAAGTTGTCTCAGAGCCAGTTCTCTGGCCGGCCTCTCTTTGGGTCTTGGAAGTCTGTCACACACACAATAATTTTGCCAGGGGCACTCCTTCTTTCTACCACTACCCCCAAAAGAAACTGAAAGAAAGTGTGTTTTTCCACTTAAAGGGCTGTGGGTTTTGGCAGCACAGGATGTCAGATGAGGAAATAGCCCCTGCTAGCCTTTTCAAAGACACTTGTCACACATTTTCTCTTAGCTTCTTTTTTCTTCAAATGAGGTTGATCCATGAGGACAAACCATTGTTCTGAATTGTTGACATCACTGTAAATGTCTTGTCTTTATGATTTTTAGTGTCAGCATGGGTCCTTCTGTGCCTTTCAGCAGCCAGTCACATTGGAGGTCACATTAGAGGATGTAGTTGAAGAGATTAGGGATATGGCTTCTCGGAGCTCCCGTTTGAACTGGGAGTCTTTTTCTTGAGAGCTATTAACTAGTGTTTTTATTTTTCATTTTATTTTTAAAAGATTTTTATTTGTTTATTTGACAGAGAGAGACAGTGAGAGAGGGAACACAAGCAGAGGGGGAGTGGGAGAGGGAGAAGTAGGCTTCCCGCCGAGCAGGGAGCCCGATGCGGGGCTCCATCCCAGGATGAGCTGAAGGCAGTCACTTAATGACTGAGCCACCTAGGTGTACCCCCCCCCCTTTTTTAAAGATTTTTATTGGTTTATTTTAACTAGTATTTTAAAAATATTTTTATTAAAGTATAGCAGGCATACAGAAACGTGTGTAGATCCTAAGCATACAGGCCAATGACCAGGTCCCCAGAGGCCTCGCCCGCCTCATAGCTACCCTTCCCTGACTGCAGATACCATAGCTTAGCTGTGCCTTGTCAACTGACTTTTAAAACATGTCACTTTATCGTGAAGCCTGCTACATTCCCGAGAAGGGAAAACAGTGGCTTCCTAGTTTTTATTTACTGGTACAAAAGGGAATTGGAACAGACTCTTGAAAATGTACACAAGGTATGAACCAGTTGGGCCTTGAGGTGTTTTGAAGTAATAATTTACATCCTTTCTTGACCTGCACATAGAAAGCCAGAAAGTTAGCCCTCATGGTGGTCTGAGGAGACTTCCCATTCAGGACCCACAGGACCCAGCAGGGATGCAGCCCACAGGACCAGCACTGCCTGTGGGCCTATCTGTGGGAGGCCACAGAGGGCTGTGGAAAAGCCCGCAGGTTAAAGCAACGGGTTGTGGGGGGAGAATGACAGAAGTGGTAGTTTGCAAAAGCAGATTTAATATTCTTAATTTAAATGTGATACTTATTTTTGACAGTTCAAATAGCATCAAAGGGCAGAGGGTTTTGTTTTTTTTTAAGTTTGCATTTTTCCCTTAATGCCTTAGCAATATATAAGCTATGAAATGTTAGCCTTTTAACACATGGGTAGTAACACATAGGTAACATGTAGGTACTGTTTCAGTTCCTTTTTGGATGCTGGGCTTGAGGCCTCACTACCTTGCACTCTAAGATCACGGCAAGAAGAGTCTGGGTCCCACTGAGCCAGTGGGATCTGGTGTATCAGGCTGAGAAGCTGGGCTTTACCATTTAAAACTGAGCTGAAGACACCTTGATTTTGCATAGAGCTTTTTCTTTTTTAATGTCAGTTGTCAGTTGCCATTGCAAAAACTGTTCGTTTCTTTTTTTCCCCTTACTTGCTTAGGCACAGATAGGGAAGACCTTTGGACTCAAGATTAATGAGGTAAAAATATCCACAGGCTTATATATGAAATGGCTGGATGGGGAAAAGAGGAAGTTGTGGTTTGTGAAATAGGGTCCCCAGACCACCATTACCTGGAAACCTGGAAATGCCTTCTCGGGGCCCACACTAGACCTGCTGAACGAGAATCTTGGGGGCAGGGGTCAGTGTTTTGTGTTACAAACCCTCAAGGTGAGTCTAATACTCGCATAAGTTTGAGAAGTGTGACAGGCATTCACGAGGCAACCTTCTGAGCTGAGGCTTCCCTGCCCGCCGGATGTGCCTCTGTCCCATCCCTTTGCCTTAACGACGTCCCGCCCTGTACAGCTGTCACCTCTGAGGTCTGCTCAGTTCTCCTTTTTCTCAGACCCTCCCTCCCATGCACACTTCACAGTCAGGGACAAGGACACACATCTCTCTATGTCTTTCAGTTCCCTGGCTGTCCCTCAGACTTTTTCCTCATTTCCATTTACCATTCATTTAGTCAGCAGCTGTTTAGGGGGCATCTTCTGTGTGTCTGGGACTGCCCTGACCTGAGGGTATAGAGATAAATGAGACAGTCTGTGCCCTCATGGTGCTTACCGTCCAGATTAGGAAACAGGCCTTAAACTTAAATCCCACCTTAAATCTGAATCTCAAATCCTATCTCCAAAAGTCTCTCCTGATCACTCCAGCCCATAATAACCTCTCCGACGCCTTGCTCTGGGGAGTCACTGATCTGGAAGTGCAGGGGCACCTGGGTGGCTCAGTTGGGTGAGCAGCCAACTCTTGATTTCGGCTCAGGTCGTGATCTCAGGGTCCTGGGATCAGGCCCGTGTTCAGCTCCAGGCTCATTGAGGAGTCTGCTTGAAGATTCTCTCTCCCTCTCTGTCTGTCTGCCCCCCCTCAAATAAATAAATCTAAAAAAAGAAAAAGAAATCTGGAAGTGCAAACCCCCCGATAGTGAGGTAATATAGACCCCTTTGTTTCTGGTCCTTTTTCTTCTGAGGAATGTTCTAGTGACCCTTGGTTGCTTTTGGTCATTTGTCCAAGCAGATTGTAGCTTTTGAGGGCAGGGTCCTTTCCGATAAAAGTTGTGCAACTGAAAGCTGGGTTTGGTATACAAACTTACTAAACTTACTAGAAAACTCTGCAAGAGAAGTTTTCGTTTATATTGCTACCCATGAGTTTTGCTCTTTATCTTCAAAGCTCAGTTTGCTGCAGTAAATAAATACTTGCTAAAATTTATGTTAAGAAAATCAGGGGGCTCCGGGGCAGCTCAGTGGGTTAAGCCTCTGCCTTTGGCTCAGGTCATGATCTCAGGGTCCTGAGGTCGAGCCCCGCATTGGGCTCCCTGCTCAGTGGGGAGCCTGCTTCCCCCTCTCTCTGCCTGCTTGTGATTTCTCTCTCTCTGTCAAATAAGTAAATAAAATCTTTAAAAAAAGAAGAAGAAGAAAAAGAAAATCAGGTTGCTAGGTGTTTGTTTCTGACAGGCTTACTGGAAAGAAGGGTGTTTGATCATGAACCTTATATTAAAAACCACCCAAATATCCAAGAGAAGTCCCTGTGGTTGGCTTTAGGCTCCTTTTTGGAAGGGCAGAAAAGGGAGGAAGCAACCCCCTCCTTCCTCCGTGGGCGGGGGCGGGTGGGGGGGATGTCTCCAACCAGCCCTTAAGTTCAGGGTCCGTTTTGGATCTTCAAAAATGGGGTAGAAGACCTGCCCCTTGGGCTGAAGTCTTCCCGAGCCAAGAGGGGAGACAAAGGGGTGTCAGGTCTCTGGACGGCCGAGAGGCTGCACTCCCTTGGGTGAACTTCAGGTCCATTGTCCCAGCGCAGGTGTCAGTGCCGCACAGCCGGGGCCTGGGAGTCAGGAACAGCAGAACACCCTCTTCTCCGGTGTTCACCTTGAAGCCCTTAAGGAGCCCCAGCCGTGAGCCCTTTTCAAAGGTCATGTGCTTCTCCAACCACAGGCTTTAAAGAGCTATTGTTATTTTCTTAGCTTGCCTGAGAGCTTTCTGAGGAGCTGCTGACCCTGGCTTTGGCCAGCCGAGCTCCAGGCCCAGAGACACCATTTGGCTTTTTGCCCTTGGGTTCTTGAGTGGCTTGTCTTTTCTTCTTTGAACCGTGCCCTGCTCCAGGGAGGTGGTCCTTAACACCCGCCCTGAGAGGGAGAGTTCTCGAAACCTCCCACTCCGAGGAACTGAGGAGCTGGAGGCCTCTTCTGAACCTGGTCAGTGGCAACACTTGACTCAGAGAATGTGTTAAGTAATAAACTCTGGAAAAACTTTAACCTTTAAAGAATTTTTAAATCTAAAGTCTTTAAGTGAAAAGGTGGACTTGATTTTATGATGTTGCATTTTATTCCTTTCTATAAAAATTTCGATAGGATCAGGATTACAAATCAGGATTGTGTGCGTTTTGCAATCTTACTGGGTGTGTGGAGCCAGCGTGGCCTCATAAAAGGCTATAGAGAAATGAAGGCAAACCTGCTCTGAGACACTCTATCATGGGTTCTTATTTACACATTTGAAAAGCATCCACGCTTCGATTTGTCTGTCCCGCTCACAGATTTTGCTTACAAGGGTCCTCCTCCTTTCCCTTCCAGCACGACAACATTTGATCAGGCTGTTCCTAAATCATTAGGATTATCACACAGCTATGACCAGCTGGATCATTCTAATTGGAAATTAAGTGCTTCTCACATTGAAATCTCTTCGAAAACATCGCCACCAATCTCCTTCAGCTGTGGGAATTCTGCTAAATGCCTAGTACTGCATGCTTGGTAAATATTCAAGTTTTATCGATTCAGTGATAATTTCTAGAGAAGTAATCCTTATTGAGAAAGCCCTATTGTTTATTCTGGCAACCTGTATTTAAAAGACGATCCTATAGCGATGACTAAAAGATAAAGAAAGTCTACACTGTCTTAGCTATTCCCTCTCCTCCAGAAAACCAATAAAAATTCCAAGTGGCAGTGAGCTTACTAATTTGTTTTTAGTTGTTTGGTATTCGTTTTTGGTTTACATTTGAGGACAGGGCTTCTCAAATGCCTTTTGTGATGAAGAACCATCTTGTTTGTTTTTTCCTTCTTCATAGATGAATACTTCAGTAAAATATAAAAATACTTACTAGAGAAATGAAATTTAAGTACAAAGTCGAAAACAGAAACCTCATTTTGGAAATTAGACTTACAGACATACAATTACGCTGTAAATTTGCTGTTAAACGTTTCTAAATAATATAGTATCTCTGTTTAACTCATCTTGGACCAGTAACTGTTCACAGACTGGCACCTTCTGCAGACCACACTTTGAGCAACACTGTTTGGGGGTTATTTCTCTGCGTTTGTGTCCTCTCACACAGATTTATGTGTATTGGGGACCATTACATTATAACCTATAACATAGACCAACTACCAGCTTTGTAATGAGAATTGAATGCACTCGGTGAGCTCTTTGGCAAAAGTGAATTTTTCCTAGAAATGAGTATTTAAATGCTTAAATTTTAGGCAAATACAAACTGTATAACTGTTTCAAAACAGTCGTCCAGTAACACTTCTCAGGCATAAAGGAGAAAGTGTTTTGTAATGTGAAATGAGATTACCTCCTCTCTGATTCGCACTCAGGTTTAAATGAGAGCAGATACTTCAGATAGGAAATGTTCTATGCAAAGTATATACACAAATGAGACTTTCTAGCACTAAACAGTAGGACATGTTTTTGTCACGTGAAATAGCAGATACAACAGTAATTACCACCATATCTTCCTTGCCTCAGAGAACATTATGGGACTGGTCTTTGGTCCTTGTGATCGACATCCTAATGTTTCCATGAGGGAAAGCATCCCATACAAGTAACTACATTCTTTACGAACGTTAACAAATCCTCAAGCTGACTCTAACATTGCTAGGTTGCGGCTGTCCTTCTCAGGGACCGAGTTGGGACGGCAGTCACGGCAGGTGGAACTCGTGTGCCCCGTGACCACCAGCGTGTTTGTCTGCTTTGAGGGGGGCGGGCATCGTGGCCTTCCTTAAAGTGTCGCAAGGAAGATCTGTGACGTCTTATTATGGTTAGCCTTATTCCTTTAGGAGGAGACTCAACTCAACATGAGAATGAGGTGTAGGAGATGATTTTCAGCCCCTTGAAGACCGGGCTTTATTCATCCGCGGACTACCCTCTTTTTGGTAGAGTATAGACGTATAGATGCAGAATGAGTAAAATATAAAGGATTCAGTGAGGCTCCATGTGAATCAGCTGAAGCAATTCAGTAAAAGGCAAGTCGCTTTTAGAACAAAAATTGGATAAGTACAAACTGCTTGTATGTGAAGAGAACAATGAGTGAGTGGCACTGAGGAGAGGATTAAAACATGTCTACTGGTAAGTGCTGCAGAGGTGGGGGGTGGGTAGGAAGCACAGGCCTGGCGTAATGAGAACCACATCTCCTGGTCTGGATGGCATAAGAACAACTTGTTGATTAAATGGTTGGCAAGTGAGATCTATGAGGAGGAGGCCAGAGGGCTTGCAGTTGTTCTGTTTCGATGGTAGAAGTTCTGAAAGGAAGGACTACTCTTCAGAAGGTGCAGCCCCCTGAGGGGGTCTTCACTGAGGCCAGAGCAGGCAAGGACGGGCCTAGGTGGGGAGCAGCAGGTGAGGTGGGGCAGGAGTTAAAAGTCAAGCCATTCCCAAATACTCAAGGTCTGAGATAAGAGGTGGTTGTTTTTTTGAAATATGTATGTATCTCTGGAATCACAGTAGGTATTTGTTATGAAATGTCTCCCATACTCAAACAGCAGTGCTTATAATCAGAACAAATTGTAAACTCATCCAGTTGCGTTCAGACGTAACTGTATGCAATCAGATTGAGCCATTGGCACTTGGGCTGGGAAAGCCACATTCCTCCACTTTATTCTAGGCTGAAAAGCAGTGGCAGCTCCATCACTGTGGTCATTTGACACAGGCCAAGTGCTTCACCACATGTCACCAAACAGGCAGAAAAGCTCTGTGCATAATGAGGAAGGAAAAGGCATTTTGAAAGCACACAGGGTTCTACGAAAATTGACCGTGCCCTCCTCCCTGCTTCTCCACCTTGGTTCTTTTAATCATTCAAGATGGGTTCAAGCTGTAATCTGTGACACCTTAATGTGTTAGGTCATAGCATTGCAAGTGTTTTCTTGGGCGTTAAAAATAAATCTGTTTGGGGGAGGGAAATCGAACCTGCATGGTAATGTTAGGCAAGGGAAGGCAAGCACACGAGTGGAGAAAGTCAAAATCATGGTTTCCATGGTAACGTTTAACTTGTCTGTGTCGTACACATTTCTCAAGAAATACATTCACCAGACTACCTAGTGATAAAAATTGCTCCACCAGCATACAAAGATAGATTTCCCAATGCTCTCACATTCTAAAAGATCTTCCCCCAATTAAGTCATCTCTTCTAACCAACCTTTGGCAAGGAACTCAAGTCCCAACTCCTGACCGCCGAATCAGCGCCTTTTTTTAAGGAAGAAATTCGATTTCATGTGATTAATTCCACTTCCTTTCCCCTTTGCAGATATATGTTGGGTAAAGGAGAAAAACGTAAGTTTGATGAGCATGAAGATGGGCTGGAAGGCAAAATCATGTCTCCCTCCGATGGTCCATCCAAGGTGTCTTACACCTTACAGCGCCAGACTATCTTCAACATTTCCCTTATGAAACTCTATAACCACAGGCCCCTCACCGAGCCCAGCTTGCAAAAGACCGTTCTGATCAACAACATGTTGCGGCGGATCCAGGAGGAGCTCAAGCAGGAAGGCAGCCTGAGGCCCGTGCTGGCGGCCGCCGCTTCGCCCCCGCCCGACTCGCTGAGCACCAGCTACCGGGAGGCGCCGGCCGCCCTCAGCGCCCCCGCGCCGCCGCCGCCGCCGCCGCCCCCGCCCGCGCTGTCCGGCGACCTCGGAAGCACTACGCCCCTGGAGGCCTGCCTCACGCCCGCCTCACTGCTCGAGGACGACGACGACGCCCCGTTTTGCACTTCCCCGGCCGCGCCGCCCGCGGCTCCCGCCAGACTCCCGGCTCCAGCGCCCCCGCCGGAGAAGGACAGCTTCTCCTCCGCCCTGGACGAGATCGAGGAGCTCTGTCCCACATCTACCTCCCCAGGGGCCGCCGCGCCCGCGCCGGACAGCTCCCGAGGGGGCTCCGGCGCGCCGGGCGTCCCGAGGCCCGACGACCCCAAGCTGATGGACTCTCTGCCCGGGAACTTTGAAATCACGACGTCCACGGGCTTTCTGACGGACTTGACCCTGGACGACATCCTGTTTGCCGACATCGACACGTCCATGTATGACTTCGACCCCTGCACGTCCGCGGCGGGGACAGCCTCCAAGATGGCCCCGGTGTCGGCCGACGACCTCCTCAAGACTCTGGCCCCGTACAGCAGCCAGCCGGTGGCCCCGAGTCAGCCTTTCAAAATGGACCTCACGGAGCTGGACCACATCATGGAGGTGCTGGTCGGCTCCTAAGAGCCCCGGACCGGTGCCTGCGCCGCCCAGACCCTGCGAGTGTCCCTGCACCCCCAGCTCTCCGCACTGTGCATGCACCCTTGCTTGCCTTTTTCAGAGAAAAAGATCGTTTTACACAAGGATCACACTAGTTTTTGCTTTGAGCAGAGTTGGAGTGCCTTCATCCACGTATGACCACTTTTAATATGCTTTTTTGAGTGGTTCTCAGAGACCTACTGCCCTGGAATAGGAAAGACTACATTGGAAGACGATGTTGCTATGCTGAATGACAAAAATAAACAGTTCAAGTGAAGCACAAGGAATAAGTTGGAAAAGCTGTAAATTGCATGTGCATATTTGTCTATTTTTTCTATAAGTTTTATTGCAAGAGGTAAAAAGAGAAAATATATATATATATATTATTTAGATAATCTCAGTACCTTTTCTGGCATTTTCGCCCTGTATAGGTTGACTTGGCAATTCAGCCTTTTTAGAGGCATTAACTCCTCCTCCTAAATGTTGCATTTACATGGCTGTTTAGAAACTGCTGCCCAAATTTATTTTATATTTTTGTACAGATTCTGCAGTTTATGATATTGTTTTTCTAAAAACAAATGCTGTTTATACATATGAGATAGCTATTTTGATAGGATTTGCTCACATAGTTCCTGCAAACTTCAGATGTACAAGTTGCACTTGTACTTTTATAGAGTTGTAATGTTTTATATGTGTTTGGTGCAAAGAGAAAATTGGATCAAATTAATCCCCAAATGCAAACACACACACACACACACACACACACACACACACACTGCTTTAAGAAAGGGCCAGGCGATATCACACCCAAATTTCACAGGCACCGACCCCCTGGCACGAACACCCGCCAGCACTGTGACTTCCAAAGCCAGAGCCACGTCTGCTCATCAAACTTACATTAAACAGTTGGCGGGAGATGGCCCGTGGAGCTGGGGTAGGGGGAGGTTTGAAGTGATGGTTCTCTTTAGCTCCCTTTCTTGAGGGGAAGGCTACCAAATACTCACTGTATTTATGCCAAGTTTGTGCTTTTAATTGTTCTTTTTTTTTTTTTTTAACAGAAACCCAGATCTTTCCCTTTTGGCATAATTTTTATGATGACCTGAAATTTTACATGAGAACAAAATTTTCTGAAAAGTAACTGACCTCTTTGTGGAACTAAACCCTATTTGCAATGCTTAGGGCTCACAAGGAAGAAAGTACCCCAGAAGGCATCCACTGTGTTGCTCAGTTGTCTTTTCCAGCTTCCCTTCCCTAGAGCTTTTGTTCCCTGTGTTGCTAAGTGCTGCAAATGGCATCTTCGTGATCACCACAGTGAGCGCAGCTCACCTCGGCCCAGCCTGGGGTGCTGTCTTGTAACATCCGTTGGCTCTTGAACCTGGAGTTGGTACCATTATGTCACAGCTTCCAATCTGGTTGCTTCCTCGAATCAACTGCTTTAACTACACTTTACGAGGCTGTTTTACCCAAATACGCAGACAGGACTTTCTATGCATGTTCCTCTTCCTTCCCCCTGCTTCCCCTCCACCCCACCCCCACCCCCACCCCCAGGACACTTGAGAAGTAGCTTTTTATTCCTGGTGATGTACATTTAATTTTAAAACATTTGCAATGTATCATGCTTGTTGCCGAAATTGTTGATGGCCTTTTCGTTTCAGTTTTTTTCTTTCTTCCAATGGTACTTTAGCTGGTTACAACCTATATTGTTGAAATGCAGATGGCTTCTTTAGGAATAACTTTTATATTTATTTAAGAATTTTTAAATTATGGGATTTGTGTTATTGTTGTTGTCTTTGTTGTTGGTCATTTGTCAATATTCAGTCACCAATTCTGCTCACTTCTTGCCATGGATAAAATTGAGTCTTTCTGGCCAATTAAAAAAGACAGCTTTATAAAATGGCACTTTAAACAAGCCATAGATAGTTTTATTTTTGTAATGCACATGGCAAAGCAAATACATTTGTGATGAAGGAACTGCTCATTTAAGCAAAAGATTCGTGTATGGTATGATTGACTTTTTCTATATTCGAATTTACTTTTTCCCCCACTTGAATGTGTTTTCAAAGGCTAATCGTCCCCTCAGTAGAGCAGTGAGAAACAGATCAAATTGCACTTGTTCTCCTACAGGCAGCCTCCACTTGGACGCCTCTCCGGGCTGTAGACGGGGCTTTCCTTTGACAGGACCAGGGCCCGTCTACCAGAGGTGAGGCCTGTTGTAGACGCTTCCGGTGTCACTGTGCCTGTCCATTTTAAGAGCTTCCTCTTCCTGTGGAGAACAAGGCAGCCCAGGCGCCGCGCTTCTGATAACCGGAGGCCCCGGCGAACTCCCCACATGCCGCACACACATACATACGTAGACAGACACAATAGTGTTGATTATTCCGAACAATACCAGGGTAAGGCAGTTGATTTGCCATTGTTAAAAACTGATTTACAGTAACTTAGAACAACTGTACTTTGGTTGGATTAGCAAATCGTGTGTTTAAACAAATCCCATATGTTGGGCAACAGTTCAAATAAGCGCAGCGAAGTGTTGCCCAAACATGGTTCTCTGACTCTCTCATATTTGTAAGGCTGGGCTTCCAAATCAAAACAAAAAACCCCCAACAACAGCAGGCAAATAAATGCTTTTTAACGCTGGACACCCTCGCCATAAATGCTCGCTATTCCAAGTCTGTTGAGGAAGACGTGGGAAATTAGGGGCCCATTTTTCAAAGAGCAAAAACATCGAGTGTCCAAGTTACCATTGTTTGTCTTATTTTCACAAAGTGATGCCCCAGTGGGGAAGAACGCGGGCCTGGGTGTGATCTCCAAGCCCCAGGGTGAGTGTGGGGTGTGCTTCCAGATGCCACCTGGCTGTCGTGCCTTCCCCCTTCCAAAAGGACATCGTGAGGCATCCGGACTCAGCCGGGCGGTTTGAGGTGCCTTTCTGAGAAAGACGTGCCGGGTGGGGCTGGGAGAGGAAAATTATTGACAGTGATGTGCAATGAAATGACAAGATGAGAGCAGAATCATAAGAGCTTTGAATTTGAAGTGATTTTTTTTTCATAAGTTATTTATTCCTTTTTTTTCTGTGTAAATATATTTATTTTACTGTGGAGCTCTAACAACATCTGGATCGTACCATGTGCAAGAATGTATGGTAGGAATGTATTCTCTTGTAGGAATGTCAGTCTGTGTTCCAAGGGGGTCCGAACCAGACCCCTGGATCTTCTCATTGTATACACCGTCCACATCCAGTTTTCGCCTCTTCTCTAACGTAGGTCTATTTGAAATATGCAAAGGGTATGGATGAGGAATGTTTTAATACCTCCAAATTTTTAAGAAAATCAAGCATCAAAGGGTTGATATTTTTAAACCTTTTTTAGTAACACTTTCTCTTGATGACAGAAGGGGCAGCCACACTGACACCCTCGTTCACACCAAAGGGTGAGAACTAGCCAGAACCTCCGCCACACCTCGAGTGTCTTTATCAATTGAGCTTTTTATTGCCATATCCCTGTGGAGTATCCCAACTGCCCTGAGGTCAATCAAGGAAAATTTCTTAAATAAATAAGCTCCAAAGAGCCAAAGTATCATCTTACAGATCGTTTTTAAAGCTTAAATTTATTAACCACCTTTGTGGTAAACAATGAATTATGAATACCACAGGGCACCCTTCTTAAATGACAGATGTACAAAACAAAAAAAACTTTACTTTGTGCAGCGATTGTTACCCTATATATGAATTGTCTTAATTTCAAAACCTTGCCTGTTACAAATTGGACCTTTATACCTTTTCTGAAAATATTGAAAAGAGCATATTTGACCAGTTCTGGCCGTGAATGGTTAACTTCCTATAACTGCCGAAGGCCGCGAACTGTGTGCGTCCTGCTTGTGTACAGTCGTCCTCAGTGCTTCTAAGAATGAGTCTGAATGGTTCTGGAAAACTAGCCAGGATCAAATGCTGTCGCAGACAAAGCCAATAAAAATTGCAGACATGTTTTGGGGATAACAAGTTTGGAAGAGAAGTGCAGTCCAGACAAGCAAACAAATACAAGATTTTGGAAAAGATGTGCGTAGTGACATGTTTGGTGCATGGTTTTTGAGGAAGGCTTTTGTCAAAAAGGAGGCGTGACCTTTCCCCCACAGACCTGAGAGCTGTGCCTTTTCTATGCAATATTACAGACGTTACATCGGAACCCAGATAGCTGTATTCACATGTAGGTTTGGGCTGTAATCTAAACAATTGGACAGATGAAATGTACATGGAAATGAGCAGTCTTACTTTTGTAGTTTTATATTATACAATAAACAGTTAAAAGATGAGCGAGGCGTGTTTGCAGTTTGCTTCGGACTGGAGCGCAACCAGCTCGGATGTCGCAGTTCGCTGGCGTGAAGGAACGGCCCACCCTCGGCCTGTCCTGGGGTTGGTGCCGTTGACCTTCTCGCCCTGTCTCGGCCTCGGGAGCGCCTTTCCCTCCTGGTTCTCCCCTTTGCCTCTTGGACCCTTCTCGACCTCCAACTGGCTCTTTCCCAGCAGGATCCAATCCACTCCTGACGATGAAAACCTGTTTGCAGCTCCTGCCTTTCTGCCAAGCTCTGGAGTTAAGTATCTGCCAAGCTCAGCCACCTCAACTCACCGTGTTTCCCCTCGGGGCCGATCCTTCCCCTTCAGGACTGCCTCTGGTCCCAGCCACTCTGTTCCCCAATGTCCATGCTCCCTCGCTGCCTCCTTTCCATCCGAGCCATAGCTTCCCCAACCCCGGCCCTCTTCCCTCCTGCAGCTGCTTCCTATCAGCTGTCAGTGCCACAGGGGTTCCTTTAACATCCTTGATGCTAGAGTTGACTGACTACCAGTGGTTCAGGCATTTCTGGCCCACCATACCAGCTGGCGAGGGAATGGAGCTAGATGTGAGGGGCCTGTAAAATGAGGGTTCCATTCAACCAGCAGTGGAATATTTGGGGGGTTGGTGTTAAGGAGGGGCTAGGGGTTGAATTCTGTGCTCCAAAATTGATGTTGACGTCCCAACCCCGAGTACCTCAGAATGCGACCTTAACCCAGAAATAGGATCTTCACAGAGATAATCAAATCAAAACAAGGTTATTAGGGGGAGCCCTAATGCGCTATGACTGACGGCCTTATAAGACGGGGAGATGTTAACACAGACAAGCACACGGGGAGCACACCAGGTGAAGATGAGGGCAGAGAACAGGGTGATACGTCTGGAGGCCAACAAACACCAAGGCCTGCCAGCCAACCAGGAGAAGCTAGGGGATCGTCGCAGAGCAGGTCCGCCCCTCCACCCCCTTCCCCCAGCCCTCAGCTGGAACCAACTCTGCTGACACCTAAATCTCTGACTTCCAGCCTCCTGAACCACACATTTCTGTTGTTTAAGCCACTCAGTTTGTGGAACGTTGTTACAGCAGCTGTAGCAAACTAATCTAGGGGAGGAGAACAAACAGGCAGGAGGAGCTCTTTCCAGACATTGCGGTGGAAGATACTCATTAGGCAGCTAGAAATAAGAATCTGCTGCTCAGTAGAGTGGTTTGTCTCCGGAATATGAGCAGCTGCTATTAATTAGAGATAGAACTTTGGCAAATCATTCACCCTCCGTGCTTGTGAGGGCAAGATAAAGTCACAGCTCCTAAATCTTTTCGAAAATGTTCACAGTGCAATGAAAATGCAATATTGGAATATTGTCTATCCTCGTGCCCCCAGTGGTGCCTAGCACATAGTAGGCACTTGAAATATCTGTTGAATTAAAAGAAGGAAAAAGGGCTATAGTTCTCTTCTCTACTGTATGGGAGAAGCCCAGAGCTCAGCCCTCCTCATCTGGGTCCTAGGCCCGCTCCTACTCCAATTCTCTGGATGCCCCATTCCCAGCATACTGCGCGTCCTTGCTCATGCCCCTCCTCCTGCTCGTAGAAATTACCCATCACTCCTAGGCCAAGCTCAAGTGCCCCTCCGTGAGCTTTCTCTGCATCCCCAGAGTCGGAACCGACCTCTTCCTCTGCTAGAGGGCTCTGCAAACCTTTGTAAATGCTCTCACCAAGTCCTGCCATGTCTTAGGTGAGCCGTGCACCCTTTGTTTCCTCCACTCCCTTCTGGTGTTCTGTGACCTCCTGATGTTCATCTTTGCCAGAGGTCTGCGAGCTGCGGTCCCTGGGCCAAATCCTGCAGACTGCCTGTTTGTTTAAGTAGAGTTTCTTTGGAATACAGCCACATTCTGTCATCTGTGTACTGTCTGTGCCTGCTCTCCTACTGCAACGGCACCGAGACCCTAAGTCTCCCAAGCTAAAATATTTGGCCCTTCACAGAAAAAGTTTGCCAGACCCTGATCTTTGCAAACCTCATAATGCTTGGGGCCCCAAAGTGCCGCAGGGCGCGGCCCCTGTGCCCAAAGGCGCCCGTAGACTGATCACAGTTTGTGTCGCGGGTCGGGGGCCGGAGGAGGGGCCGCAAGGGCCAGAGGAGGCCCAGCCGCCAGCAGAGTCTCACGAGAGCGGCCATCTTCTAGAGCTATAGATGGCGGAGGAGGCGGAGACACGACGCTTGCGGGGGGGAAAAGGCCCCATTTTACAGAAACGAAAGCTGACACCCAGCGAGAAAGTAACGAGATCGTCAGACGCGAGCCACAGTTCACGGGCATCGCGGTTCGGAGCTCGGCTCTGCAGCCGGACCGCCCGAGTTGGAATCCTGGCTCCCCCGGCCATCTCCAGCCTGTAACCTTGGGCAAGTTCTCGAATCTCTCCGTGCCTCAGCCTTCTCCCAGGTAAGACGAGGGTAACAATTGAGCTTGTTTCACGCGATGGTGGGGGTTCAGGGGGTGCATATGTGTAAAGCACTTAGTTCTGGGATGTTACAGAAGTCCAGAAACATCAGCTGTAGCTTTAACACGACCGTGGGCAGGGCTCAAACCCGCGTCTCCGCTCTGTGTGCTGTTTTAGGTGGAGCCTTAAAGCAAAGCTGGGGCGTCTTAATGCTGAAGGCGTGTTGGGGGGGGCACCATTTCCTAACACCATACTTGTCGTCACGGTGATCAGCTGTTTGTTTACTGAGGAGTGTGCTCCTAGCTTGTGTGGCAACCTGGGGTCCTGGAGTGCCTATTGCCTCTTTCATCTTCACTTTTCATTTCCTTTTGCGCCTCTTGGAAAGGAAGCCCAGACTGAATTCACGCGTGTCACAGTCTCCAGGGTTACCACTTACTGAGCATTCACGTGTGCCACACACCCGTGAGTGCCGGCACGTGTGACCTCACGGTCGCCGCCCCAGCCCTTGGAGGTTTATCCTACTTAGCTTTGCAGAGGAAGGAGGCCAGGCTCAGAGAGGTTAAGAAACTTCCCAAACTCACACAGCTAGCAAGTGGCAGAGCTGGGATTCTGACTCATCACCATGACCCCTTCGGCACCCTCTCCTAGGGCCCATCTGGTGTCATGGGGGAAGTGGGGCCAGGCTAAGCCCCCCTCCCCCAGGCTGGGCAGGGGGAAGGCGTCAGGAGACCTCCTTCCAATCTGAGCTTTACCTCTTTCACTTGCCTGATTTCCAACAAGCCCTTCAGCTTTCCTCTTCTTCCCTGGGGTGTGGATCCCTCTGGCACACTGAGGCATCATGCAGAGGGACAAAAGGAAGATGGCTCCGTGAGGGCAGCAGGGAACCAGGCGTTAGGGCTGCTCTCCAGGACTGCATACCCCAGCTTCTCTCATTCTGGCTCTTTGTGACCTTTGTGGGCCAGCCACTGCCGGACTCAGAGGCTCAGGGGCAACGGAAGAGGGCAGGCCTACCTATATACTCTGGGGACTGTGGCTCTCCCTGGCTACAAGTTAGAAGCCTGGGGACTCCAGCAGCATCCCTGGGCGCTGGGGCCAGGCCTGGGGGATTTTACGGAAACACTGGGTGGGAGGAGCCCGCTGCTTTGAAGGCACCAGTGCCAGCCTTTGGGGTGTCGAGGAGGAGGGCACGGTGTGTACAAGACCGGGGAGGCACACAGGCCGCCATTGTCCCTGGATCTGGGAAGCCCCTCGGAGCTGCGGAGCTGCGGCTGCCCCAGCCCCACAGCCTGCGGGCGGCCTCCCCCACCCCCGCCCCCCAACCAGGCCAAGCTACCAGCTGCTAGCAGGGCCTATTGTTCAGCAGTGACAAGCGATGGCTGCAGGAGCACAGGCCCCGAGGCCGAGGCCGGCGAGGGAAGGGGGAGGGGTGGAGTGAGTGGGGGGTGGGGGATGTCTCCCAACAGCGCCGTTGCCCCAGCACAAACACACACACCCAACCCACGGCTGGCTTCACTTGTCTTCTCGGGATGGGATCCTCGCTGGACGCGTGTGTCACTGGCAGTGTGGGTTCAAGAACAGAGTCAGGCTGCCTCTAGGAAAGGAGTTTTGGTCACTTCTCTCTGAGCCAAGTGCCTGAAAACAGGGCCAGGTGGCGGAGGGCTTTTGAAATGGTGTTGTTGGAAGGCAATGCGATCCGCACGCTCCTCGTGGGGACCGCGTCCTGGGGTCTGGACGGGTTCCAGCCACGGTGATAATCAGCCTGACACTTGTGTGCAGCCGGGTGCTGTTGTTGTTCAGTCACTCTGTGTGATTCTCGTGACGATTCTGATGGGGGTGGCCATGGCGGAGGCTGAGCGGACTTGGGGAAACTGAGGTACACAGAGGGGCCCAAGGCTGCCAGGTGCAGTGTGTGGAGGGGGAGGGATGCTGTCTTAAGCTCTGGACTCCAACCTTAATTACCCTCTGGCATTTCAAAGAAACTGGCCAGAAACTTCCTTATGAAAGAGTGGTGATCCACGGCAAGGTAGGGAGCTCGAAGTCGCCCCTTGTCTTGGAGCAGACTCAGGGGTAACTGAAGTCCTTCAGAGCGTCCAGCCATCCTTTCTCTCTGAAAGCCTCCCTCCTCTTTCCCCAAACTCACACACTCCCTGGAGTTGAGGGGGGCAGAAGCAGCTCAGCGAAGGGGGGAGCCAGTGGTCTCCCCCAGTTCAGCTTGTCGGGCCCGATTGGGACTCACAGCACCATCCCAAACATTCAATCTAAAGGGAGTGAGGCAGTTGCTAAATTGTTCCAATTTGGAGACAGATCCCAAGTCCACCCCCCCCACCCCCCCGCCGCAGATGCTGCCCCAAAGCCTTGCTGGTGCTGAGCTCCTGCTGCCGCCTGCCCAAGGCTGGCTCTCCAGCTCTCTCTCCCACTCTCTCTCGGTCTCGCTCCCTCCCTCCATCTCTTGACTCTCCGGCTCCCTTCTTTGCCCCTTCGGTCTCAGTTGGTCTGTCTCCTACATGAGTACTTGCAAGCCAGCTTTGCTGCCCCGGAGTCTGCAGGTGGCACAGGTCTCTCTGTCCTTGGATCTGGGGAACTGGGTAGATCCTTGAATGATCCTGGTGGGATTGGGGGGCGTTACTCCAATGGAGGCTCACCTGCTCATTAAGGATCTTGGTGCTACCCTTGAGTCCCCAGCTTCCTACTGGATCCACCCGGCCACCTGGCTGCGGGGCCAGTTGGAGAATGAGGTTTTTTTAGCTCTCTTTTCCAGGTTGGCCTGCGCAGCTCTGCCTGGACTAAGTGCAGTCGGCCTGCAGGCAGGGAGAGAGATTCTAGCTGAGGGGAGGCCTGGCCGAGCTGGTGGGGGGTCAGTGCGGGGCGAGGTGGGCTGAGAGGAGAGGGGTCTACCTGGCGGAGGACGGGAGCCAGTGGTGCTGGCAGCGAACGGACATTGGATGAGTCTTGGGTCATTCTGTTCTCAGTGGTCTTCAAACAGACGGAGTGTGGGCAGAGGCTGCTTAGGACCCCGAGTGAGGGCTGGCTGAGGGGTCAGGCCAAGGGCCTATGTCCAGGGTAGTAAGGGAGGGAGACTACCTTCTTTAAAGCAACTTCGTTCTGTTGGACACCGGACTCGTTGGTCATGCTCTCGCTAATCCGCATAGGGAAACTGAGGTCCCGAAAAGTTAGGCAAGTTGTACAAGGTGGTGTAGCTGGTAATGGGGGTCTCGGAGTGGGGTTCTGTGTGTGCCTGTACAACTCCGTTCTGCACAGTGGAGACATACCCCACTACTTTCTGGGGCCCCGGGCCACACTGTGGGTCGTTGTAGAGATGCTGCCATGCGACGCTTGGACATGGTCTGTAGCTGCCTTGGGGCTGGCTCGGGGGAATGTGGGACCAGGAGGAGGTTTGCATCCCCAAATCCTAGCAGTTTGCCTCCCTGGCCTGCAACTGCCTCCACTGGGCTCCCAGGAAGAATAGGACGGGCAAGAGAAAAACTCTGGAGGCCAGAAGGGCTCCCACCCCATGAGACTGATCCCTGTGGGTCATAACAAACCAGGGGACAGAACTTCGCCAGTTAGAAATAACCTGGGAGCTTGTCTGAGGGCCGGTAGCAGCAGGAAGCCCTCGGGGGCAGCTCAGGCCAGGGAGCCCACCCCCAGTGTCCCCAGAGCAGTAGATGGTGCCACCACCCCCTAACTGATGAGGCCTGAGTCCTCAGAGTCCTTCTTGAGCACCCCCTTCCCACCATCTCCACCTGTATACGCTCTGCCCTCCACATACTTGCGACCCCAGCGGCTTGGCCTCCCGGCTTGTCACCCCGCCCTCACCCTTGCCCGGATCATCTGTCTTCAGCAGAGCAGCAGAATGACCCTTGAGAAATAGAAATCGTCACTGTGCTCCCCGTAACGTACACATGGGTCACCTGGGGGGCAGGCCTGGAGTGGGGCCCGGAGACGCTGGTCCATGGACCACACGTCGAGGAGCTGAGTGTGGGGACAGGTGTGGGGCTGAGTCACCAAACAGTGTGTGGTCAGTCACTACTCCTCAGTCTCTCCTTGGGCCTGCCCTGGGCGAGGTATTTTCCGTGAAGTACCTCATTTAACCCCACTACAGCGCAGTAAGGTAGGCACTGCCATTATCATCGACTTCCCTTTTCAAGGCGGCCTCCTGCTCACCCTTTCGGGATGTGCTTTCTGTCCCTCGGGTGGGTGACCTGACTTCTCCACCTTCATCCCTCATGGGCGAAGCTGGGGCATCTGCAGAGAGGAGAAGGGGCTGGACTTGCACCCGCTCTGCGGCCTTGTGCTCTCAGGCCCGGGGACTGTGTCCTGGCCTCAGGCATGTGTCCAGGCTCCCCCACCCCCTGTCCTTACCCCCACTACCTGCGCTGCTGAGGGAGGGCATGGTGGGGTCCCAGTGGCTCCAGCCGGGAGGGAGCAGGCCCAAGGGTCATCATCCTAGGGCAGGTAACTGATTGGGAGAATGATGTATGTGCTGGGCTTGCTTGCAGGTGGGGGATATTTCCCTTTCCCAGCCGGGGGAGTTTTGTGTGTTTTGCCCCAGCCTTCCCCCCACGAAGGGCGTTGGCTGGGTGTTGGAGGGGCTGCTGCTGAGGGAGGCGGGAGGGCCAGGCCTGCCCTGAAGGAGAGAGGAATGGGTAACAGAAATCTTTTTAAAACTACCTTTGAAGACTTTTTATTAATAGACTTTACTTTTTAGAGCATTTTTAGGTTTCTAGAAAAATTGCGACCAAAGTAGAGTTCTAGGGGTGCCTAGTGGCTCAGTTGGTTTAGTGGCTGACTCTTGATTTCTGCTCAGGTCTTAAACTCAGGGTCGTGAGATGGAGCCTGGTATCTGGGTCCGTGCTGAGCATCGAGACTGCTTGAGATTCTCTCTCCCTGTGCCCCTGCCCTTTAAAAAAAAAAAAAAAAGTACAGAGTTCCCATATATCCCCTCTCCCTACCCCCCCAACGTTTCCCCCATTATATAATTTTGTATTAGAGTATTCCATTTGTTACTATTGATGAGCCAGTATTAATGCATTACTATTACTACCTGAAGTCCACAGTTTATATTAGGGCTCACTTCTTGTGTTACACACTTCTGTGGATTGTGACAAATGCATAATTTAGTGTCCACAATTACAGCATCATACAGAATAGCTTCTCCACACTAAAATCTCCTGTGCTGCACCTGTTCTTCCCTCCTTCCCCCCTGCTCCCTGGGGCCCTGGGAACCCCTAATCTTTTTTCTGTCTCCATAGTTTTGCTATTCCAGAATGTCCTATAATTGGAATGTTATATAGCCTTCTCAGACTGGATTTTTTTTTTTTTTTTTTAGATTGTATTTATTTATTTGACAGCACAGGCAGGGGGAGTGACAGGCAGAGGGAGAGGGAGGAGCAGGCTCCCTGCTAAGCAGGGAACCTGATGCGGGTCTTGATCCCAGGACCCTGAGATCATGACCTGAGCCGAAGGCAGATGCCTAACCAACTGAGCCACCCAGGCTCTCCAAGAGTATTCTTTGTCAGGAACTGCCAAACTTGTTTTCCCAAGTGGCTGTGCCACCAGCAGTGAAAGAGAGTCCCTGTTGCTTCACATCCTCATCAGCATTTGGTGGTGTCAGCATCTTGGACTTCAGCCATCCTAATAGGTGTGTAGTGATACCCTCTTAATTTGCAGTTCCGTAGTGACAAATGATGTTGATGATCTTTTCATATGTTTATCTGTCATCTGATGTGTCTATTCAGGTCTTTTGCCCATTTTTAATTAGGTTGTTTCTTATTGTTGAAAAGTTCTTTGTATATTTGGGATACCAGTTCTTTATCAGATATGTGCTTTGCTAAAATTTTCTTCCACTCTGTGACTTCCTTTGGTTCTCTTAGTAGTGTCTTTTGCAGGGCAAAAATGCTAAATTTTAATGAAGTCCATCTTTTTAATTTTTTCTTTCATGGATCACACTTTTGGTGTTTTCTCCAAAAAGCAATCACCAAACCTGAGGTCACCTGGATTTTCTTCAGTGTTATCTTGTAGAAGTTTCAAGTAGTTTTGCATTTTATATTTAAGTCTATAATCTGTTTTGAGTTGATTTTTGTGAAGAATCCAAGGTCTGTGCTTAGATTTGTTTTGTGTGTTGTGCATGCTCAGTTCTAGCCTCTTTTGTTGCAAGGACTATCTTTTCTCCATTGAATTGCCTTTGCCCTTTTATCAAAGATTAGTCACTATATTTGAGTGGGTCTGTTTCCAGGTACTGTGTTCTCTTCCACTCATCTGTGTTTCTTCTTCCCATCCTGTGCTGTCTTGATCGCTGTAGCTTTATTGTAAGTCATGAGGTCGAGTGGTCAGACCCTAAATTTTTTTTTTCTTCTTCAATATTCCCAATTCCTTCTCTGACCAGTCCTCCCCTCCAACCTCATTCTTCCTAAGTGCTTTCCCTTGCTTGGTGCCCCATGACTCCATTAATCTTTCCGAATTTGGACCACCACTCCAGGCTTGGTTTTGCCTCAGGACCTTTGCATTTGCTATGCCTTTCCTCTCTATCCTTGTATTTTGTTAAACCCTATGAAATTAGTATTTTTGTAGATCCCCCAAAAAAGGTTAAATCTCCATAATTACGTGGGGGTCTGTCTAATACGTTCCTTTGTTTCTCATCCTCCAAGATTCAGGTCAAATGTCACCTCCTCAGAGTGATCCATCCCTGACCACCCCACCCCGCCCTCAGCCAGGCACATCATTCGGTTTTATTTTCTTCATAACATGTATCGCCATGTGAGGGCGTCTCATTCATTCATTTATTTATTTCCTTGTTTATTACCCATTTATTTCCTATTGCATATAAACTTGCTAGCAGTAGTCTTCAGAGACCAAGGTATTTGTACCGCGCTAGGGAAGGGGATGCCTCCACCCGACTCTGAAACTTGATTGATGTCATATTTCCGACCAGCAATCTCGTTGGGCAGGGAGCCTGATTTACTTGACATAGAATAGGGAAATATGTCTTCCCTATAAGTGTTGAGGACCAAATTCAAAATCTCCACGACCATGTGGTTGAATAGTAGCATGGATTGGTCAAGAAAGGAATTCTGCGGGAGGCAGAGGGCACTGGGTAAGAACCGTCTTTGCACCAGCAACACCCTTGGCTTGTTTCCTTGCCTGCCACCTCTACCTGCCTGTCCTCTGCTCAACAACAGAATAGCTTTCCTTACACCCCACCATGTTCCTCCAGATCTATAAATTTTGGTGGTTCCTTATGGCCAGACCCTGCTGTCTCCTGCTCCGTGGACTCTCTCTAGTCCTTCCTCCGGGGGTACCTAACCAGCCCCAGCCGGTCCTTTGGAGCTCAGAGTAAGCTCCGCCTCCTCTGAGAGCCTTCCCTGCCTGCCTCCAGCAGCGACCTGGTATCTCAGGCGGCTCACAGGGTTTCTGTGAGGATTGCTGGGGCCTGTTTCAGAGGTCAGGCTCCAGAAGAACAGGGACTGAGTCCAGAGACTGAGCGCCAGCCGGCTGCGCTGCTAAGGAGGAGTGTGACTTGCTAGAAAGGAAAGGAGGAGAGACTGAGGGGCCTCCCAGTGAGGGGAGACCTTTGTCTCCTCCTTGGTGGAGTCCGACCCCCAAGAACACACCAGCTCAGAGAGGTGGGGCATGGTTCCCCCCACCCTCCCACAGGGCCCATGCAGCA
>CM052811.1:50992111-51004722 GCA_028533885.1 Nasua narica
CCACTGAGGGGAATGGGAGGGGGCCAGGGGAGCTAAGAAACCGAAGTACATTCACTCTGAGCCTGGTGGGGGCTCCTGGGAGCCCAGCTTCAGTGAGAGCCTAGCAAGGCTCCCAAATTCCCAGGGTCTGAGTCACAAAAAGGGGCCACTCCCAAGAGAAAAACAGCAGCTTCGTGGGCCTGCCTTGCACTCCAGATGCTGCCTGGTGCTGAGGCCCCAGCTTGACCAGGCCTGGGCACTGCCCCTGGTACTACCCCCTTCAGACTGGAGCAGCCCATTGCCTCCGGGAGTCCAAGAATGAGAGACAGGAGATCAGGACCAGGCAGGAGGCCAGAGCCCTGGGAACAAGTGCAGATCGGGGAGAGCCTCGAAGCCACCCCAGCCGAGTCAACAACAGCAGTAAGACCAGAGGCCCTGAGGCAATAGGATGCCCAGTGGCCTGCGTTGGGTTCTCCCTAGAAATTCTTGGGCACTTGGTCCCAGCCAGGAGCTCCCCCTCCAGGGAGTCCCTTCCACACAAACCCTAACTCTGGCTTGAGCATCCAGAACTCAGAACAGCCCAGGACAAGGGTGTGGAGAGGGGCGGGCTGTGTGTCTGAGAGTGTCAGGCAATTCCGAGGGCGGCCCCGGCAGGTGTTACTCGATTCTCTCACTCAGCAGAAGCTCTGGGCTGGTTGCTGGTGGGCTGGGAGATTGGCCTGCAGGGCCGGCGGAAACCCCCCGACCTGCCCTCGCCCCTCCTGCTTTGTTGATTTCACCTTTTTAAATGAGCTCGCCACCTGCGGGGGCTTGACTCCAAATGCTCCCCACGCACACCCGCAAGTGCAGGTGGTTTTAACTCGGGGGGGTGGGTGTGAAGACACCCCCAGAGCTTCCTGCCCGTTTCCCTACCTTATCTCAGAGGTCTGGTAAATCGTTCGTTCATCCATTCAGTAGCTGATTGAACTGCTGCTCAGCCGGCCAAGCGCTGGTCCAGCTGCTGAGCGGCAAACGCAACATGTGACGCCCGACCGACACTTGTGTGCTCGGAGGGAGAAGGGGAGAGAGAGTCACAAGCAGACTTCCATGATGGGTGGGGAGCCTGTCACAGGGGTCGATCTCACGACCCTGAGGTCATGATCTGAGCCTAATCAAGAGTCAGCCACTTAACCAATGGAGCCACCCAGGTGCCCTTGTTTAACTATTTTCTAATGGTTAGCACACTTACAGACTTTTTAAAAACCAGGTTTTTTTTGAATATAGTTGGCGCACACTGGGACATTAGTTTCAGGTGTACAACATAGTGATTCAACATCTGTCAGGCTGTGCTCCCCACAAGTGTAGCTGCCATCTGTCGCCATACAGCGCTATGATAATATCACTGTACTCCCTACGCTGTCCCTTTCGTTCCCGTGACTGACTTATTTCATATCTGGAAGCCTACATCTCCCGTTCCCCATTTTGCCCATCCCTCACCCCCCTTCCCTCTGGAAACCATTAGTTTGTTGATTGTACTTATAGGCTTTGGATTCCACATATGGTACTTGTCTTTCTCAGCCTGACTTATTTCACTTAACTTAAAACCCTCCAGATTTGTCCATGTTATAAATGGCAAGATCTCATGCTTTTTTATGGCTGCATAATATTCCTCTCTGTGTGTGTGTGTGTGTGTGTGTGTGTGTGTGTGTGTGTACCACATCTCCTTTATATGAATGTTTTATTCTATGTTAATTAACTCTAGAAATATAAAAAATAAACTCTAATCATTCATTTATTCATCCCCTCACTCATTCAGGATAGGTGAAGTCAAGTTGGCCTACCAGGTCCTTAAACTGAAACCCCAGTCGTTCCCCCAACTCTTTCCTGGTCTTCAGGGAAGAGGCTCTCACAGGTGCTCTCTATGCTGCTATAAAGGGTCTCTTCTCCCAACACTGTTTCCGAGGCCCTGGTCCTGGGCAGCCCTGCTCTGGAGGGGGATAGAGAATGGGTGGGCTGTTGCTGCCTCCAGGGACTGTGGCCTTCTCTGGGTCAGGGAGTGGGTATAGCTTCTCTATTCCCAGATGGAACCTTCTAGAAGACCAGAGAGCCACTCTGTTCCCATTTTTTTCAGAGGGTCCCCGTGCTGTTGTTGAGGAAATTCCCTGAGCCTGGGGGAGAGGTCCCAGCTGTTGCACTGACTGGAGAACCCTGACCCTCGCTCTGGACTGCAGAGCTGGGTCACCTCCATGGGAACTTTCTTATGGGTTGATAGTGTGGGCTTGGCGGCATGGAGGTGGTCAGGGGGTTGAAAGGATGGGTGGGGGGATTTTTTTTGAATCCCTTAGTCCCACGTTGGGTGGTGAACAAGATAAGTTCATAGGCCTTGGGTGGCTCTGAGGCATCCCCAAGTAGACTGGAATGATAGAGGTACTGCGGAAGAAGGGTCAAGATGGGGACCCAGGCTCTGGGGGCAATTACAGGAAGGAGGGATAGGGCATGTGGGGAAGGGGCTGCAGTTAATAGCCCTCACCATGGGCGGCCTCCTAGGTGATAGGTCCAGCCCAGAGTCTAGAAGGCCCTACTGGAGTTTGTGGGTCAGGGATTTGACTTCTCTTCCAGTTTCCTTCCCAAGATGGCTGGAAGGGCCTCAGTGAGTGAATGTCAGCACTTTTGGAGGCTCCCTGTGTGGCTCCCTTACCTCTTGGGTAGGGAAGAGTCTGCCTTCCCAAGTCAGAAATGATCCGAAGTGCGCCATTTACTGAGTGCTTTGTGCCAGGTAATGTGCTAAGCCCTTTATATTATCTCAGTAAGGCCTTATCATCACCAATGAGGTCAGCACTGTTATTGTTCTCACTTGATAGCTGTACACACTGAGGCTTAGAGAGGTTAAGGGTTTCACCCAAGGTCACATGGCTAAATAGAGGTGGATCCAGGACTTCAAACCCTGGGTTCTTCTCCACGCTGAGTGGGATTCTTCAGACCTCTGGATCCTCTTCTTCCCCAACACCAACTCCCTAGCCAGTTCTCACAGCTCAACAGTGTGGGAAAGGCCTGGAAGGAAATTTAAGCCTCTCTTTTGGCTTCTTGGTCAAAGATGAGATTCTAGAGGAAGATGAGTAGTCAGGGGATTATCTGGAGATTTCATGGCTCGAAGATGTTGACCCTACCCCTCCCAGAAGAAAACTTAGCAAATTTTACTCTGGGAAGTAAGTTTTAAAATTAAAATTTTTTTTTTCCCTCTTGACAAAAAACAAGCATGTCTTTTGTAGGGCAAAGCTAGAAAATACAGGGAAGCAAAAACAAAAATGTAAAATACTTTTGTATTAGAGGCTATGACTGCTGAAACTTCACATATATTTTTGTAAGTCCCTTTCGAAGTGGGGACACACACACACTTTTTCATACTCTATTTTTCTAACAAAGCAAAACTGTTACCATTATTATTTGGAAACTTTTTGCACTCAATAATTTATCTAAACATTTTCCCAAGCAGGGACATGTTTATTCATCTACTATATCATACTCAGTGGCTGGGTGGCATTCTGTTCTGTGGCTACACTGTAATTCATTGAACTAATTTCCTAATGTTAAATATTTAGGAATTTCTGATTTTTGTTGTTGTTCTTGCTCTGATTAGCAACTCTAGTTAAAAATCTCAGGACATCCTTCTCTAGACGCTTGAAGTGAAATTGAGGAGTCAAAAGGTGTGTGCCTATTGCCAAGTTCCCTCTGTCCTCCTAATCAGTGCTTGAAGCCCCCTCCCCCCCACACTCTCACATGACACTGTTGCCGTTCCTAGGAATATTCTTCCATTAAAAAAAAAAAAAGGTTGACAATTTGATACATGAAATGCTATCTCATTTGTTTTATTTAGCATTTCCTTAATTATTAATTGGGGTCAACAGTTTTTCATGTGCCTATTAGCCCTTTTTATTTCTTCTCCGAATTACCCATTCACATCCTGGGTCCATTTTTCTATTGGATCATCTGCTTTTTAACACAGTTGTCTTTTTTAGGTGAGTAGTTCTTGCCCCTGGCATATGAGAATCACCTGGAAGACTTTTTAAAGAAAGAAAGGAAGAGATGGAGGATGGAAGGAAGGAAGGGAGAGAGAGAGAGAGAGAGGAAGGGAAAGGCCTCATCCCAGAGTAAATATTTGCTGGAGCTTGGCTATCAGTATGTTTTAAAGTGTCCTCGTGCTTCTAATTTGCAGCTATGGTTGAGAACCCTTGTTATAAATTAGATTTCTTCCTGTCTGGCTCCAAACGTTTTATTGCAGAATCTATTCTCCTTTCGTTGACACCCAGTTTTCTCTTGTGAAAAATGGGCAGCAGAACTGGGAAACAACACAGCACCCCCTCCTAAATTCTATAAATCCCATCAAGGAGGCCAGAGTTTCAGGAGAAAGGGTGAGGCAGATGCTGTGGTCAGGCTCTCTGCCAGGTGGATTGGAAAAAATGAAAAGTGCTCACTCAGGCAACAAGGCTTTCCCTGAAGACAGGCTGAGCTCTAAGCCAGGGGTGGGGGGCGTGGCGGGGGAGTAGAAGGTTGGGTTTCTGTGGAACATATTTGCTTCTCTGTTGCATTCCTCCCTTCAGATGCACAGCAGTCTTGCCCTCTCTGGGGCCTCGAGTTTTCGAATGAAAGGCTTCTCTGAGGCATTTGATCTCCTTTCAGTTGTCAGCATGAGAGAGGAGTACAGGTCCAAGGAATCAGGCCATCCAGGAGGGAACCATCCCCGGCTCCGAGTGCCGCCTTGAGGTTGGGAGGGTCTCATGGGTGGTGGGAGGACTGCCTCCACTACAGTCTGGTCCTCTCAAGGGGTTGAGGACATTGTCAAAGCAAACTTACTTGAATTCTCTTAAAATCCACGGGACTGCCCCAGTGCGGGCCGTGCAGGTCCCACCTGGTGGACAGGATGGGAGTGAAAGGGTCTTTCTGGTGAGGCACTCGGGAACTTCCCTGGAAAGCCCCAGGCTGGCTCTGTGCTATGCCGGGTGGGGTGGCTGAGGCCTTGTAGTGGACCTCCAGAGTGAGTCTTTCAGGTGCTACTGCCCCCAGAGGAAGGGAGAAGCCACAGGTGGATCCTAGTCTCCCTCGTGCTGGTCGGCGACCCAGAGCCTCAGTGCGTTTGTCTGTAAAATGGAAGTTGTAATGCTGATGCTCAGGGTCACTGAGAGGACCAGAAAAGCATTATGTAGCACACTGTGGATCATGGGTATAAGCCAGGGGTGGTCCGTGTGCACCCCTCCACGCCCTTTCCCTACATTTGTCGGTCAAAGCCACGCTGAAGGCTCGGAGTCCAGCATGAGTCCCCACCCTCCTTTTCAAACCTGAGATGCAGGAGACAGTCCCCCAAAGTCCCCTCCCCTACACCAGAAGCTGCACCCCTCTAGTGGCACTCAGCCCCTTGTCTCATCCCCCCCACCGAGAACCCCACACTACCCCATCAGTTCCCCATAGCCCTAGTGCCTCCCACCCAGCTTGACTAAAGATCTTACTGGAAATTTAATTTTTTTTTTTTTTGGAAATCTAATTTTTATTGAGCTTATTTTGTGCCAGGCACCACGCTTCATCTCTGTGACCTTATGAACAATTCACAGGAACATTTTTATTATCCCATTGTACAGATGAGGAAAGCTAGACGAGTTCTGCATAGCTTGCCTAAAATCACAGGGCATTAGGGAGCAGGATTGAATTCTCATGCTCTGTGTTCCATGTCGTGTACGCTGACCTCCTGTGTGCCTGGCCCCAAGGAGCTTCAGCTCCAGTAGGTGTTCTCTTTCCCTCCCCTGTGCTCCCACTCTGTCGTGCTCATCTCTTCAAGATTCATCCTACCCTGCCTTGAATTGATATTTTGCGGGTACCTTTTGTCTACTTGGACCATGAGTTCCACCAGGGCCGAAAATATGCTTTTGTTATCTTAATGCATCTTTGAGTCTGGTGCAATGCTTAGAACATTGTAGTCTCTTATTTTTTTCTAATTCTAAACTAAGAAGTTCTCATTCTAGAAAAAAATGGAAAACACAGAAAAAGTGAAGTAGAAAGTAAATATCACCTGTGATCCTACCACCCAGAGGAAACTTTTGTTAATATTTTGGTGAATTTCCTTCTAGTCCTTTGTTTTATTTATATATACATATAAAAATATATATCATTTTTATTTTAAATATTTTTATTTAAAAATATATATTATATGTTTATAATACATAATTTTTATTTATTTATTTCTTAAAAGATTTTATGTATTTATTTGACAGAGAGAGGTCACAAGTAGGCAGAGAGGCAGGCAGAGAGAGGAGGAAGCAGGCTCCCTGCTGAGCAGAGAGCCCCATGCAGGGCTTGATCTCAGGACCCTGAGATCATGACCTAAGCCGAAGGCAGAGGCTTTAACCCGCTGAGCCACCCAGGCGCCCCTATATTTATTTAAAAATATAAAAATAAATACTTTTCTTTTAAACAATATGTATTTTGGATAAAACAGAACAACATATACAATACCATTTTTATTTGTTTATTTATTTATTTATTTATTTATTTATTTATTTATTTATTTATTTATTTATTTATTATTTGACAGAGAGAGACACAGTGAGAGGGAACACAAGCAGGGGGAGTGGGAGAGGGAGAAGCAGGCTTCCTGCCAAGCAGAGAGCCCGATGTAGGGCTTGATCCCAAGTCCTGGGATCATGACTTGAGCCGAAGGCAGATGCCTAATGACTGAACCACCCAGGCGCCCCCTACAATACCATTTTTTTTTTTAAATTTTATTTCTAAGTGATCTCTACACTCAGTATGGGGCGAACCCACAACCCTGAGATTAGAAGCCACACACTCCACGGACTAAGCCAGCTAGGCACTCCAACAATACTATTTTTATGCTGCTTTTCAACCTTATATCATGAGCAATTTCCAGATCATTAGGAATTATTTGAAAATGGCATTTTTGGGCGCCTGGGTGGCTCAGTTGGTCCCACATCGGGCTCCCTGCTTAGTGGGGAGTCTGCTTCTCCCTCTGACCTTCTCCCCAATCATTCTCTCTCTCTCTCTCAGATAAATAAATAAAATCTTTAAAGAAAAAAAGAAAATGGGATTTTTGATGGCTGTGGATTGTTCTTTCACCCGGCAGTGTGCCTCCTGTTTAAACCACTCCCACATTATCATGGTTCATTTAGGGCTTCTCCGATGATTTCCGTAAGAGAAATACCTCAAGTGGAATCACTGGGACAAAGAGCAAGGATATTTGCAAGGCTCTTGACATATCACAGGTGGCTCTGAACAGACCAGTGCTCTCTCAGATCCTCTCTAGGCTCACCTTGCCAGGTGTACCCATCGACTAGCCAGAGGCCCAGTTCTCCAGGGGCTCCTCTCATTCCTAACCCCCCTGACCTTTCAAAGGCTCCGAAGCCGGTGGGAGGCTCACCTGGGAGATCGCCCTGGAAGGCAGTGGCCAACTCATGCCCAAATCTCCCCCTCTCTGATCTGGATTCCATCATCAGAATTATTCCTTGGGTGAAGGTCAGTGTGGCCCAAAGGTTGCTGGTTGTAAACTGGTTGAAAAATGGCTCCAGTTGGAGACATTGCCCCTAAATCATGGCTACTAGGCTACCCTTCTCTGTCACTAGGTTAATAGCCAAGATTTGGGCCTCGGGAAATGGGACACCTTACAGATGCATGTTTAAATGCATGTTTAAAATTTTATTGAAAACATTTATATAAAAATATTGAAGATGATTCTGGGAAAAAAGGATTCTGGAGGAAAAGCTATCTTTCCATCCTTCCACGTTCTAGGTTAGTGAAGGAGTCACTTCTTGTGAAATGGGAATAACCTTTAGTGAGCTTTTAGATCAGTATCTTTCAATGTACTCAAAACTCCTCTTGGGAAGATTTTCGTCCCGCCTATGAATGACCTCCATAAAGCAGCGGCCCCCAGCAGCAGGCTGGATAGAGGAGTGACGCCAGGTGTTGCGAGCTCCTCCGAGGCCTGGACAAGAGTCAGAGTGCTCTTCCAGCTCCGCTGTGAACAATTTGGGGTTTAAACTAGGGAGATGCTAAGTGGATCCATTCTTTGAGGAAATTTGGGTCAATTTCCAAGTCCCTCCTGGTCATCATCCAGGAAAGACGATTTTCATTAAAGAAGCCAGGGCTGCCCGGAGGAGCAGTTCTCCCCGGTGCCCGCAGTCACTCATCCGCGGTGAATGGCTGCGCGAAACAGCACTCTAACCGAGGAAACAAAGAGGGGATCGACGCGAGGGGAGCGCGCTTCTTAAACTTCCGCGGATGTGACGGTGTCCTGCGCGCGTGCGGAGCGCGGCTGCCGGGAGGGGGGGGGGGGAGTAGGGCGTCCCTGGTGGGCCTGAGAGCCGGCGCGTCCCACCGTCCCGGGGGGCCGGCCTGGGAGTGCAGGGGGCGGTGGGGGGGGGGCGGAGGCCGCGGTACCCCCGGCGGCGGGACGAGCTCCGGCCCGGGGCCAGCGGGAGTGTGTGCGCGCGAGTGGGCGGCGGGGCTGCAGAGTGGGGGCCTTGGGGCCCGCGAGGAGAGCAGTCGGGACGGGCGAGCCGGTGGCTTCCCTGCTGGCAGCCCCTCCCGAGCCCCTCCCGAGCCCCTCCCGAGCCCTTCCTCCTCCTCGGCTGCCTGTGGCTGGAGCGCGGGGCTGCCCCCTGGCCCACAGGAGGAGACAGAGGCCTCAAGCGCTTTCCAGCTCCAGACCACGGGTCTAGCCACCTAGATCCTATCTCTGGGGCTGTCCCTCACAGCCATGTGGCCTTCCACGGGTCCCTTCACCTCTCTGGCCTGTTTCTCCTGTGTAAAGCAACCGGGTTGGAGGGGCTTGGTCTCTGAGGTCCCCTCCAGCTGTCCCGGGCTCTGGACCGTGTAAGTGGGTGAGGGTGGGCAGGGGTCAGCAGGAGGGCAGAAAGCAGGGGTTGAGCCTGGGGGGGGGGGCATGCGTGGGGGAGGGAAGGAGGATGAGGTACGAGGCAGGCATCCTGGCCTCCAAAAGGGGAGGTCCCTGTGGGAATCCCCTCGCTATCTGGGTGCCTGGTTTACAGTCACGTGTTTGCCGGGGGATGAAGGAAGGAACAGGAAGGAACGTGCAGACTTAACTGGAAAATCCAGCTGGACAGGAGACAGCTCCTGGCTGTACCTCCCGCTGAGGCCGAAGTCCTGGGCCACAGGCAGGCCGTGCGGATCCGGGAGCCCCCACGAGGGCTGCCACCAGGCTGGGAACTCCTGGACACAGTGTCTGGGAGCCTTTAGCTTTGAGGCTTCGCACCTGCTCCTGAGACTGGGTGGAAATGACATTATTTTCAACTTACATACATTTTCCTGTAGACTTACTGAACGAGTTTAAAGATGCTAGTTCTTAATTTATAAGCTTGGCAGCAGCTTCCAACAGATTAACCCAGAGGCCTTCATGTGCCCTAGCCCACCCCTACCCCCCTCTGCAAGAAGAGAAGCTCCTACAAAATGTCCAGATGGCTCAGAAGTGCAGAACACAGTTTGGTTGCAAGTGACAAAAAGGCCCTGGCAAGTAGCTTAAAGATATGTGAAAATACAGAATGTATAAATATGTGTACTATTTTGTTTGTTTATTTGTCTCACAAAATCTAGATAAAGGTTAAATACCAGCAGGAAGGGCCGGGATGTGATGGGTTTTGAATGTAGTGGGACTCGGCTGGCGGCTCCCAAGCTCCGAGACTTGAGGTCTCACTGCGGCTCTTTTCCAGACATCTAGATCAAGGGAATCTTTAGCAGACCACACAGAACATTTGAGAAAGGTCTGCCGGAGGCCTCACTGGCTTCAGACGGGCCTCTCCTGCAGGACTGTGAATAGATGCCTGGTCGGCAGAAGTGGGACAGCAGCCCGAGGAGGGTTGAGGTGGGGTGGGAGCGGGCTGGGGAGGCTTGTGCATCTCTCTCCCCCATGAAAGGCACTCCTTAGAAGAACCTGTGACTTGTGCGCAGAAGAAGGAGTGAGAGGGGATGTTAACCTTGACCCTGGGGCCCCACCTCACAAGCCATCTCTTCCAGGCTGGGGGCTCTGGAAGGAGGCAAAGTGATGGGACCGGCGTGAGGAACCCTTCTTGGTGGCCCCCAGGAGCTGTCCTAGAGGCCCCCGCAGCAGAGCTGCACAACCTTCCAGTGTCCCATTGCTCCGTGCCCAATCTTCGCCTGGTCACCCCTGCCCAGAGTGACCTGTTTTCCCTCAGAATTCCTCTGACTTTCTTTTTGGCTCTCAGCCCTCCCAGCAGGAGGTCTGGAAAGCCCAGGGTGATGTCTGGCAAGTTACCCAACCTCCGTGTTATCACCTGTGGAATGGAGATCATCTTCGCAGATACTTCAGGGAGGGGAGCTGGTGGGGAGGCTCCCAGGAGATCAGAGCTTGAGCAATGGCGCATACGCTCTAAACTCCAGGGTTCAGTCCCATCTGCTGTGCGCTTTGGGCAAGTTACTTGAGCTTTCTAGACCTCAGTTGTATGGTCTGTAAGGTGAGGCAAGGAGCGTGGTGCCTATTTCCCACAACTGCTGGGAGAATAAGTGAGCGAATGCTCGGAGGGCACTTTGAGCCGTGCCGGCCCCTTGCCGTGTGCTAGGTGGGTGCCCGCTGCTGGAGAGCGGAGCCCTGTGCCGTGTGCATGGCAGCCCCACAGGGAAGGAGCCCCAGCGCCCCAACCCCACTCCTCGCTTCGGGTCTCCTCTCCCGGTTAGCTTGGGCTCCTGGGTGGGAGGGACACGCGGCGGGAGTTTGACACAGCTTCAGTGATTCACCATCCAGCAAGCTGCCAGATGCCCTCTCTGTGTTTTTCTTACCTTTCCCCCCTCCCTCTTTAGTGGGAGTGGAGGTTGGAGCTGTGTCACAAAGTCGGCTGGGAAACTGATGAAAGCTCTGGACCATCTCCCCAGAAAGTACTCAGGGGCAAGTGTTCACAGTATGTTGCACAGGGTTTCGGGACCCCTTGAGGGCCAGGGTGAGAAGCCCCTCTTTATTTTTTTTAAGATTTTATTTATTTATTTGACAGAGTGAGAGAGAGAGCACAGGCAGGGGGAGCGGTAGAAGGAGAGGGAGACACAGGCTCTCTGCCAAGTAGAGAGGCCGATGTGGGGCTTGATCCCAGGACCCTGGGATCATGACCTGAGCTGAAGGCAGACGTTTAACTGACTGAGCCACCCAGGCGCCCCGGAAAGCCCCTCTTTAGATGAGATACCTTCCATGTGTTGTTTGTTGGGTTTGCTCCAACAAACAACAAAACTCCAACAAAACAAAAGCTGCCCCTCTTCCTTTACTCATCAATGGGTGGCCACTCAGCTTCTACCTTGGCTCCCATGTGCCCCCTGTCCCGCTCCCCGGGGCCCCTTGGCTCACTGAGTGTCTACTCCAAGCCACGACCCTTGGCTAGGAGTTAAAAACAGCACCTGTTCTATGTTTGAGGGCGAAGGAGGAGGAGGAGAAGGAGAAGGAGACTCAATTAAAAAAAAAAACAAAACAGACAGAAGGAATCATCGTCTAAGCCAAATGCCATAATTCATTGGGCTTTTATTTGCTGAGTGGGACTAAATGATATTTACGACCAACAGGCCGTGGACTCACCCCGAGTTGAGCGATTCAGGAGTTGCCCAAACTCTGGCAGCAGGGAGGAGAGACACAGGGCTGGGGAGATCAGACAGCTTGCAGGGGAGATTTTATTGTTCATGATGGTGTGATTTTTTAATCTGCTTATTGTTAAGTGTAGTTTCGGAATTTTGATACCAATTTCTGGGAAGACAGTAACCTCAAACAGTATCTGTTCAGTTGAGGTCAGTGGTGGGCTTGGAGTTGGGCTTTATGCTTTGGGCCTCCATTCATTCATTCATTCATTCAAGATTTATCAGGTGCCTTCCTTATGCATGAGGAGCTGTTCTAGGCACTGGAGATGGAGCAGTGCCTGGGCAGCAAAGCTCCCTGTCCTGAGGCAGGAGAGACAGATAACCAGATAAACATTGACTATATGTAGAATGGTAATGTGTACTGAGAAGAAAAACACGGCCCCCAGTGGCCAGACAGGGTCGTGGGACACTATTTAGGGAAAGGCTTCTTTGAGCTGAGGCCTAAAGGTAAAGACCTGGAGCCATGCAGAGGTCTGGGGAGGTCCGAGGGAGGAAGGAAGGCCATCCACCAGGTGACCAGTCCTGGTTGGGTTGGGACAGCCCAGCATGACTGAGGACCCAAGGGCCAGTTCCCAGAACGGGGGGTTTCTGGATGGCCAGGCAGCTGGATGTCCCCCACACTCTGCTGGAACCTTTCCTGGGGCACATAGGCCCTTCCTGGCTGTGCTTGGGCCTCTCTGCCATGCTGAGAGCATGTTTCTTCCAGAGCCTTACCCCTTCCTATTGTACCTACACTTTGCAGAGCCCAAAGGTCTCTGTCGAAAGCTGGATGGAGTCCGTGATATTTCAAGATGTTGACCTTAGGAAAGGCTATACTGTTTGCTATAGACTGAATGTTTGCCGTTTGTGTCCTTTCAAAACTCTTTGTGTTGAAATCCTAAGCCCCAGTGTGATGGTATTCGGAGGTGGGACCTTTGGGAGGTGATTAGTGCCCCTCTGAGACACCCCAAAGAGCCCCCTTACCCCTTTTGCCATGTGAGGATGAGGTGAAAGATAGCTGTCTATGA